>VXAZ01003670.1:1212447-1700609 GCA_013399875.1 Gymnorhina tibicen
TATGAGCTTCATATTCTGCATTTTGTATATTTCATGTATTTTTCCATGAAAGGGAAAGGAAGGGAGGAAACAACTGACCTCAGCCTATGGTTTTGGGGATTTTTAATACCGTAAATCAGTTGAAAAACTTCCAAAAAAAAATTAGGACATTTTTATCCATGTAGAGAGAGAAAATAGAAAAATTTTTGGTACATACACGCATGGACACATTCAGCCTGAATGATAAAGATATAGTTAGATAGACATATGGGTGAAGTAAACAGCACCAGTAAAAAAAAAATATTTTAAATGGCACAACTCTATTTTCTTACTGGCTCTAGGAACTTCAGGTACAAACTGGCTCTAAACTAAATAAATAAATAAAGTGGAGTCACATCTTTTGTAGAAAAAAACCATGATAAAGGAAGAGATGTTGACATTCAGTAGACTCTTTTCTCTCTGAATCTGCTGTTACAGCAATGTAAATTATAGCATTAGCTCATGAACTGTTTCAAGAGCAGACTTTCAAAGGTGATCACTTGAGTTTATTAAGGACATTTCTACTGTTCTCAAAATATGTCATTGAAACAACTTTGTGTTGTCTGTAGTAAACTGTTATGTATCGTTAAATTGCTGTGCTGAGAAGTTTATACCTTTCATCTTTGATGCACTTGCATTTCAGAGAAACATGAACTCTATTTATCATATGAAGTTTCTAAAGCTCTTCCCTGTGGAAGACAGATTGTACATAAACATAAGATGCTGCATCACAAAACTGGAGAAATCTTCCTTTAGTCATGTTCTGTTCATCCTGACTCCTCATGAAGTAAATGGGAATGTTGCTGCTGACTTTGCTGGATCTTGAACTTGACTCCTCAAATTTGTTTCCTCTTACCTTCAAGAATTCCAAAGCATTCTTATCCCTTTTTCTCACACTCCTTCTTGCTTATAGATCCTTCCCTTACAAATTGCCCCTCAAGTGGAAAGAAGACAGTGTGTCTGCAAACTCATTTTGTGTTTCTATTAAGTTCTAGACCACAAGGCACTTGGTAATGCTTGTCTGTATCACATGTAACTCTCAGGTTCCTTCCCTCAGTTACTTACAACCTTCAGCTAGCATTTGAGTTAAAACCTTTTTCTTGATTTTTATGTCTAAAGTGCTCATTTGGCTCTCTCAATTCTGATTAAAAACTTCCTTAAATGGAAGAGCATTCTAATTTTTTTTTATGTCATAACTTTGAAAATGCTATATCTGAGCAACTGTGGCCATATAACATTATCTCTGTGATATACTACATTTTTCTGTGATAGTTCTTTGTACAGTCCATGGACAGAAACAGATATTGCTGGAGTCCAATTCATTCTTCAATAGATATCTGAATTGGGTTGCATGAGTTAAGAAGTCTGTACCAGACTAGGTAAGGTAAAGGTGAGGAATCGTAGTATACACCAAATAGTAGAGCAGGGATGGGGTTTGCTCACTACTTTACTGTGAAGCAAAGTGCTAACTATGGTTGTATAAGTATGAAGAGGATTCTCAAAATATCTGGAGTGTGTCACATATACTAACATGACAGCATTACTTACCACCTTACCAAGAGATGTGCAATAGATAGGCACAGGGCAAAGCCCAGTTCTCTTTTGCATCCTTACTTATCCAATATCACTGTAGCTACAGGTATTATGACATCACGTTTCATATTAAATTTCAGTTAAGTTGTTGGCCTCTAATTTCATGTTACATAAGAAAGATTAATATCCAGGAGATGTTAGAACTGGCGATTTACTGCATGTATCTGGTAACCTGGCAAAGCCCCTGAGTGATAGGGGCTACACTGAAAAGGAAACCATTTGTGTTACTCTGCCACTGGACACGTGATACATGCCTGGCTTTCGTAGTTGGATATTGTGAAGCTGAACTGACAATGAATTCAATGAACTTTCAACTCCAAAGAACATGAACCACTTCAGCTTCTTCCAGGATAGAAGAGATTACTTCTGTTGTAAAGCAAAGAACAAATCACTTTTTAATTTCTTGCAGTCCATGCATTCTAACTGCATTATAATATTGCCTTTTGATTTTAGAGCAAGTAATCTCAATAAGCATTCCAGTTATTACAATAAATTCCCTATTAAAAGAAGTAATAGACGTCGATAAAATGCACATTGAAAGAAGATTCTGGATAAAATATATGCTTGATATTCTTCCTTCCATTATGTGCTTTACTACATTTTGCAATATCAATAACCTAATAATATATTAATAAATCCCTTTCTTCAGTGTACTGTTCAACTAGATGAATAAGAAAACTTGAATTTGCTTTCAAAATATTGTAAACCAGACCTGTGACTGTTATAAAGAAATTAATTAGAATAATCTTTGTAATAGATGTGTATTTAAAACAAAGCCAAATTTTGAAGGATAAATTATTTTTAAATTCTATCCATTACCCACTTATTTTCACCCCTTTTTTCACTGCCACTTTTCCCTTCTAATAATTCTGTAATTTTCCATATTTTTATCCTAAATATATAAACCTTTAAATACAAATTGCAATCCTGAAATTGAACTGGCCTACCTTATTCCTCTGGCGTGCTCCTATGGGCCTAAATATCCACTGGCATCTGGTAACAAGTCAGTCTACAGCAGTAGAACTGAAAACGCTATGAAATCACAGTAGTGAAGATATCATTTAATGGTGACCATATGCAGAATCCACTATGCGGGTTTGGTTTTCTTTAAACAAAATAATCACCATATCACAGGGGGACGGAAATATGCACCAGGATTTTTGAAGCATTTAGTCTCAGCAGCCTCTTCTTTTCTGGCTTTTGCTTATTTAGGTTCTATTTTCCAGTGTTCAAGTCCTAATACATCTCATTAATTTAACTGCAATGTGCAAAAAGATTTAGTGCCATGGAAAAGAAATTCTTCTTATTTCAACTTGCATATCATATCTGTTTTATTAATAGCTGAGTGGTTATTAGAAGATATATACTCATCATTTAGTCAGGAACATATAAATATATACGAATCATGAAGGTAGGAAAGGAAATAGTTCCTATTTCCACATTTTCAATATAGATAATATTTTATCAGATTTTATAAATCTAAGCCTCTCCATGTTTTATTTCTTCTCAACTGTTCATATTTTCCTTGAATTAAGCTTTTATTTATATATGAAACTCATAGCAAGTTTTGTTATCTTACAAAAATAAGGCTTGCCATATGCCTTCATAAACAGAACTTTTATTTGCTTTTATTAGCTTGCTGCATCAACACAAAGAAGATTGTTTTTGAAAGATACAGTTTCATACTGCTAAAGAAGTTACAGAAAAGAATATATCATTTCAAAACTAAAGTCCTCTTCACGAGGAGCTATTCTTTGAATGAAGTTTGATTATATAGGGCCAACTGCAATGTCCAGACTACAAACTAGAAAATGCTGGGGCTCCATACTACCTTTTTTTAACATTTTTTTCAAAAAGCAGTATAACTGGGAAAACATGAAAGCTTTATAGTAAGAAGCATATTGGAAATTATAGTAACGAGCATACTGAACTACCTTCTCTTTATCTGTCTCCTGTTCTGTTGCTCTACACTTTTATTTGCAATGTTTTAGATACTGAGCTCAAGTTCTTTATATCCTGGAAGTTACAGAAAGTTGCTCAGTACAGTATCAAAACAGCTACAAGGATACACATTTGAAATGGATATTTCTAACAACTAGATTAGATTTACAATGATCTGGCTGACATTTATCTATTCAGAATGCAACAAGTCATAAAATACAGTTTCCATTCTGTTTAGATTCATAAATATTTCAATCCCATTCTCACAGGTAAATAGTGATTAACTGTTAATGTCATTCAGCATTCTGAATTGATAATTTCAATTTATTTTCCAGTATAGAGGGAAATATTTTTTTATTATCTTTTTTCTTTGTACAGTGTCATTTTGGTTAATAACAGCAAAGTAATTCAAACCTGAATGAAGAAGGTAAGAATTTCTATGTTGCTTAAAAAATCATTGAAAAGCTATTTTATTTTTTTAAGTAATCATAAAATTAGAGTACAGGAATTAGAATGTTGAAAGCTCAGGGGTAATTATATCTGTTATGCTGGCTGCATTGGTATAGAATTACCATGAAAAATCACAAGTAATAAGTTTTAAAGATTCTCAGTGCATATGAATTAAATGGAAGCAAGACAATTTAACAGACTATTCAGTAAAACATCCTTACAGAAAAGGAATATTCACATCATACCATTATCATGAATAAACTATACACCAAACACTGAAAATTTTAGTGTTGCCATTTAATGAAAAGATAAAAATTAGTGTACCAAATCTTCTTTAATTAAGATGAATTAATTTAAAAATCAATAATGAAAAGTAATATAATAAACTTGAAATGTAGTGGAAAATAGCTTCTTCTAACCAGAGATTTTATAAATTAGCATTTTCTGAACATTTAACAGAAGAGTGTTTAGGGAGTTTAAAAATGTATATGTAACACTAAACAAAATGCTGACCTTAGTTTAAGAAGACAAAACACTGTTTTTTAACTACTGAAATTAAGTGTTAGGCATTACACCATGTTCAGAGTTAGTGAATAATTCAAAATTTCTGTGTGTAAAAAATATCTATTTTTACTGAGCTTCTATAAATAATATCAAGATCAATTAGGTATATAATAAATGAATGCTTATAACAAACACAGCATACTATTGGCACATTTTGACTTTACTGGGAAATCAGAATTCTCTAGATATATCCCAGGTGCCCCAAAATATAGGTTTACATTCACTCTTAATTTGAATATCTGCCCCTTGCTCTTGTCTGCTTAGCTGGGTGAAGTGCCCTGCGTTCACCTGGAAAAGCTGTGTGATTGCATAGAAGAAAAATTTATTTGAATGGTTTATTTGAATGGTTGCCATTTCAGACAAGTCAGTTTCCCAGTCTTAACTTCTGCACAGCTGCGCAAATGTCCATGACAGAACAGAACTGATGCAGGGGCAGGAAGAGGTAGCTGGGGTGGGACAGAGGTTCACAGGTTGAAAGAGACACCAAAAAAAGTTAATGATGAGCTGAAATCACATGAAAGCCCCATTAGCATTGCATTAAATTAGGGCTGTTAGTTTAGATACCTGAGTGAAATATATACAGACATGTAGTGACAGCATTCCTGCCCTTTCCTTCCCAAAGTATATATTTAACGTCGGTAAATAAGGTGAAAGCCAAGAAGCAATCTAAAATCCTCACTGTTTGTACGAACTAAGAATTCTACTTTTAAGAAACACTCCAGAGAAATCAAAGGAATGTTGTCAGGTATATCTACCAGCAGGACTTAAAGAATATTTCTTTTCTTTTTTAATACCATTTTTAGAAGCGATGCCTTTTTCTCCTCTCTTTTTCAGCCTAATGAAGCTCATTTTGCCATTTCTTTCTAGAAAGCAGCAAATAAGAATGCAGTAACATTTTTCTCAGTTTACTGCAATGCTGCTTGGGAAACTAACCATGAACATTCTACTTAGACCCTCACCTCATAGTTCTAGTGTGAAAGTCTTCTGTGTTTTGCATGGGGATTCTCTGTTACAGAGATGCTATTTTCTCCATGATGTTTTGAGCTTCTCCTAAGATGCAAACAGTTAAATTGCAGTCTTCTTTTCCTAGTCCCCGTACTAATAGAACAAGGTACCTGTATGCCAAGCATACACAAAATACATCATTTAGGGATTCAATTTGTATTTCCAATAAAACAATAGTAACTATGCCTAATAAACTAGAAAATAAAAGGGAGAGTAGCAAGGCATAAAAGGAAAAATGTGCTCTTTCCAAATGCCATAGGTCACAGTCAGTTTGTATCCAGATTTTGGGAAGCTGGAGCTCATTTAAATCTCAGGTCACAGAAAAAAAACTTAGGACAGACTGAAACTTTCTTCTGACCATCTTTCTTTGGTTTCTAGGATAGTCCTTTGGTTCAGATACTCAAATGGCAAATGTAATAATGCTTTTATGTATGTGGAAGCAATGTGGTGTGTAGTGCAAGATGACTCTTAAATTACACATAGGAAATGCTGACTATTTTCCTGAAGGAATAAGTGTTTAGAAATTGCTCTGAAATTCTACATTATAAAAGCTTGCGGCACAGGGTAGTAAGCTTCTACCTTATGAGCATTTCCACAGCATCCTAGCACATTCAAGCTCATTCAAGCACATAGGACAAAAATTAAGGTTCACCTCTATTACTCCCTAACTTCCAGGTGCTTGACTTCAAAAATCTCAATTAAATAATTTTAATTTGTTTTTATACACAATACAGTATAAAGGAAGTAACTGGATCAAGAAGGAACTAATAACTACATTGCAACTTGTTTGCTTCTGGGCACTCCTTGCATGTAAAAGTGGAAATAGTTCAATTTTCTTTTCATTACGGCATCAGGGACAGCTCACCCTATTGCTGAATGAAGCCCACTATTAATGAACAATTTAATTGATTAAGTAATCATGAAAGCATTATTTTTTTTAACTTATCTTCTATTTCTAATATGCAAATAATAATTATTTATTTTATTTAGCTCCTCCCAACAGTTAGAACCTTTATTCATCTCCCCTTTACTTTAAACAAAACATGATTTTCTTATGTATCCTCAGCAGAGGGAGACTAAGAAAATTCCCAGGCCATGTGAGATCTGAAATAGGATAAACAGCAGCAACCGGTCTGGTTCTGTGACAGGAATTGTAATAGTCACATGACTTCTGGACAGATGCTGATCCAGCACAAGTGAACCATTGACCAAAATGAAGTCTTCACTAGACTCACGTGTTCAGCACATTGGCACATTGGCCTCAGTTTGCTCCCTCAAGTATATGAGTGCAAGACCGGCACTCACCCTCCAGAGAAAACAACCCCCCCAGCTAGTATTACGAGGGACCCCATTTTACCATGGATATTTGAAGAAGGAAACCTTCTGTCCTCACCAAGCAAGATAGTACCAATGTCTGGCTGCATATTACCTTCCACAAATCTGAAACTGCTACGCTGGAAACACAGTAGGTCAGAAGTCAGTAGGTTTTATATCAGCCACACGTTAAGTAATTCATAATTTTAAAAATAGAGCTAATTAAAGACTTTATATCTACCTAAAAATCTGTCTTTCTCATACCCTTAGATCATTCATTATCGGCTGTAACAAAACTACACTCCAGAGGTAAGTTTTGATTGAACTGAGTCTGGATGACAGCAGTCAAGCAGGTTATTTTCTGGGCCCAAGACAAGTAATTCAGAAACACTTTTTTTTCTTTTTATTTAATCCAATTTGATCAACAAACAAGTGGGTTAATTTTATGTCTCCCTATGTTTGGGGGAAGGCTGCAGGATCCACCTGAATTCTGGATTTCCTGGGAGAGAAAGTAGGAGTATGCAATAATCAATCTATGGTCAATGCCAGTTATTCTTTACAATATGGGCTACAAGTAATTTATATTTTAAAACCATGTATAATTAAATAAATTTCTTCAAAAGAACACACATTATTTAATTTAAACTGATTTAATTTAATGAAAAGCTATTTTGAAGGCCCCATGGCTGAAAAATGATGAAATGGAAAAATACAGTTCATAGTAGGAAAAAACACAGGTAAAGCCAGCATTGCTGTACTTTAGCACTCTTTAGAAATAAAAGCACAGGACCACCTTAAACTTACTTTTTCAGTTCTGCAGAAAAAAATTCTTGCCAAGCTCTCTTAATTTTGTAGAATGAGAAAGCCAGATTCTGAGCTCCATTCTACTAATTTGTCACCGGTAGTTATGCTGTTTTCCATGGTTATTTTTAACCTTCCAACTTCCTGTCCTTCCAATGTTTCTTTTCATTCTGCTGCTTTCTCTTCCACTGATGACTTCAGTTGTTATTTGTGTGAGGAAATAATGTAGTATTTGATTCATGGCTATTAAGGCTTTGACAAGAAAGCCTCTGCAATGAGAGATTACATTATGATGGACTAGAAATTAAAGTAAAATGAAAATGAAATAGCTATTGAAAATGAAAATACCTATTCCTTCCCAACAAGTTTCTGTTTAAGAAAACTCGAAATCTCTGCTCTCTGTTTAAAATGGACAGATATTAAGTTCTTTGGGGGCATCTGGGAAAATATCTCATATTGGATTAGTGCAGAACAGGAATGCATATATTGGTAAAGTGTAATTCTGCCCACATGTCCCCTATAGGGACAGATAAATATGAGGTATGGTCCACTAGGTGTTCTTGAAGGAAATCACTGTAGTAATTTAAAAGTAATTACACACACTACTGAGGAAAACTAGGAACAAGGACTCAATCCTGAAAGAAGAAAGTAGATTGTTTGGGTTTTGGAATGTCAGCAGAATTAAATGAGCATTTAACACATTTGTTTCCTCCAGAAAGCCCACTGGTTTAAATAGGGTCATGATTGAAGGATATCTTCTTCTCTGTACATTATATGATGTTCCAAAACTAGAAACTTTGCTAGAAAGCAGAACGTTGTCAATGAGGTTTTTTGGCTTTGAAAAGGAATATAATCAACAGATCCTTCAAAATACTCTGAATTACTATCTTCATTTCAGAAGTAGTGTGGGTAAAAAGTGAGAAATCCCTCTGCAACATTTATAAAATGGGAGATTGTATCTTGCCTACCTTGTCAAATGAAATAAGACGAGCATTTAATGAGTAGTAAAAGTGAGAACTGCAAGTATAATTATCTTATCTTGTCCTGTTCTGGTCTCCTGCTTCAAATCCAACAAGTATTCCCCTAGAAAAAAAAAATTTAAGTATTTCTACTCAAGTTGGACGATGGTCTGTGTGGAGAATTAGCTTTGCATTTACATACATAATAACAGTACACCACCAGGAAACTTGTGCTACTTTGCTGAAATTTACCGCTTAGGGACTCAATAGATTTTAAGGGTTTAGTGTTTCAAATGGGTCAGATCTGGATAGGTTGACACACACAGAATCTGCTGATAACCAACACATGAACTGCTTCAAATTATGGAAATTCTTCACAGACGTTTTTATGGAAGCAGAAAAAAAATTCTCTTATTTTTTCACTGTTTTGGAAATGAATGAGATAATTCATTTTCCTTCAGATTTCCACCCACAGGAAAATAAACCTTAAACAGAGAATTAAAATGTTTGGCCAGTCAATAAGAAGGGAAGAGTAGTGATTTTTAATAGAAATTACTACATCACCTATGATTTGCAAAAGTGAAAACTATGGAGATTTGTAAATAATCAAGGTTAATAAACAGTCTTCTTCCTTTTCCCACAACACATTGACTATGAGTACACATTAGAAGTAAAATTATTTTAGAAAGTTAAAACCAGCAGTCATAACTTGTTTGTATAGGACAGAGCTTTCATTTTGACTAGCACCTTTCTCTGAAAATACTTAAAATTATTTCCATGGGATTACGGTGGATTAAATGACTGTTCAGGGTAAGACTGGCAGAATTAGGTCCTAGGAGACTTCCTGTGCTATGCTGTGATCCCTGAAGACAAGGAGTAGGAATTATACTACTAAAATTATTAAAGCCAAATGGGATTTATTATTTAATATATGCTTTAAGAAACATTTCTACATTAACATGAGGATAGACAAGATGACATGGAACTACATATTTTAATTGTGTCTAATTCGACACTTTCCACTTGGTCTTTAACAAAGGTATTGCGGTTTAGTTGTATTTTTAAATCTGAGAAAGTATAATTTTTTCTATTACTTGAATATATTAAAATTATCAGCTCAGAAAATAAACCCATTTACAGAAAGGTTGGGTTTTTTCACTGCTTGTTTTCATTTGGGGTTTTTGGTTTTTTTTGTTGTTGGGATGGAGGCAGAGACAGGAGAATGCAAAACTACGGCCCATGGGATGGGAAAAAGTAGAAACTGAGAAATTATACTGTGATTTATCTCATGAGAAGAAAATATAACTCTTCATTGTACACTGAAAATGAGACATTTGAGACACTGAAAAAAGTGAATTTGCTTAATACAACGCATTAATTGAGAAATACCAAATGCAATACTTGATACCCCATCCACTGTTAATATTATCCTTTTATCTTATCTGCTTCTGCTGTACATTTTTTTACCAAAATGTTTCAGTACTCAAAAACTATTCAAAATGCTTTTTGTAAGATTTTTTTAGAACAAATAAAGCATAGTAAATGTACATCAAAAACACTCAGGAGACCTTTGAAACTATAAATACCCTACAAAATTGTCTGTCAACCTGAGTTCATTCATATAATTAAGAGACAAAAAGGGGTACCTTGCAACACAAGATATCTGCCAATGGCAAGTCTGTGAATCCAGGTGACCTAAAGTTTCCTTATTCTTGTCTTCTCTTACTTACTTTTCATTTATGTTACTACTTTTGCTTTGTTTTGGGGTTTTTGTTGTTGGTGTTTAAATTAGCCTATTAGTGTTTGAGGCTCTTACAGGTTTTGTCTTCAGTAACACGTAACACATAATCCATAAGAACATACTAGTCCACATTTAAATGTGAGATGGTGTTGAATGGCAGCATTTCTGGAACCACTGTATCACTTGGTCCTGTGGTGTGAGTGGAGAAGTGGAATCTGTACCTGTGAGGAGCAAGGAGACTGTCATGCTTAAGAGCAGGTGTTTCTTCCATAAATGCAATGACAGTGAAGAAGCACTAAGTTGCCTAAGTAGGAAAAGTTAACATCGAATCACTTTTGGTTTTACTTCGATTTCCTTAATTCACCTTGGACCAGCTTGGGTTTTTTTCAAAAAAACAAAATCACAATATTTACATCTAACTGAAGGAGATTTGTATAATAGAAATATAGAACATAATGTATGAAGTCATTTCTGCTTGCACAAGAAGAAAGGGTTCAGAAAAGCCCAAGAGTTAGTGCATCAACCAGCTGTAATACAGGTAAAATACTGCTTATAATCACAACTGTATGCCACCTGGTATGTGCTCAGGACCACTGTTACTGCATGCAAATCAGTCATTATCGTAAAAACACAATCTTGAGGTTGCAATTTCCTCATCACCATGTAGAAACTAGTGTTTCAAACAGACAAAGAATTTTTCTTTTCCGAAATGCAAATTGGATTTTTACACCTGCTTGGATCTCTGACCTTCTTTAGAGACCTATTCCTTTCTTTTTATAGTGTTTGCATTTATCCTTTTTATTCTCAATGCTCATCATTTATGTTCTTTCTCTAGGCCTCTGTCTCTGTTTTTCATCTTTCTCTGGTTCTTTCTCTTGCTTGTTTATTTTTGCATCTCCTTTCTAAGAGCTCTGCCATCCCATGTAGTATATACTGGTTGTGCTTCCTGTTTTAGGTTAAGCATTGCTCAAGGAAAGTGAGATGTCCTGTAGCTATGAGAGGTTTCAGAGGTATTAGCTAGGCCCCAGGATGTGGAGGTTCTTTCCCCAGGCAGCCCTGTTCCCAGGAGTCATTTCACCTCCTCCTGCATTTCCAAGACATGCAATTCTCTCATTCTCTCTTGAGGAACCACTTCATCACAAAAGCCTATTCTTCTTCTCCCAAGCCTGCCCAACAGATGATTCTGACATTTTTCAGTTCAGTTTCCCAGTACTGAGGTGCTGAAATGGGGCAGACAGAGAGGCAAGGTCTTGATTCAAGCTGTTCTATTCAAGCAAATGAGAAGGAAAAATTGCCTGTATCAAAAATCTGATAAAAGGATTTATGAAAGCCATACAAGGCTGAGAATCTATGATCATAGTAGCATCAACCATTCACCAGTCCTCCCATGCATTTAGCTGTTTATGCAGAAAGTGTATGACTTTTTCTGCCAGAAACACTTTGCACTCCTTCCTTTGGAGAAAGAATAGGCACAATAGGCATCAAAATAGGCACAGGATTATTGCTACCTGAATCTACACCCATCTTGCTCCCACAAAATTATTCACAATATGCGTATACATATGGTGGCCCTGACTGCATCAGTCAAAGCTTGCCACATCAGTTAAAGAGGTGTTTTTAAGTTTAATTAATCTATTTCTGAAGTAACAATACAGAGAAGAAGAGCTGATAGTTATGTCAATGACGTATATTTACTCAGAAAAAAGCTGTCAGTCTTTCTGAAATCTTTTACTATGCTTTTTCTTTTGAAATGAAGTAAAGAAAACTATACCTAAAATAGTTTTGCATAGGTTAATGAACTACAAAGAAGAGCAAAGTGGCCTAAATTGTGCTTTAACATACTAATATTTCAGTAATAAAATTAAAATCCTGGCAAGGGGAAGGATGAGTAAGGGCAAAAGATATCTTTGGAGAAATTATGTAGAATTTGTGGAGAAACATCAATTTTAAAACTTGTGAGGGAAGTGACAAAGCAGATTTGAATTGGTTATATCTTATGTGTACATTTTTCTACATACTTATGTCTTTGTGATACTTTGATAATCATTGTCCCTGGGACTGTAGATTGAAATACATAGAGAGAAACAGTAAGGAAGTATTTCTTTGTATCAATCCTGTGATTGATCATATGTATCAAAACAAGCTCAAATCATCTGCCAGCAAAGATTTTTACCAGACCAAATGGTTTCAGGAATAAAGACATGGAAAAAAATAAAGGACATTACTTCTGGTTTTACTTCTAAGGCTGATTAATAGGGTATCCAAAATCTCTCACCCAGCATGGTTCATTTCCCTTCATTTTCCTTTTCTTCCCCAATCAAACACCTTACTGACCACACAGTTCCCTCCAGGACTGTTCAGACACCGTTCTCATTTTTCTTTCCTCTTTAATTTTAGTTTAATTTGCCTTTAGAATAACTATTTTGGATCAGTCCAAATCAATTAACATAATAATGTGCCTTAAGGTATTCAAGTTACCATGTGTAAGTTTTTTCCTTATGTCCCATAAAGGCAAGAATCACAGACATACATGTTGTGGTATTCTTACCAAGCAAGCAGATGTAAAGAATTCAAAGAATTCTCATTATATATGAAAACAATTTACTTATGGTTCAAAACATACAAGAAGGTTAAAAATTAGGAGAAATAATTATCAGGAAACAATAGAAGGAAGGTCATAGTTTAAACAAAGATATTGCTGCAGTTCACGAGAGCATTAAGTTCATAGTCTTGGCCCACAGTCCTCTGTCTGCAACCTTAACAAATATCTTAGGAAGTCCTTTAAAGTATTTTCATCATGAATAAAATAACTATTAAATTGTTCATGCTGCTGTAGTTAACATTGCATCAGCAGTTTTACTGTAGCCCTTGGTTTCACAGGTTCATAACTCTGTGGTAAACATGTTCCTCAGTCTGAAGCTCAGCACTGAAAAGAGAAATCATTAGTAATTCAACTATCAAGAAAAGTACATTATTTCTGTTTCAGATTTTGAAAGAATAGGAGTTCAGGTAAGTACAGTAGTCTAAAAATTATTTTACATTTTGGAAATGTATAAATACATTAAGATTTAGTGTGCCTGTTTATGGTTGTCCTAGTTTTGAATGAAAATAGGTTCATCATGACAAACTGATGTTATTTCAAAATTGTCAGAAGTATTTTAAATTATCCATAGTCCTCTAAACATGTCTACAACTTTGTGTCAGCACATAATCTGCAGTGGCATTTAGCCTTTTAAAAAATGTCCATGTGTACAAGGGGTATTTGTCAAGGTTGGCCATACCTTTAAGTCCCTATCATATCTTTTGTTCAATTAACCATTAAAAAAGGGAATAATAACACTAAGAAAAGGTAGAGATAAAGATGTAATGCTTTACAGAAGGAAAAACAGCTTTTCAGAATTAATACTATTGTTTTGCCATATTGATCCTCACAAGCTGCTAAAGCTTCATCATGTATGGTAGAATAACTGTACTGTATACCTAACACAGATGAGAACTCAACATAAATAAAGTGAATAATTACCTTAAAAGGAGTTAAATATGGCCTTAAACACTCAGTGGGTCCAAGGAGTGGATGCTTTAACTCCACTAGAAGACTTCCATTGGGCAGGAAAGGAAGATAAAGGATCGGGTCCTATTTTGTACTCTCCTGAAGTCTCTGTTAAGAGACCTCTTCTGTTGCAAAGAACACAACTTGCCAAAGTAAAATGCACAGTAACTTCTCTGTTGTGAACAGTTGCACCAGGGAGCTCCTTTCAGAGTGATACACCTCTGTCCTCCTGTTCATATGAAAGTTCAGTGAGTCTGTGGTTTTTATTTAAACATATACTACCACAGACCTGTGCCTACTGCAGGACTTCCTATCAACTCCAAGGTCTTTGTCCCACAGTTGAAGTCCCATATTCTGTATGGATGACACTGATTTTTGTTGGGATGTCATATCACAACAGTCATTGCATCCTCAATGAGATTTACATTGCACTGTCCCCATAGAAATATGGGCTTCACAATTATAAACTGGCTCCTTTCAGTTTATTTATGCATTGTGTAAGGGCAAAGAATATTGTAAGCACCTCACAAATATTGAAGAGGGGGCACTGGTTAGAGTAATTCTTATTTTTGGGCTATTTTATAAGCTTGCATTTGAATTACTGCATTAGACTCACTGTAAAAAAAGAATCACCTAAAAGAAAGGTCACAAGACTTATTTTCTGCTATGAATACAGACAAAAAAAAGTCACAAAATACAAAGTTAAAAGGACACTGGCAGGATAAAAGTCATATTTTTTAAGTGGATGTCATTTCCTTAGCTACTAATAACATTAGATTTATAAGACTGAGAAAGGAAAAGGTAATTTAATTTTCACCATTTGTGTTGTACATTGCCAAAGGTCAGTCTCTTCACAGCACAGTATCTACTGCATCTGATAGTATGTAAATCAATTCACAAACAATTCCACAAAAAGAAAAGTAGCTTGTATTTTATTATTAAAAAATAATCTAATGACACAATTTATAAGGTATAGGAGAGATGCAGCTTTGAAAAGTATTCAGCCTTGGAGTGATACAAAGCAACCATACTGAGAATAGAACACATCTCCACAAAGAACCAGCAGGGCTATGCGTTTAGTATTAACCAAATAAGGGAAATTGCCAAATTTTTCATCTCAGCAGAGCTTCCACAGTAAAAGAACTACTCCAGTAAAAGAACTCTTCCATTTTCTCACAGCATCTGGAGGTCTTCAGACAGTTTAGAAATCCTGGATTAATGATCACCACTTCACCCTAAATTATCTTCTCTGATTACAACAAATGCATTTGGGGCTGAAAGAAATCTTATTGCTGTCTGACTACTTATCATTATTAGTGTTATAGTATGTAGATGATAGTACCTAAATGCAAAGAAAATACTTCACTTTGTTGTTCAGTGCTTAAATAGTAACCCTGAAAAGAGCAACCAAAATCTATTACAGCAACCCTCTGATCTGTATTGTGCCTCAGATCACTGTTGAAAAGTGTCAGGGTACTCCAACATTAAATATTCCCTTCTCTACTGAAGAGTTACAGCAGTCAATACAAGTAGTAGGAAAGATGATAGCACGACAAGACAGTTGTGAGAGCTCTTGGCAGCAGGTGCACTTGGCTACAAAATGGAAAGAATGAACCTAGAGAGAGACCAGTGCTGCTGGAGTGCAGCAAGAGTATGTAAGCAAGGCACAAGCACATTAAAGTGGTTCACAATATTGTTGCAAAGCATAGCTGGATCAAGACAGAATGAGAGGCACCAGAACAGAACTAATCCTAAAAGAAGAATACAAAAGATAATGCACTGCACTAAAGGGACAACAAGCTAAAAGTCTGGTGCTCCATATTGTTTCTTCACTTTTCTACAGAGCACTAGTGCTTCTAGTAATAATTATATCTACTGTAGGCTGCTATTGGAAAACATGGGCATTTCAATTCACTTGAACAGACACTTACATTAGAATCATAGAATATCCTGAGTTGGAAGAGACTCAAAAGGGTCACTGAAGTCCAGCTCCTGGACCAGCACAGAACAGCCCCACGAGTCACACCGTGTGCCTGAGAGCATTGTCCAAATGCTTCTTGGACTCTCTCAGGCCAGTGCCATGACCACTTCCCTGAGGAGCCTGTTCCAGTGCCCAACCGTCCTCTGGGTAAAGAACCTTTTTCTGATACCCAACCTAAGCCTCCTCTGACACAACTTCATCCCTTTGGGTCCTGTCACTGGTCACCAGAGAGGAGATCAGTGCCTGCCCCTCCCCTTACCCTCATGAGGAAGTTGTAGACTGCAATGAGGCCTCCCCTCAGTCTCCTCCAGGTTGAAAAAACAGGTGCCCTCAGCCATTCCTCTTATGGTTTCCCCTCTAGACCCATCGCTATCTTCATAGCTCTACTTTAGATATTGTCTAATAGCTTTGTATCTTTTTTATATTTTGGTGCCACAAACTGCACACAATACTCAGGGTGAGGCTGCCCCAGTGCAGAGCAGAGCAGGACAATCTCCTTCCTTGCCTGGCTGGGGATGCTGTGCCTGATGCACCCCAGGACAGGGTTGGCCCTCCCGGCTGCCAGGGCACTGCTGATTCATATTCAATTTTCCATCGACCAGGACACCCAGGTCCTTTCCATGGCTCTCTCATCTCACTCCCCAGTCTGTCCACACATCCAGGGTTGCTCCATCCCAGGTGCAGAATCCCACACTTTCCCTTGTTAAACATCATATGGCTGCTGATTGCCCAGTGCTCTAATTTTTCTCTGCAGAGCCTCTCTGCCTTCAAGTCAGCAGCTCCTCCCAATTTTGTATCATCTGCAAATTTATTTAGTATAACTTTGGGTGCTATGTCCAAGTCATTTATGAAGCTGGTGAACAGAACTGGCCATAAGGTGTAGCCCTAAGGAACCCCACCAGTGACAGGTCACCAGTCTGATGTTACCACCATCACTGTAACCCTTTGTGCCAAACCTGTGAGCCAGCTGCTCACCCATCGCATGATGTGTTTATCCAGCTATGTGCTGGACATTTTGTCCAGAAGGATCCTGTGAGAGAAATGAGGGCCTTTATTCAACTGACAGGATCATTGAGAAATTGTGTGACCAGCCACAGGGTGGAGGACCTCTGTTAAGTGCTTGGGTGTTAAAAGAGCACCTACGTCAGTCTCACTTTAAAACAGAAAACTTGAGGAAAGTATCAACACTTAGACTTAGAAAAATACTTGGTTTATGAAAGAGTGACTTGCACCCATCCAGAAAGAGACAATGTAGAAAAACTGTGCAAATGCAATAAAAATAAAGCTTCTGTCCAAAAGACCCATTCTGATTCTAAACAAAGAGTCCAATTGCTGGTTACAGAGCAAAAGCTAAAGAAATCTGACTACAATTTAACCGATACCTAGCAATGTTCTTAGTCTCCTAATCTCATAGCATTGTCTGATATTTTGCTTTTAAATAGATATTTTAATAGGAAAGCAATTTTGAAAATGAAAAATTACATATTGCTGCTTTGCAAAACTTAATGCAAACATTTTTGGGACACTCTAAGTTCATCATGTCTATGTAAGTAAAGAAACAATTTCACCAGAGGCTAAGGTTTGCATTCAACAAACAGTTAAAAAATACATGAAAGTAAATTAAATACTGTGGAAAATAAACACATTTTAAGTGTTTATTTCTTTCACAGTTCTATTAATTCATGTTATTTATAGAAGGCGTGTTTCTTTCCACTGCCTCTATTGGGCATCCTGACTCTTTAAGTATGAGACAGCTGTTTTCTTTGAGGAACTGTTTTAGACAGTTAAAAGTCTGCAGATAATTGACTGGTCAAATCTGTAGGACTCCCTCAGAGGTTGTAAAACATTCTTCTACATTCGTAATATTAATGCCTAGTTTATCCTTGCAAAGAAGCAAAGACTGTTTCCTGCTTAAGTTAGAAATCGCTTTTGCAATCAATGTGAGTACTTTGAGTTCTGAGCAGGGACTGGCATTGTCCGGGATAAAAAATGGAGCAGACTGGATTTGATGTATTAGGTTCTTGTAATAGTTGTTCTTACTGGAACAGACAGAAAACATGTATGTTTATACTGTGAGACTAGAAATGAAAAATTATACCAAAAGTATGAAGAAAATGACATGCAGCCATTATTATACTACATGAAACAGTCTCGAGATAGCAATAATTTTCCAGCTGTTTACTTATGTTCTTAGAATTTTCCTCATGAATGTACTTGAGATTTAGCTCTCCAGTGTTGCTAAGAAAATTTACGTAAGCACTGAGTTCTCGAAGGACTTTTCAGATGTTAGTAGTGAAAACTTGGCCAGCATCCCCACTATCAGAGTTTGGTAAAGTAAATACAAACACTGTTTTTTTTAAAAAAAGGAAGACTGAAATGGTATTTGCATTGTTATATAATGAACTGCATGCAAGGTATTAGAGTTATTATTTTTTTAAAATGACAATTTTCTTTGGTGGAAAAGCATAGGTTATTATTAGCTGTCTTTACTGAACCAGCAGCAAGTGCTTTACAAGCAGGTAGTTTTCACCAACATCAATTTCTTTGACAAAAAGAAAAGTGCCAAACCAACCAAAAATGATAAGCAAAAAGTATTCATAGTTATTGCTATGTATTGCTAACCTCATCACATATTTGGAAGTTCAAATCTCCCAAGTCGTTTCTAAAAATGCATTTCTATGTTAAATATCTATAATCTGTTTATCAGTCTAACTCAGCCCTTTTGCATGTTAAGGTTTTCTTAATGCCTTTGGTTCATCAGAAATTAAAATACATTATTTCCAGTGCTTTCTATTCTATTACTATACAGTACTCGATAATTCACATAACAGTTTTCAGAAAGAAATTTGATTCCTTTCTTGAAAAGTAAATCATATGTAGGTACATAATTATCTCCGAGGATGTAGTCTATAAGAATCCTAGGTTCCATGAAGAAAACCAAAAGCTTGGGCATTTAGAAATCAACAGAATTTTGTCTAAAATGCCTAAGATATTTTTTGAAAATCTCTTTTATGCATGAGGCTGGATTTTAATGGGAATATATTTAGATATTCTTTCATTTTCTGAGTGATCCAGATCAAGAGTCTCTCTGTTGTCATCACAGAAAAATAGCTACATATGGGGAAAAATTAATCCTGGTTTTATTAATTACATAGTTTTTGATCAAGAAATCTTTATTTGGAATTATCAAACTTTCTTGATAGAATATAAAGTGAATCTAGATAACTCTAGATTTATGAACTAAGCTTTAAATTGAGAAAAATCCCACTTTATATCACTTATATTCATTGTTTGAACAAGAAAAGAATTTTAAAAAATCTCTATTTCTTTCATATTTTCTTTTCTACTTGAACTGAAGGTTAATTATATATAAGCTGGCTAATAAGAAAATTTGGACCCCGAATTTCAGTTATATATGTGAGCAATGGATTGATAAAAATGCTGATAAATGCAAAATAAAATCAATTTTCTCTGGGCATAAAAATTTAGGACTCTTTAAGAGTATGCTGCATTGCATCTTTGGAAGTTATTTTTACAACACAGGGAAAAGATCTTTATATTGTAGGCATTCAGGAGGGCACTTACAGTGGTAACTTAGAGTGGCTACATAGAGTTAAATTCTAGAGTGATGTAACACTTGGCCTTATTTATTTAGTAAGCTGCAAGAAATAAAATAAAAAGAAAAAAAAGAAATAAAAGCTGTAAGAAAATTATTTTTTCCCTGGGGCCAAAGACACAGAATAACATCAGGTAGGATCTTAAGTCACTCTTTAATAACTCAGGGTTCGTCATTACAAAAAAATCATGCGATGTGTTATGCTCATGCAAAACATGTCAGAATTTTTCTTGTGGGACAAATGACACAGAAGCTACATAGAAGATAAAAAGAATTAATGGAAATGTCACTGGAATGGATTTTAGATATTCTGTAGTATTTATAACTGGTGTGTACAGGTAAAATTATCTGACAATGTGTATGTGGTGGGTTTACTTCAAACACCTTCCAAGCCTCTCACTCACTCTCCCACAGGACAGAGAGGAAATAGAAGGAAGGCAAGAAGGCTCAGGGCTCAAGGCAATGACAATATATGAAACGAGTTTCTTTAAACATGTCTATACAAGTCTACATAAGTATCTAGTCAGTAAACTGACTTTCTTATTTCAAGTTCTAGGCAACCGCCAGGTTATCAGCAGAAATGGCAGCAACTGAAAACTGGAAAAAACATCAGTAAGACTATTATAATACAGTGACAAGTACTGAACCACTCAACAGCCAGAAAACTGGGCTAGGAAGGATTTATTTTTATTTAATTCAGAAGTATTTCTTTTACATGAAAAGTAGCTTTTCAAATATATTTACATTATTTTGGTTTCTTTGCAAGTTAATGGTGCTTTAAGAGCTGTGTAAATATAATAAAAAATGTAACCAGTTTGTTCAAAGACAAGGATTTAGAAAAGAATCCTGACAGAGATTAAGCAACAAATAGAAAATTCTCTATAATAGAATCTGAGACAATTATAGTACCAGTGATTGAATAGCCCATTCATTTACCCTTTGAAAGGATTGAAAGAAAGGGTTTTACAAGCTGAAAACTTTTAGATACTAAATGTAGCATATTAAATTAAGATCCTCCCTTTCAGCCTGCAAAAAGCTTTATAGCAAATGCTCCATCTCATTCATACTTAAATTATATGAGTTCATGGCAACCTTAGAAAAAGTCAGAATTAATTTAGTTTCTTTAAATGTTTGCAAAATACAGGTTTATATCAAGGTCCTCAAGTCTCCCAAATCTACAGATCAGCATGGATCCAAGTGACAAGAAATCTATCTATAGCAGACTTTGCAACTGAATATACAAAATTCTTTCACTGGCTTTAGTTTGAAACATACTTCTTAGTCTGCTGTTAGAGTCTTTCCTTTTGGATTAGCACCTGTAGCTAATAGACATTATGCTATACTCAAGGCAAAATGGAAACAAATACTAAAAAAAATTACCATTTAAAAAAAAAAACTTACAAAATCTTTTTCTTAATCTGTGTCATTAGATTTAAAAATAAATCATTGAATTATAAAGTCTTGTACAAAAAGAAGAGTATTGCTTGTCACATCAAATCGCTGTGATGTAATCCCAGCACCTTAAAACAGATGAAAAAAGCTACAAATTCAAAGATAAAAATTTCCCCATTTATGACTTTTTTTTCCTGATAGACAAATGCAAAATATACTTAAATTTATGTTTATTTGTAGATTTTAATGCACTTGTTTATATATTTTATAACTTCAAATAATTTAATGATAATTTGGTTTTCAGTTTTATTCGATGCAGTTTTACGTTCAATTTAAAAAGAAAGAAAAAGCAAGAAAGATTGAATATATAATGCTCTTCAAGTTATAATGTATAATAGGACTATTAAGTTTGATCACAGTTTTGAAAATTAAGGATGTTTCTTTTTAAATAACCTGAGTTATTTCATATCCATGTAACTTTTGTATGTCCTTTCAGATTATCCATGCTCACATAATTGTTTCATTCTAAAAATAAGTTTTTATACTTCTTGTTATGGTTGTTAACAAATATGTTTCTTCTCTCTGGAAGTTTATAAAAAAATAAGTTAGTGGCACTGTGTACACTGAGATTTAATTCAGGACTTCAATAACTTCATTTATTTAAAGACCTTTTTCTGGGATATGGATAGATTTTTTAAATTCTGTAAGGATGGGACCATACTGGAATACACAAAAATAAGATAAACTCAGTTACTTATATTTTGGAGATGTCTGTTGCCCTCAAACTGATCTGTCTAATACTCCTTAGGTTTGGTGATGGACAAGAGGACTTTACCATCATAAATATATGTGCTCAATCTGACAATTGTTAAATATTCAAGGTATTAATCCTAAATTCTGGTATAAGGAAAATGGCTTATTTACACTCACTTAATATTTATTACCAAATACATTTTGTAGAGGGTCTTCCTGTAGTTTAATTATGCAGCATATAGGCAGGTACAACAATGCTCTATCTTCACTTTTCAGAAATTACAGAAGTAAAATCCTGTTACTGAAGTTTACCATATGTGTCTTTAATAATTATAAAAATATATAAAATTTAATTTATCTAATCAAATAAATTTGAAGATAAGGTGGTTTTTAGCAGTGGTTCTATTCCTTTAGATGTTAGTTCTGATTAATTAGTGGAGGCTTACTTCCTTCCTGTGATTCTCCAAATTGCCATGCTTTAGCAAAATAAAAATGTCAGAATGCCAAAAGCAGAACAGTCACCATGAATCCAGGATAAACAAATGGGCACAGATTCAGGAGAAGTCCTTCAATCGGATTTAAGAATAAGGGCTATTTTTTTATGAGTAATCTGGAATATAGGAAAGGGTGCTACAGAAAAAGAAGATATAGGAGTAAAAGCCTGGAAAACAGACAGCTATTTATTAAGGATAAGGCACAGTAAGATAAGCGATGCAAGGCTTTGAAGCATTAGGTGATTTATAGAAGTTTAAAGTAGGAAATATGATTTAATACCATGGGAGTACAAGGTTGGCACTGTTTTACTGCACTCAAAATAAAACTAAAGGGGTAACAGAGAAGGAAGTACATTTATTTAATTTCTAGTTTGGATGTATTCATGTGTGCATGCACAATAGTCTCTGAAGAACCAACATCAATACTGGAATTACAGGTGAGATGGCGAGATCCATAAAGTGATTTACTAGTAGAAAAAGCCTGTATTCTGACTAGAATGTTTTTCACAACATTGAAGCACTTGTTCGAGTGAGTTGTTGCACATTCTGTGTTACATAAATGGCCAGAAAAAGCCCAAACAAATAAAACAATAAATAAAACAGGAAAGGCTTAGAGACCAGATAATGAAAAGTTATTGCATTCTCTAGAAAAAGCAAAGATTCCTCCTAAAAAACCAGAATTTCTCTTCTTTGGAACCATTCCTTATTGGTAGCAGATCCACCTGGAAGATTTCTTCTTGACTTATAAAGATGACGTGCCAGAGGAAGGAAGTTTCTGAAATTAGTCTAAATTCAAAACAAGTTATACTGTCTTGTACCTGGGAAGAGCTTACAGCCTACTCTTAAAAATACCTGCTAAGACTCAGATGAAAAGTGATAATGTGTCAAGCTCCTGAAACTCAATTATGGCTTATAAATGTCACTAAAAGAAAAGTGTACACTGATTTGGTTAAAAAAAATTCCACCACTTACTAATTTAACATTTTCTACTTCAGCATTTTCCTTTGTAGACATTTTATTTCAGTTATTCACCAAGGAAAGATCAGCTCTTAATTTTGTAGGCAATGCATGTTAACACTTTGGAAGGGAAAATTTGAAAATCTCTACAGATCTTATCAGAAAAGATAAAAATAAATCTAAAATATATTATTCAAGGCTGTATTTCTTTAATTATGTATGTTAGACAATTTCATACCACACTGCATTTGAGGGGTTTGGTTGGGTTTGGTTTTGAATAGGAAACTCACCGGCAGGAACAGTCATTTCTCTGAAATAATTTAGTGTGGCCATAGTACTTCCTCATACCCATTTTTACCCATTCTCATTCCTAATGATCTCATCTGAATGTAGTTTTTTCTCTAATCACTCTTCTGCTATGTGAGAGTTTAGAAGCATATAGGTATCTTCTCTTTCGACGTTAAACTGTATGCTGAACTTTATAAAGTCCTGTGAAGAGGTGATGGATAGCAGGCTTAGTAAACATCAAACATTTTTATTTCAAGCCCTTCATACATACACTGACGATAAGTATAATTTTATTTTCAACTGAGAAAACTGTACTAAGCTCAGTTCCATTGAAAAGTTCTCTTTAATGACAACACACAGCAAAGTTACAAATCACGCATTCATTCCTATCAGTCTCCGAGCTTTGAAATTATACATATATATAGTAAATAGCTGTGGAAAATAAGTAAAGATCAATATATTCACTAAGGGAGTAAACAGATAAAATTTAGTACATGTGTGTGGTCTAACCCTGGCCACCAGACACAGCCCCACACAGATGCTAGCTCACCCTTCCCCAGTGGGACAGTGGAGAGAATCAGAAGGGTAAAAGTGAGAAAACTCATGGATTGAGATATAGTTTACTAGAAAGAGCAAAAGCTGTGCACACAAGCAAAGCAAAGCAAGGAACTCATTCACCACTTCCCATGGGCAGGCAGGTGTTCAGCCATCTCCAGGAAAGTAGGATTCCATGCAACAGTGGGAAGACAAACACCATCACTCTGAACATCCCCCCTCCCCACTTCCTCCTTCCTTCCCCCTCCGCAGCTTTCATCACTCAGCACGGCACCATAATGGTGTGGGACATCCTTTTGGTCACTTGGTGTCAGCTGTCCCAGCTGTGGCTCTTCCCAACTTCCTGTGCATCTTCAGCCCCTGAGATGATGGGACAATGTGAAAAGCAGGAACGGCCTTGACACTTGATAGCTAATACATTGCTGTGTTATTGATATTAGTTTGGTCACAAATCCAAAACATGGCACCATATAAAGCACTATGGAGAAAATTAATTCTCTCCCAGCCCAAAACAGCACAGCAGAGAAGTTAATTCAGTGCAGGGGAGAGCTGTTAGAAGAAAATATGCAGTTCTAGCCTGGCCCCTCAGTAGCATCAGTCTTACTGACATCCTTAGCCAAGCTGCATAAAGGGCATCAGAAGCACAGCTTCTCACACTTCAGATGTGAGACACGATTCTTTGACCTTGGTTTGCAGAGAATTAAAAATTCCGGTGTACACGCATAGTTCATCCATGGGGACAGAAGGGAAAAGGAAACATGGTGTGACAGACTATGTTGCTTAAGGTTATTATTGACCCTGTGATGATAACCATGGAACCTTACTAGAAGGTAAAAACATTACAAGCTTTCCTTTCAATAATCAGCTAGTAAAACAGAATAATCTTTTATCTATTTTTTTCATTCTTTTTCTCTTAGATAGTTTCATCAGACAGCATATGGCCTTAGATGATTCACATAATTTTAGAGTACAGAAAAGGCCACTCTTGTTTTCAGTCTTTGACTGCCTTCTCTTAAAAAATACATTCCTGTTCAGTGTGGGTCTAGGTCATGTAAAAAAGGCTCTGTCTTACTTTTATTATAAGGCATCATACCAAGTACTTCTGTGTGTTTAACTAAGCTATATAAAGCAAGAAGGTTGTATGTTGTTAGTCAATGTATGCTATTGCATATATGCTGCAAAACCACCGCTATAAACAGGACATTAATTTCACCGTAAAGAATAAAATAATTCCAATAAATACAGTTGATTCAATTAAATCTTTAGTAGTTTACTTATTTATATTTTTACTGGGCCTCGTAATTAAAGAATCAGAGCCTGGTAGTTGAAATTAATTTAGTGAAGAAATCAATATTTGATATGAAATGTACTAAAAAAAATTTGATGGCTTTTTGTAAAGAAAAGTGTACTCAGACCAAACAAGCTAACAGTGTTCATTCTACGAACTATATGGCTCAGCTAAATGCTCTATGCATAAAAGAAAAATTCGAGATCTGATCATTTTTACAAAACAGTCTCCAGCCTCTGAGTACTTTTTCATTCTTCATTGCCTCAGAAAAGTACGAAAAAAGGAGCAGAAATCCATTAGCTGTTTCTTCAGTTCTTAAACTTATTGGGAGAAAACTGGTTTTTCATTTATACAGGTTAAGAGAAGGAAGAGAGCAGATGTCTGTGTTCTATAGTCACTAAATTCAACAGCATGATCAACATAACAACTTTTTAGACCAATATTTGCTGAAGCTGGAGATGGAGTCTTTGGCTTAGGAATGGGGCTTGTTGCCCACATATAAATGCACGGTAATACCACAGTATGTAATACCCCCCTCCTCCTTTCTTGTCCTTACTCTCACTGATTGTAAAGGTAAACCTGAGAATAGGAATAGATAAAGTAAGGGTTATGAACAGGGCTGTATTCCTCTCTGCTCCCAAAGTCTGTAGAAAGGATTAAGGCAGCCAAAATTGTGTCAGCTGTCTCAAATGATCAGTTTCTGGATATTTGCTGTCCTTGTAAAGGCAGAGCTTCATGAGTCATGGGGTTACAGGAAGATGTCCTGTAATATATATTTTAGCATTGCCTATTGTTGTGGAGAAAATTTGAAAATTTTAAATGACAAAAACAATAAAAGTGGAATAAAAGGAAACAAAATGCATTAAAATACTCAGGAGGAAATTCAAACCTATTCAAAATACAATTTCTGAGCTGTTAATTTTTGCAATGTAGATTCACTGAAACCTTGTCAAAGCAGCATGAGCACTCCTTGTGCATAAAGTGACAGCACTGAGATTATGTCCAAAGCAAAGGAGAGCTAGTAGTTGGCTTCAGATAGATGGGTGAAACTGAAATTTTCTGTGCCAGGAACAGTCAGAGAAGACAGTAGGAAAGCAAAGGACATGGTGAGGAAAAATACTGCTAATATACTTCAGAAAAAGAACCAAGGGACAGAGCATTTTCAAGACAGATGTCTGAATTGTGGACAAAACAAACAAATCTGCTATTTGCTTCTTGCTGTACTCAGGAAAATAAGAGACATGTACTTCCATTAATTAAAAAAAAAGAACAGGTTATTTCAGTGTCAGTTTATATTCCTTGTGAAAGTGTACACAAACCTGAAGAAAGACTCACTAAATACTTAGATCGCAGTAGAAATTAATCACAGATTATATAAGGAAAATGAACATGTTAATGATTGCACGTTTTCTGCGATAAGAAAAAAACCCATTGATATTGCATGCAAGAATATATAATTACAGAAAAATTTTTTTAAAATCTTTTAATATGAGAATGGCCATTCTCAAGATTGAGGATTACATGACCTACTAATAGGTAAATCTTCCAGTATGCTAAATACACTTTTCAATCAAATAATTGATATTTACAGTTATAAATACTGACTTAATTACTGGATTAAAAAACTGTACACAATCTAAGAATGCATTTATAGGATATCTTTCAATGCAAAGAAAAAGTCAAAGGAAAAATGCATTCTTGGTGAAAACTGAACCTTTTAAAACAAACAGCTAAAAAAAAGAGAAAGTTTGCAGTCTTAAAAAGAAGCATGTTTCCATACATAATGCCATGAGATACTGCCTCACACAGCTTTAATAAAATATGCTATATGACCATACTTCAGTCTTGTATGTAAACTACTGGTTTAGCGGATTATCAAAATCAAAGTATGTGAAACAAAACACTCCCAAACACACTTCAAAATTTAACTAAAAGTACATTCATGTTCTCTTGCTTTCTGCTTTGTATTTCTGTTACATTATAATAAAATATTAGTATGTGCTGGGTTTGCACCACCAGGGTTTGGTAGCAGGGAGCCTACAGGGGTGGCTACTGTAAGAAGCTGCCAGAAGCTTCCCCTGCTGTCTGACAGGAACAATGTGAGCTGGTTCCAAGGCAGCCAAGGCAGAGCCCATCAGTGACAGGGGTAGCACCTCTGGGATAATGTTATTTAAGAAGGGTGAAAAAACTGCACTGCAATGGCAGCCAGAGAGAAGAGGGAGAATATCTGAGAGAAACAGCCCTACAGACACCAAGGTCAGCGCAGAAGGATGGGGAGGAGGTGCTCCGTGTGCCATAGCAGAGACTTCCCTGCAGCCCATGGTGCAGACCCTGTGACCTAGGCTGTGCCCCTCAGCCTGTGGAAGTCCATGGTGGAAGAGCAGATATCCAGTGGCAGTACATGGAGGACCTCACACCAGAACAGATGGATACCTAAAGGAGGTGATGGTCCTGGCAGGACCTGTGGCCCCATGTAGAAAGGAGCCCCTGTTGGAGAAGGTTTACTGGCAGGACTTGTGATTCCATGGGGGATCTATGCTGGAGCAGTCTGTTCCTGAAGGAATACAGGCCATGGAAGGGACCCACGCATGGAAGGGAGTAGGGGAAGTCTGTGAGGAGTCCTTCCTCTGAGGAGGAAGGCGAGGCAGAGACACATGATGAATTGCTTTGCAACCCCCATTCCTGGTCCCCATGCATTGCTGGTGAAAGGAGAGGTAGAGAAAATAAGGAATGAAGTTGAGCCCAGGAAGAAGGGTGGGGTGGGGGGGATGGTGTTTTAAGAGTTGGGTTCATTTCTCATTTCCCTATCCTGATTTCATTGGTATTAATTTTAATAGTATCCCCAAGTCAGGTCCATTTTGCCCATGATGGTAATCAGTATTGGGACCTCTCCCTGTCCTTACTTCAGCCTACAAGACTTTTCTTATATTTTCTTTCTCCTGTCCTGATGAGGAGAGGAATGGTAGAATGACTTTGGTGGGGACATGGCATCCAGGCACAGTCACCTCACTACACAGTGAAATTTAGATTCTTTCATAAAAAGGAATATTCAGGAGTGGTCCATCAAAGTCTTTAATTTTAATTACTTCCAAAATTTTATCACAATATTTACCAGTGATGTTTTCCAAAACAAGATGTGGGCACAGCTGTGACTAAACGCTTCATCACAAATGGTTTTGGACCCATCATCCTTTTTTATAGATAAAGAGTAATTCAATGCAGCAAAACAGGAATAATCAGTTTATTGTTGCAACACTGATGTGCACAGTGACATAATATTCACTGGCTGTATCACTGGCCCTACTTATGAGTCATCAAAAAATTCTCTATTGCATACTAAATGCCTCAGCCACACTGTGCTTTGTCTCATAGGTACTTAATATTTGGTGCTTCTGAATAATGCATGTGAACACCAATAAACATGAAACCCAGGGAAAACTATGGCAGAAACTGAGTTAGCGTTTGCTAATATCAAAATTAGATTTTATGTGGGTTCTATTTAATTTTCAAATATACCTTTATTCACAGTTATTTTTAACTGTATTCAGGGTAGAATAAATCCTATTTTCCAGATAAAATTGTTGTAATTATTGGTGAAAAGACCCTCCCTACATTTGTAACAGATGGGATACATATTTTATATACTTTACTTTCTTTGCCAAAAATGCACTCTGCTGGTGCATTTAACGTGCAATTTCACCTTTTAATCATACAAACATAAGTTAAAAATATAAGTGCATTTTATAGCCTCAACTTTAGGGTGTATGTTTAGTGTTCACAAAACAAAAAGATGCAAAGATGAGATGCTGTGGCAAAG
This sequence comes from Gymnorhina tibicen, assembly GCA_013399875.1. Lineage (NCBI taxonomy): Eukaryota > Metazoa > Chordata > Aves > Passeriformes > Artamidae > Gymnorhina > Gymnorhina tibicen. The sequence goes on from VXAZ01003670.1 coordinate 1,241,525, forward strand.
TAATGAAGAAAGTTTTGCAATGATAGTAAGCAAAACAAAAAGTCTCAAAGCATAATTACTATATAACATTTTATTGGGTCCAGTGAGAAGACTAATGTTCAGTCCACAGGACTAACCGTTTGCTATGATTAGACCAATTTCATAGGTGTATTCAAGCCATTTGATTTTTTCAGCAAAAACCTTTTGATAGAAGATGTTTAATCAAAAATAATAATAGGCAGATACGTGAGTTGTTGTTTTTCCTCATAGTTATTAACTGTTCAATAATCTGACACCTGAGTAAATATCCCTTCTGGTTCCTCCCTACATACTTCTTGTGAAATTTGAAAGAAAGGACAGAATGATCAGCTAGTGTTTCATGAAGATAGGTACGAAGGCATAAATTTCAGTGTAAAAGCCCCGATTTCCCCACCACCTGATGGTGCCCAATGTGCCTTTCAAAGCCACGGCACAGAGACCAGGCTTTTATTCCATAATATAATGTTATAATATTTTATTCTATAGTATAGGTAACTTCTGAATTTTGATTAAAAATTCTGTTGTTTCACTAAAGAGATGATTACCAACAGAGAAGCTACTGAGTACACTGAACAGGCTGAATAGATGTGCCGGATGTGGAAACATCACTTTTGACCAGTGGACAAAGGGGAAGCACTAAACAAGAGTGTTTTGGAATTTAGAAAAGCTTTTGATATTATCTCTCACAGCATTTTTGTGAATAAAATGTCCAGCATACAGCGAGAGAAACACACAACATGATGGGTGAACAAGTGGCTGAAGGGTCAGTCTCCAGGACTTACAGTAAATGAGGTAACACCTCTCTGGTGGCCAGCCACTAGAAGTGACATACTCTAAAAGCTAGCTGATAAACTTGCTTGACCTCAAGACATGAGGTCTCTAAATATTAACTGAAAAAAAAGAAAATATTGATAATAGATGGCATAGAATTTGCATTGTACAGTGCTTGCAAGTAATATTTTTTCCGCCTTTTGTAGCAGAAGACCCTGCACAACTTAAATTCCACAACAGCATTCTTCTGGTTGTCCATTTGATGACACTCACATTTGACAGTGGATTTGTGTCCCATTGGAAAGCTTAAGTGCACACACGATTTGCTTGCTTTCTTATGCAGGCACCCTGAGGACAAACAATTAATTGATAGAGAGCTTGTTCAAAGGAAGTGCTTTTAAAGTGATTCTTCCTATTGTAATTCTTTATAGATTATCAATTTGAACCTTTTGGACCATCACAGTGTTGCACAGTAACCTTCCTTCCTCTTCTCCCCTGTCACCAGCAAGTAGCATAGCTGTCAAGAGATAAAATGTTCAAATTGTTCCTAAAATAAATCAAAATAAAATAAAGCATCCTTTTAGGTAGACCTTCTGGGGAAATATTTTCTGGCTGCCCTGTTTCTTTATCACCTGGGGAAAAACCTAGTTTCTAAAGCTACTGATAGACTGCTCACTACAAGAATTTTTAAAGTAAAAAAAAAAAAAAAAAAAAAAAAAANAAAAAAAAAAAGAGAGAAAGAAAAAAAAGAACCATGACACTGAAGTAGACAGATGATCTCAAACCTCTCTGCGATTAACTGGATACAGAAGAAAATGAAATAGCATCCTAAGAAGACTATTTTTTCAAAGTGATTTATATGGTATATTAAACAGCAGGAAAATCCTTTCTAGAAAAATCCTCTGGAGAAAGAACATGGACTCATATTAGTGTTTGGTACTTCTGCAGCACATAAATATCCAAGGTGGCAAATACAGGACTAGGACTGCAGTTAATGAAATTATGCCATAAAATAACTATTTCCTTTAATTCACAATATGTAGTTGTTTTTATTTATTTATTTAAAAAATAAATAAATGTTGCAGAATTTCATTCTCTCACCAGATTAAGACCCAGTACTTTTAGGATACCCACAGCAATACCTTCTCAGGTGCAATCTATCAGATGCTGCATCTGATAATATTCATGCCCTTCTCCCCTGTCATCAGTCTTCACTGTTTGTAAGTGAGTGCTATAGTGGCATCTTCTGGCATACAGAAGAATTAATTGCCTTCTTTCTGTGAAAGAACATTGCTATTTAAAAAGGTAAGTTAAGAAACAAGACTAAAGAACTGAAATAAAAAGCACCTGCTGTTCTTCAATTATTCTGTTTAGAGCAATTGCAACAGTAATGAATGGTGAGAAATTAAAATCCACTGCTTTGCTAAGTGGCCGTTTGGACACAAGAGTTTATGTGTGAGGCAACTACTTCTAAGGCTATTAGTATCCTACATAATGACTTACAATTATGTCAGTTGACATAAAATGACAAATGGTACTTAATTAGAAAAAGGAAGGAGCAATAAAAAAGGAAGAAAAAAGGCAATAGATAGCACTAACTAGAAGAGAAATAAAATCTGATTGTTCTCTTTCTGAATCCATATCTAAACACTTTCTCTTACATTTTATGACTTACATTTCTTAGAAATTGCTACACAGTAAAATAAATTAATGTTTATGGATTTGAGGATGATGAGAGTTGTTAATGAACTGAATATTACATTTGAAATTTTACTGGAAAACTATAGCTTCATAAAAATGGTACTGAGCTAAGTTTTTAATCACAATCTCTTTAATTATATATTATATTTTCCTTTTCTATGATATATTCCGTCATTATGCATCTCACGTCTTGCTCAGTGCATTCAAATAAGAAGTGAATCTTGAGAAACAGAAGCAGCAACCTCCTCAGTCTACTTGTAAGAGCCTTAAAGGACACACAGGTTCTGAATGCAGGTTGTGAGAAGTTACACTTTTTTCTAGTATCTACTGAATTTTTCCCTTTTTTTGTGGAAGTTGTTAACTCTGGTATCAATCATAGGGCCATTTTTCGCAATGTAAAGCTACTGGGATTTTGGTAGCTGGTGACTGTCTCAAAGGACCTAATCCTGAATTTATCAAAATACTTGGGACAGGAAAGGGAGCAGCTGAACTGTCTCAAAGGACCTAATCCTGAATTTATCAAAATACTTGGGACAGGAAAGGGAGCAGCTGAAGTCCTGAGTGTACATAAGCAGATCTACAAGCAAACACTTGGTAACTTACTGCAGACAGAACTGTAGAAAAACAGATTTTGCCCTCTGACAAGCCAAACCCCTGTGTGTGTGTGCAGCAGTAGACTCTCACCTAAGTCCACAGGACTGGCCAGAGAGCTGGCTCATGACCACAGTGAGTGATTAAGCTCTGCCTGTCCGTTTGGCCCTACTTCCAAAAGTGATTCCCTCTTGATAAAGACAGGCCTCCCCTGTGGCATCTGACACACCAGTGCCCAGTGTGCAATTGCACTGGGTTTATGTGCCCCAGCGCTGGCAGTGGGGGTGGCATCTGTGATGAGAGACTGGGATGCCCCATGCATGACACAGGCATTTTCAGTGGGGGATTCAGCAGATCCATCACAGTGCAGGGCTTAGCCCCACCAGTCAGGACTGGGGTGCCTCAGGGAAAATGTATTCAAGAAAGGGCAAAATTCTGCTTATCACTGAGAAGGAGGAGGTGAGGGTCGTGGAAGTGAGAGAAATTGAGAGAAACAACCTTGTGAACACCAAAGTGAGGGAATGAGAGGGAAGAGGAGCTCCAGGCACCACAGCAGAGACTCCCCTGCAGCACCTAGAGAGGAGCTGATAACCACACTGCAGCCTGTAAAGGACTCCATGTTGGAGCAGGTGCATGTGCCCTGAAGGAAGCTACAGCTTTTGGAGAAGACCCACGCTGGAGTAGGGAAGAAAATGTGAGGAGGAAAGGCAGCAGAAAGGAACTGTTATGATCTGGCTTCGAACCCTGCTCCTTGTCACCCCTGCACCAGTCGGTGTCAGAAGGAGGCAAAGGAGCTGGGAATAAAGCAGTAGATTGAAAAGAAGTGGTGATGGGGGTGCAGCTGTTTGGTTTTTACCATCCAACTCTATTTTAAGTGGCAAGAAATTAACTTTCTTAAAGTTGAGTATTTTCATTTTTGTGATGTTAATTGATAAGTGATCGTCCTGATTTTATCTTGACACAAGAAAGTTTTTGTCTTATTGCACTTCTTTTTTATTATTTGTTGAGGACAGGGAGTTAGAGAACAGCTGCGTGCCTATCTGGCAACCAACCAAATCAACCCACCACATCTATATTAATATATAGCAGAAGCACATTCAGTTTGCCTTGAAGTTTTGGTCTGTACTAAACAGCCTCATTTGTGGTTCAACTATAGTGGCTAGAAGAGATGCAGCTCCAGAGGATGAGCAAGGTGGGCAGCAGAGACCACTTTCACAGCTAAATTAATTTGCAAATGATAGTCAGTACTCTTAGTTTGCCCATATTTGAGGTGTGTCTAGGTGTCTTACGTGTCTAAGTCTTGGAACTACCAGAGATAAGCAAATTGTAACCTGGAAACAAACCTATTCAAGTTCCTTATTATCTTCATTTAAATAGATGAGCAGGCATTTTCAGTTATTGAATACAAAATCCCTGATGTGCACATTTAATTAGCAAACGCTTGACAAACAATAAATGTTTTAATAAATCTCAAGGTCTTCTGCAAGTCAAAATGTATGATCAATATTTTTGTCTATAACTAGCTTTTGCTGAACAATTTTATTAGGAAATAATTAACAGTCTCTTCCTTTTTTTTTTTTTTGCTAATGACTGTGTTTATATATGTAAGACAACAACACAAGATGTAGTAAATTATTATTTTGCAGCTATTTAGCTCATATGCAGCTCCTTCCTTTTATAACAACTACTGTATTCTGGTTTTCCTCCCTGGCATTTTAGAAATAGTGTTTTTTAACAGCTAGCTGTCTCCACTCTAGCAACTGACATATTTTCCAAATGTCACTGTTACAATCCATAAGATTCTCTTAAGAGTATTGTACTTTCTACATCATTATCAGCTGTGCAAGTGCCACAAACCGTGTTTCTCACATCCCAAAGGTGGTCACAGGATCTGCTCTCTGGCCTTGGAGATGGAGACTTACATTTACGAGCATTTCTATTTAAGACTATGAACACTGGGAAAAAAAATGAAAAATGGTGGAAGAGACATGGTAAAGGTAGTGTACAAGCACATTTCTGCATTTCTCTCTAACATCCTTCTCTATTCAGACTTCTCATTCACACATCTCAATCAAACATTTTCCTCAAAAAAATCCTCTCTTCAGTAGTTTCTTATTCTTAGACATTTCATTTCATCCTATCCCTGTTCTCAAGGCTAGCCTCTCCAGGCTAGGTCTCAGAGACATTTTGGCCCTGAATTAAAAGTACATTGATTGACTTATGTCCATAGTGCTTAGGACATTAGTGATAATAAAATAAAAACAAGGGTTTCGTGCCCTTTCTAGAAATCTGACCGATCTTTCAATATGATCTCTCCATGTTTATAACAAGCCCAAATCATATGCCTATATGAGAAATGTAGCAGCTACCCAGGAGGCCCTTAACTTCAGCTTGTGCTGTAAAAGCAGTTGCCTGGGGATGACTGCAGGCAGCATGAACTTGAGAAAGGAAACCAAACGGGAGAAAAGATCCATGTTTCAGAAATGTAATGGACTTGACATAAAAAATTCTAGTGACTACATGGTTACACAAAGGATGCTTTGATGAAGTCTGTGTCTATTGAGCTGTGGCATAACCCTCTCTTTCTGCAGCTGGGTGTATCACAGTGAAGTGGGAGATTTTCCCTTCCTTAAGCACATCTACTGGCCTTGAGAAGTGTCTGCTTAATGGGGCTCTAAGTAAGGAAAATAACTCATGTTAAACATATCTAACATATCTACTGGCCAATATCTTGAAAGTCGTTCTAGTTAGCCAACCTTTGAAAACTCAACAACTGGAATTTATGTCCAGATTAATTTATCTAAATGTAGGTATCTAGAATATAAAGTTTAATAAATCTGAGCTAGCTTCTGCTATAGTCACTGGAAACAGAGTTCATACAGTCAAAATAAACCAGTGAGCACATACAGACTCCTGAAATTATCTGCTAAAATGACAGCGTGTCTAAGCAACAGAGTCCCACCCCTCCAATTAGGTTCTGCTCTAGTTTTTGCCTAGCAAAAAAATTTTCTATACAGCCTTGCAAAACATTTTTCCATACATTTCATTCCAGAAGCTAAAAATCAGTACTTGTGCCTATTATCAGACTAATTCTAGTAATGAGACATCACAATCCTAAATCAGATTGGAATTATACTGGTGCCTAACCACTTCCCTTTAAAAGAACAAAAGAAAAAGGAAAGTCCACTTGCTGCCTTCCAGCAGCAGTTGAAGATACATTGTTTTATAGAATACAGGTCATAAATGAGTGTTTTAGAATTGTTTCACTATTTTTTAGGGAACTTCTGATGATTTATATAAGTGTATATATATATATTCACACAAGTTTCAAATATTTTAAGAACTAGATCTTTATTAGGGTTGTATCCCCCTTACGTATTGTTTCTTGGGGAAAAAAAAGACAGTGCTAAGTTTCTGTAACAAACAGAAATTAATTGATTCTCTTTTAGATAAAAGTTAGCAAATGGTTTGAGCATGAATTACTGAGAAGCAGATTAGTCAAGGCACTGGAGTTATAATCATTAATAGTGGAAGACGCAAATATGAAACTAATCTAATTTAAGTCTCTGCACAGGTTGCAAAGGGAACTCTCAGGAGATCACACACACTTTGATTTTCTAAAAGAATATAATAAAGACTGGAGACGCATGACAGGCTGAAGCTACCTTTGACTATAAATCACCTTTGAGTCAATCAAAGTGTGACATTTATCACAGTTACTGTCTGTTTAAGAAATAGAAAGATAACAGTCTGATATGATTCACAACTTTAAAAAAGGACCAATTCTTTCATAAGTAGATTTAAAAAGTGTTTTAGAGTTCCTTTTTGATTCAGTGAAATAATTCCTTTTTCATGTAATGGCTATGAAAGTTTTAGTTTGTTGTAGTTTGACATTTATTTTTGTGTTCAAAATCTAAAAGGAGAAACAGGTCAAAGAGATACCAAGACAGTTTGATAACAAAACACACCATGGGATTCACAGACATTCCCAGTTCTTTTTGCACCAGAAACCATTTTCTCCATCACAGATGATGGAAAACAGGAATGATTTCTTCTCCCAGAAAATTAGGCCTTTCAGACAGCATGAATTCTGTTTTACAGGTCTTATTAGCTGTATTTGCAAGTACCCCATCTCTTTTTTATTGTAAATACTCATGAGTGACACTGACAATAAGACTGTGAAGTACATTGCAAGATATTTAACCCTTATCTAAAAATAAAAATCAAAATTTAATCAAAACCAGAATGAAAGCAAAAGAACCTAACTTAGGGAAGGAGTTTTCTAACTAACTTTAGATATCTGTATTTGAGCTACTGAAGCTTGTCCTTTTACAACCAGTTGAGAGAAATAAGGATTGCAGGGAAAAATTCTTCTCATCTTAACAGACATGCTTAATGTAGGCCTAATGAACTGTGCCCTCATGTATTTACTCATTTTCAGTGATACATGTCTATTTCTTTACAGTAACTGCAAAAGAAGTCTAAATTTTTAGCTCATGAAGAAAAATCCTGTCTCTGTGTCTATCGTTAATAAAGTAGGATTGCATTCTAAGGAAAAAAAGAAATACATGGTAGGCTATAGCTGTCCTCCAATATTCATGTTTAGATTTTGGATGGTAACAGGTAGAGTTTTTACTGTAAACTTGAAGTAGCTAATCTGATAATTTTAAAGAATTGTTATAGAATATGATAATAGTTTCAAACTACAGAGAGGTTAGCTTTATATTTTCTCTCACTCAAAGAAATAAAACCAGTTAATTTCTCCAAAAAAAAAAAAAAAAAAAAAGGCAACTCATTTTGAGGCTTTTTGTCAGTAGAGTAGAAGTAAACTGGAACAGTAAAAGCATAATATAAAGTGCATAATAAAAGCTATCACAGACATATGGGAAATGGAACATTAAGAGTGAGATACTGTTCTTCCCTTCCCCCTGCCAAAAAAAAAATTAAAACATGGACAGATTTAAAAACAAAACTTCAGTGTTATGAAGAATTTCTTATAGAAAGATCCCGGCATAATAAAATCACTCATAAGGGCAACTGGAGATGAAAGTGATGTCCTAGGTTACAATATAGATGTATTTAAGCATTCTATTACCAGCAGCTGTGGGCCATTAGCTGTTATCGCCTGCTAATGACCCACCCCTGATAACAGACAATGGGCCATCAAGAAACCCCCACATGACTCATGGACTTACCTCATCCTATTGTGAGAGGCTCCACCCAGGAGGGAGGAGCCAAGCATTCCCACCTGGATATAACCTGCCCTCAGAACTGCCTAAGTGAGCCCTGTCTACTGGGTTACCAGAGGACAAAGCTACCACTGGACCTTCAGCTGGAGACCTTCCATAGGATCATCACTCCAACTGAGCTACTTCATCTGGACTGCTACCACCACCCTAACAGGGTGTCAGGTTGTATCTGACTTTGTCAGTGCTTTTCCTTATATTATTTCACTTGTTTCTAATTTTATTTTCCCATTAATTTAAATCCTGACTTGTGATCTCCCACTGGTTTGTTTTCAAACCAACACAAGTGACTATTCAGAAGGTCTGTTTTTAAAAATACATTGACTTCTCAGTGCTTATTTGAAGCAAAAACTCTGATGTCTTTGAGGATTAGACATCACTACTTAGAGAAAGGGATTTGTTTAAAACACAATTACTTGAAAGGAATATATTTTTGCGGGAAAACACCTGCTCTTTTTTTTCTTTTTTATAAAGGAAAACAAAATAAATTCCCATCCACTGAATTCATGGAAGTATTTGATAAAACAGTAAGGTTGGTTTGAATACAGTGATCAAGAGTTATAAAAAATGTTCTCTTCATATCCTTAATACATTATTATGAAACACATTTCAAAGAACATACTAAAGAATAACAAATATTTATTTATTGAATTATAATCTATGAATAATCAGAAATTATTAAAATTTAATAGTGTCACTGGTTCAGTGAAATATTACATACAATAAAAGGCTCCAAATTTCTGGTAACTTCAGAACTAGTGGTATTATTATATGGTAATGCCTTTAAAAATACAATTAGAATTTTGTAACTTCAACTAAACTTATTATGTGGTCTCTCTGAAAAATACAATCTCATATGAAGTCAGTGAAATGATGCCTACTCAGAAAGAATTCAGTCAGAACTTATGTCAAACCTAACATATTACCTTTATTATTTTCCAATTAACCATACTTTGTGTAAACTAGAAGTGTATTTTTACTTGATTTTGCATATATCAGATGCATATGCAAAAATAAATAGTGCATAACCTAATATAGAGTAACTAAGAGATTTTATTGTCTTGTACAAAAAAAATACATGAAGGCACAGTTATATTTTTTAAGAGTTGCTCTCCTTGATGAAATTTTCAAAGTTCTTGTCTATTAATGGGATTAATCATAAACCTCTAAAACTTTTTTTGGTAAAAAGAGACTAAAAGAGGTAAATTCAGGTCAGACACAAGTGAAGTGGTTATTCTGGTTTTAGTCTGTATGCCAGCTGAGTGGCTTTAACCACAGCTGTAGAGACTTAGCTTGATTATTATCTTCTTCTAGTTTTTCCTACTCTATCCAAATAACTAAACAGTCTTTGCACCGGAGAGAGACAGACCTACAACACATAAAGGCAGGAAACAATGTACTTGGGATAGTATGCTGCTTTTTGAAGGATTAGCCTTAACTGATTTTCCACTGGCTCATTTGTGGGATTGGATTGGTAAATAACACAACTTCCACGGTATCACATAAACCATTTGCATTTATACTCACATTTTATACTGTGTTTGTGGAATGGATATGATTCATCATTTCTTGCTTAGCTAGAAGAACTGGCATTTAGTGATGGTGCTTGATGCATTTTATAGAATTGAATGCTGGCTTTTTTTAACCTTACATATCTATCAAGAAACAGTTTGTATTCCCCATCTCAAAATTCTGTTTATAGCTGGTGGCTTGTCTTTGAGATATGTCTGAAAGATCCTTGTAGAGGAGGAGTGGGAAATGAGGGAACTCACAAAACAATCCACCCCTTTTTCAAAGAGGAAATACAGCCTTGCCTTATGTAGAGCGAAAACTTCCATGCAGAAGGTGCTTTTACTCTCCACCTTTCTTAAGAGTACCATTCAGAATTAAATCTTATAGTTCACAGTATGAAACTTGAAATATTATTCACTGTCAGGTCAATTTGAGCAAGGACTGTCTGTGTACTGTACTGTACTCTGGTTTTCTGTACCTCTGTAACTGCTTCAGTGCTTTTGGCATAAAATTAGGTGAAATAAGGAAATGGTGTATTAGTTCTTCCTTCAGTATGTAACTTGTTGATTGAAACAGCTTAAAAGTGTTTACATATCTGGAAGACCAATCACAAGAGTTTGGGGTTTTTTTCCCCTCTTTCTATCCAAGGAAATAGCCTGAAGGGTGCTGGTAAAAAGTTAGAAGGAAATGTCTAAATCCATGGAGAGGTGTTATTTGGAGCTTTAGTGTTCTCCAAGCTGATAAATTAGTCTTACTAATCCTTTACCACATAAAGTGTCTATCTCCACCAAGATACCAACTTTATTCTTCTGATGTATAGCATATCAGTTCAGATGATACACAACCTGCATGATACCTTGACCACACAATACCATATTCTGTATTTCTCTGATTATTCCAAAAAGGAGCTCTTGAAGACCTATGGTCTTCGCAGGAGAATCCAGGGCAGAGAAGAACATGCTGGAGTATATCCTCTGTGCTCAAGTTTGGAAGGCATAAAGCGATAGGCAGGAGGGGTTTTTTTGGAAGTTTTTAAAAACTAGGAAGTAATAAATCAGAATTTGTTCAACAGGCAGGTCCTGCACAATAGCACTTTTGTAAGAGTAGCACTGGCTACTTTTCATTCCACTACTGTGGAAATAAAAAAGCATTTAGGACATTCTTTATCCTGATAAATAGCTATAACACATCTTATTCATTTTCCTAGGAAATATAAAAGAATGGATGAGAAAGCAATAAACGTTAGTACTTTTCTGGAAGCCTGTTTCTTTACTGGTAACTACGAGTGCAAATATTTATACATTTGTTCACTGAAATAATACATGTAGTAAAAGGCTCCAGATTTCTGGTAACTTCAGAATTAGTGGTATTATTATAAGGTAATTCCCAGCAAAATATAACCCCATGTAATTAATGCAGGCCATTTGTAATAATTGCACTGCTCTGATGTGCTGTTTCAGACCAGTGAGTGTGCTCATTAAATACTATATGATAACTTAAAACCTTTGAAGACCAATTGTGCTTCTTTGTTTGTGTTTTGGTAGCCTCTGTCATAAAAATCTTCATGTGGATGTAATATGTTAATACAGGGCAAAAAATACACTGTTGCAAAACATGAGATTTTATGTTATCTGACTTTATTTCTGTCTCTGTGTAAATTCCCTCAGCAAATTTTACATAACCCTTCCCCTTATTTGTTTTTTAATTAACAATCCAACCTGACAGTACAGTTTCAATCCATTACTCAGGTTAAATTCATCACTCAAGAAGTACAAATGTCGACTCATGAGAAAACATTGTGTTAAGAGAGAGCTGATACTCTTTAAATAGAAAAGAACCAAAAATTGAAATATCATCTTTTATTTTTTTCCAATGCATAATATTATGCAGGTCACACCTTTTTGCAAAATACTGCATAAGAAAGTTGTCTTGTAACTTTTCTCAGTTTTAACAAGGCATTTTAAATGGAATTATTTTGTTTTTTCTTTCACTGCTTGTATTGGTGCTGGCTGGGCTGGAGTTCATTTTCCCGTAGCAGCCCCCACAGTGCTGTGCAGTTTTGTGGCACCTGGCATCTAGCCAGGGTCAACCACCACAGTGCTTCATGTCGTTTTACATCCGGCAACTTCACCTGAACAAACTTCACTGGCTGGTGAAGGTCTATGTGTAGGAATCCAAAACTGGTTTTGGGATTTTTTTGTTTTTTAGTGGAAATCATTGGAACTTGTTCATTCTTTGGCTTTGCTTATGCTTCAATAATTTATATTATTACATATTTTTGTGCCAACACTTGATCATGCACACAGAAAAATCTTTGAACTTCATATGTGTTGACAATATGTATCTTCTTGTTGAAAGAATATACTAATTCTGGAAATGCAAATTTTTCATGGGAATGAACTAATTGCAATAAATTTTTCTCTTCAAAAGATTTTCAGCTCCACAAAAGACAAGGATAAGAGAGAAAAGAGCTCAGATTATGACAGTCTTTAGCTAAAAAGGAAGGGTGAGATTCTTCTAGCCTCCCAATTAGCAACAGCCTATGAGAATTGTTGTTAAAAGTTAGTGTAATTTAGACCAAGGGTGGCATTCACAGCAAGAACTTTTATTTTTCTTATTCACTTTTATTAGAATTGAGATGTTCTGAACTGAGTGAACCATGAATAGCGAAGTCATGTAGCCCTTCCAAAGACACCTGAATAACACCTCACATTAACATTCAGAATTAGGAAGAATACCCTTGTGTGTAAATAAAACCTGAAATCCTACTCAGACATAAGGGATGTCTTACTTTACTGAGGTAACAGAATGCAGATGAGAGTTTAAAAGAATTTAACAGATGGCAAACATCATAATGGAGATTTTATTGCCAGCTTTAAGTAGTTTTGGTCCCAGAATATGCCACCAGAATCAGATTTAACAATGAGAAAGGCAACTATAAGTTGAAGTGGGTGAAGGAGCAGAAAGATGTGAAAGGATGTTTGAGGCTTGAGAATGCACTATAATGTCACACAAGAGACATAGACTGGTTTATTTATACAGAGATCACAACATAAAGCCTTTTCCAAGCTATTTCACCTCTACAGCATCATTTGAACAAGAAAATAATAATCTACAGATTAAGAAGGCTGAGAAATAAAACATTTCAGACACTTCTTTCTCCAAAGAGGAAGAATATTAGGTGAGATAAAAATTATAAAAAGTTAGAGAGAAGGTCTGCCCATATATATCTTAAGCACAAAGATATTTCTGCATATTTGAGCCCTGAACTAGATCTCTGGCTGTAGTAAAGAAACATGTGTGTTGCATGTTAAAATGAGCAAAGAAAGACAAACTAGTGATAGAGAACTTTTCAGAGAATCGGTGGTCTTGGTAAAGGTATTATGAGAATTTTGATAGATGGTATTGAGAACCTCAGTGGAGTGATATTGGGATTAGTCTTTCCTCACAGAGCTATTTGGAAACAGATTCAAATCAATATGTAGGTGATAAGTATTTGTTGTTATTACTGCTGCATTCTGCAGGGGGTTTCGAAGAGGTAATTCATTGTGACGCATGAAATAGTCCTGTGGGAGCTCCTGGGTTAGAGGAGAATAAAACTAGCAAATTAAGTGTCAAGACTTTATACTGCTGTTTATTTTATACATTTAAAGTATGCTATCCTTTCCAGTACGATTTCTTCAAATAACTGCACCAATTTACCGTATTTTAAAAGTACTTATGAAAGAGCAAACCAGTCAGCACAACTGTAGCAATTGGAAATATTGAATATAATGTAATGATTGACTGTTTGATAGGAAAACTAGATTTTTTCAAAATATAACATATTTTAAAGACTTTTGTAATGCAAGGCTATCACTTCTGAGTTACAAATACCAAATGTCTTAATTGGCCTTCTAAAGCCTAACGGCTGTCACCACACATTTGTCAGTCTTCAGCACTAAATGAAATAAATTCCTACATCTCTAGCACTGAGTGTGGAAACTTCACAAGCTATGTGTACACATAAAATTGGTACAAGTTTGTTTTGGCAGAAGTATATCACCTCCCTTCCCTCCCTGTTCCTTCTGGGTCTCAGTATCAGACACGTGCTCAAAAGGCACTGACATGGCATGAAAAGAGAAGGCGGATGTGTCTTTACACTTTATTTTTATACACAGCAGTGTACTAAAAAGGGCTGGTTCTGTAGCATACTTTAATATCTTAAGATCATTAACTTGTTGCATATGGGATCATCTCCTTGGTGAAAATGTCTGCAGAAGTTACCAAAAAAAGAGCCCGGACTATGACTAGGACCTCTAGGCTCTACTATAGAAAAAAATACTATTAAAAAAATTTCTTTCCTGGCTGGTTATGAGAGAAAGCACAGTTGTCCAGAAGTAAAAGAATCCAGAAAGTTTTCTTTTGGAAAGGAAAAATAATACTAACTGTATGACCCATAGAGAAGCTAATGCTGAGGATCAAACATACTGTTGTCAACTTGTAGGCTTAGCTGAAATTCAGACATATTTTCAAGGAGCTGTAAGCAATATCATCACAGTGAATCTAACATTTCAGTTTAAAAAAAAGGACCTTACTAACTGACTTAGCTTTTAATTGATACCAGTCACCCAAAGCTAAGAAAAGTACACAAAATTATACATGTTGCATAAATAGATGTAAAATATATATGTTAAAACTATGAGCCTAAATTCTTACTGTGTTTATATTTTTTTCAATTCTAGCTTTCACATAAAATCTTAAGTCTTGAGAAGATAATTTTTTCCTTACTAAAATATATTGTTTTTCACTTTAAATCTAACTTTAAATTCCCAAAGTCCTACTCATATATCACAGTGATGCACTAGAAGAATTTTTCAAGCACCTGTTTCATTTATCTTAGACATACACTTAAACATATACTTAAAGGTACAAGTGATTTCTGAAAAAAAAAATGTTCTTGACCTATATTGTAAGAAAATTCTACAAAATGGAATGTTTTCACAGTTCTGTTGAATAGTTTGTATCTGACGCCCCAGAACAAAGTAGGACTCTTTCTGGTATACATTAAAGGCAACTTTTAAGGTGAATTCATGCATGCCAGCATAAATCCACAAAACCACAACAGCTTGTGGAAGGTACTAGTAGCTCAAGACTAAGGCACAAGTCAAAACATTGAACAGCATGGATTCATATTTTTGTTCTATAATGTCTTAGAAAAAGTTCAAATGAAACAGAATTCCATGTAAATTTCACTATGTCTAACACATAGCTTATAATTCTAGCAATTTAGAAGATGTACTATGAAGAGAATATGAATGTTAATTGTAGTTTTGACATTTTGAAAAGATTACACTAAATATATCAATATGAAGAAAATTCTAATACAGTAGAAGAGAGTGAAATAAAATATACTGTTCTTGAAATTCTTTTGTCATTTAATACATCTTTAATAGCTCTAGTCACATTCTAAGACTATTTTACAGTCCTTCAATACCATAGAGTGTCATTATCAAATAGATAATAATATATACAGTATTCCAAAGAACATCTGGTTTTAAATGTTTGAACTCCTGACTTCTTTTTCCAAAGTTAAACCTCCAAGGGCACTCTTAGGAAGTAAGTGTCCTAACTTTTTTGGATATTGCTCAAAATCCCATCTAGACTTCTAGTAGAACTTGAAAATGTATAGACTAAATGTCAGTGCAAGAGGGTCTTAGGCTGATTCTAAACTGACTTGTTAAGGCATGCCCCAGAATGTTCAGTCTCATTTTTCCAGCAGTTCAAAAAGAAATGGGCAACTACAGCTTCTCTACAGCCACATTTTTAAATTGCCTCTTTACTGTCAAAAAGGACCTGAGTTTCGCACCTAAGCCTGAAAACATGCAGCACCCTCAAATTCAGTGGATATGCATAATGCAAAATGCGGAAATGCAGTTTAGATGAAAAAATTCATCTATTGCCACCATCTCTGACTATATTTCTACACTGGGAAGAGAAATATGATATATGCAGACAACTACTTCTCTGAATCAGGACATTTAACTTACCTTGCTCATGGTTGGAGTTCTATGCCACTCAACTGCACAATCACAGGATTTTTTAATGAAAATTGTTGCAGATGTGTTTCAGAGAACAAACAAAGCAAAAATAAAATGCAACCAAACAAAGCCCCAAACTACATACAAACAAACAGTAAGAAAAATGGAAAGATGCATAAGAAACAGTAGTGGCATTATTGTTGAGTGCTTTAGTACATTGGTTCCAAGAGTTCTCTACGAAATGCAGCTACCAGCACTAAACCTCACTAAACCTCATGTTTTGCCACCGTTCCATCAAAAATTAGTACAGTTTCTCTTTTTAGCTGCCAAATCTCTTATGCTAATATAATAACTCACAGGGACGTGTCACTTTACATCTATTACTTTACTAAAATACTGTGTTAAGTCTATATTATGCCAAGTATATTTTAACATGTGTTGTCATGAAACTGATACTCATATTGATACTGTGCTCACAGAAATCCTGTAATTGCAGGCCTATTCCTGTAAATCTTGGAAACATTACACAGACAGCTTTTCACACATTTTCCAAGATAATTCAGTGGTATGTATTAGTGGAAAATATGCCAATTCATTGTTTAAATGCATGAAGGAAACAGAATCATGGACTTACAGTCTGTAATTTTCAGGACTCTTCTGAATTCTCCGCTTCCAGATCCTCCGCAACCATCTTCATCATCACAATCACCACTGATTTGTTCATCTACACCTCCACCACTGCCTGTTTGCTGGAGATCCCATTTGTCATATTTTGGAAATGATTTGCCCTGTAACAGCTAAAGACAAGATATAGTATGCAAATTAGCAGTACATATGGAGAGCTTCAGTGAGTACCCAAAATTTCAAGTATGTCTTACTAATTATCTGATTTGAAAAGGAAATTTCAGCACTGACAGAATGGGAATTCTGATTTTTTTTTTTGTAATTTCTTTTCTACCCTGGCATACAGATAGATTTAGAAGAGTGGTATTTAGAGGTGTATAGTTTATTTTTAATTAAAAACCCACAAAACATCTGTTTCTTTATCACTATAAAAGAAGATCTGGTACCAATTTCTGGCCCAGAGGCCAAGTGGAAGGGATAAGTACATAGAATCATAGAATAGTTTGGGTTTGAAGGGACCTTTAAAGGCCATCCAGTTCAAGTTGCCCTGCAAAGAGCAGGGACATCTTCAACTAGACCAGGTTGCTCAGAGTCCCATTGAACTTGATCTTGAATATTTCCAGGGCTGGGTCATCTACCACCTCACTGGGAAACCTGTTCCAGTGTCTCACCACCCTCATTACAAAAGACTTCTTCCTTGTACGTGGTCTAAATCAAACCTCCTTCCATTTAAAATCATTGCCCTTATTTCTACCACAAAAGACCCCACTAAAATGTTTTTTAGCCCCTTTCTTATAGGCCTGCTTAAAGCAGACAGTATCTGAGCTACTTAACAACTGGACCTGGATTTTTTAAAGACCCATATGGTGTCTACAGAGACTTAAGATACATTTATTGTTTTATGTGAATTTTTCAGTTTGAAAAATCTGAAATAGTATGAGAGCTGTGTTGCAGCTCTACATTGGTGAATCCAAAACATACTTGTCTGCTCTGGGTGTGTCATATGGAAATCTGATAGAAGCTGAAGAAAAAAAAATGTTGGGATGATATCAAATGCTTGACCGAGGAACAACAGCTTTAACTAGTACAGTCAGAGGCAGGGCTAGCACGGAGAGAACTATTTCCAAAGGACATCCAGGCATTGCTTTGGCAGAAATAATAAAGGTGACCTAAAATAAAGCAAAGGGATAGCTGATACTGGCCTAAGCAGCGTAGGTGATTTGGTTCCAGTAAATAGGCTGGCTCTCTGGGTCCTTTTTATTTATTGCTGTAGAGATGGCCAATGATATCTGCATGGTTTATAAGAAAACAGTAGAGATCTCAAAGATTTCTCAAAAACACATTTCTCCACTCTGTGGAGCAGTGCTGAGCAATCACCTGAATAATGTTAATCTCTCTCATTTATCAAGTGTGCAACTAGTGTCATCTAATTTTTAAATACTAGGTGGTACAACTGTCATACATACACAAACAGTGTGCCCTCTTCCCCGTTCAGATTCAGTTCAGTTTATCTCTCAGAGAAATATGAACATTATCACCTCTAAAAAACCAGGTCCTTACAAATGTTCATAATTCTTATAACCTTATTTTATCCAAAATATCAGTTTGTACAGGTTCATGCATTACTCATGCTTAAATCTAGGAAGATTTCTTTACACTGGCCAAAACCTCACTGTCTCAGATTCTTTAATTTAATAATCAGATAGTTCTTTCTCCTTAAAATAGCTACTAATTAGTCAGAAACAGAGGCAGTTGTTTTATACCTTCAAAAATGTGTTTGCTTTGTTGTTTAACAAGATACTGGGTTCATATTTTCAACAAATATACTGAGTTTATTTTCAGAATATGGAGTCACTTCCCAGACTACTTGATCTGTTAAGTGCTGTACAGTGCCCAACAAAAAATATTTTAATCACTACTACGACGAGATCACTCAGATAAATCCCAATGGTTCTATAAGATCCACTTGCCACTGTAAGAACAGGAGAATGCCACTCACCATGGAATCAACAGGACCAATTTATGTAGCACTTTTAATTCAAAGGTTTTATTAGGCATTTATATGCTACCTGAAAGACAAACTACCTAGCTAAGAGGAAAAAAGCTCCTTTGTACTGTTGCTCTTCTCCCTGCTCATCGTGTAATCCATGCCATACTTCTACCAAAAGAGTATTTATTGAAACAAAACACATAGTTTAATGAACTATGCTCAGTTAAACAGCACACTTATTTTCCACCCCAATTAATATTGTGACACATTCCCAGGACCAGTTGTATGATAAGGTACTCTTTATCCCTGAGCTCTGTGGCATAAATGTGGGCAGGAACTTCCAGAAAGACAGTTTTTCAAACAAAATTTGTTGCCAAAGCTTCCACAGTATACCATATACATATACACCATATATACCATCTATATCTGCTGTGTATATATATATACACACTTTTTCAGCCTGAGAACATGCATCCTCCTTTATATCTGTCTCAGTCTTAGAAATATATTGACTTAATAAGGTTTTATATTTTGTTGCTTCTTTAAATTTCAGTGCAACTTAGTTATTTCTTTCCTCTCTCTTTTTCTTCCTTTTTTTATTACTATGCATTATTGACTTATGACTAGAAATCTAAAAACATAGATGATCCCACTTAATTGCTTTAAAGGTAGGTTCAACATTGAAAAAGTGCTCTTTAACTTTTTCCAAACTTTTCATTGTACTTGAAAAAGTAGAGATTAAATAATGAGTAAGCTCATTTTTTATTTGGACTTTGTTATTCCCTTCAGTCTCCTTAATTGTACAAGAAGAAATACTGTCTCCATATAAGTTCACAAATCTCTGTGCTGGTTCTCTACTAAGCAAGACTTGGATCTAGTATAAATTCTTTATTAAACAGAAATCCATATAGTTCTTCAAAGATAAATTGATTCACATTTTAAAGATAAAAGTTGTTTAAAAGAATTGTTCTCTTGTGCTGCACTTTTTATAAAGCTATTATTTAAGAGGAAAACAAGTACATGTTATAACTGGAAAATTTGGTTGTATATTCTTACTGGGTCTTCCAGATGAATAAGGAGGGTTACTAGCTGTATACTATCTGCCCCTCAAAAAAATACAATGAATGTTCTACCCATTGTGTCACAGTCTAAAATAATCTTTTTTCTTTATATTTTGCCCAAAAGTTTTTCCATTCTATCGAATTTTTGTCTCAAAACCCCCAAAACCCCAAACCCCATCAGTTTAATCATACATTATTGTCTTTCAATTTCAATGAAAGTAGCAGCAAATACTCTTGGCAACCGTGTTAATTTGAATGAGTTATGGCAAGGGTTTGTTCACCAGTGTTCTGAGACTGCAGTAGATACACCAGTATTCCAGATTTGCTGGTTCTTAATGTTGATGAGATTTTATTGAACTAAGACTTTGGTATCAAAAGCATGTCCTCTGCTGGTGCATTTTATTTTCCCAGAAAATTTGTGTGCCACTTCTATGGTACATATGCATGGGGGAATGATTTGGGTGTAAGTCAGCTGAAAGGTCTTTGGGAGACTTCAGCTTCACGGCTTCCCTACACAACTTTGGGAAGCTTGGCCTCCCTCTAAGATCTTTCAGTGCTCACTTGCCCAAATACCTCCCAGGATTTTCACTGATGGCTTAGTGGAATGTTTTCTTTGACCCAAAAGAAATTCTAAACTAGGCTATAACACCAAAAAGTACCATTAATAAATTTTGTGAAATTTCACCTTTTAGAATGAAAATACTTGCATTACAGAAGTTACATTGTTGTAAAAAAGTACTTCCAGGGTTCTGTAAATATACGACTCACTGCTCTGTAACATTTCAGTAAGAAAATGAACTGCTTGCAGCAGCTACAGAGGAACCTATGGGGGTACTCCAAGCGTCTCAACAAATCTGAGTCTAAGTATAATTAGGAACACTATCACTAAGGATGTATGATTATTGTACAGTCCTATAGGGCCTGGTAAACTTCCAAGACTATTTAAGACTTTTATCAATGTTTTGGATAGCAAAATGAAAAACAAAGTGGTAATGATAAATCTTTTACTGCCACAAGGACTGGAGAACTACTAAATAACAAAGAAGCAACAAACTAAGAAAATCTCATCTGGCAAGTGAGACAATTAAGTGAATTTTAAAACACATACTATAATAAAATACAGACAAAAGTAAATTTGCAAGTCTAAATATTGTATTACATGCATATTAAAAGACAAAATATTCTGTTCCATAAATTAATTGTGGCTGTCCTGGGTAGCCAGCAGAATACGAATTACCAAGAGCAATGTCCTAGCCAAAGATTTTAATGGGATATCTTTGGGGACAGAAATAGGAATACTAAGTCAGATTAGGAGTGTTATATTACTCCTAAATCCCATTCTCATTGCCTTTGTTCAGAAAGGATGGCACAGAAGTGAATTCTATTACAGTGATTAGAATGGAACCAAGAAATGCTTTTGTTTTAACCAAGGAGCTCATCCTTTAGTGCACTCAAAAAAACCCCTTCATCTCAAGAATTTATTTAACCAGCCTTATAAGCCTTGTAAGCACCTATATGGCAAACACAGATTTAACAGATTCAGCAGGACAAAGTGTATGAAAACAGCAAATAAATAAAATTTTTTTATTTAAACTTTCAAAGTGAATAAATTTTTTTTTGCTACCAGAATCATACATTTAAAAAATATTCAGGTTGGTCTATATAAAAATAGTTTTTCAATAATAAACAATAATTTTCAACAGTTGTGGTAATGGAGTTTTTTGGCTTTTCTTTTTTTTTTCTGGATCAAACAGGTTTTGGTCTTAAAGCATGAATTAATTCAGAGGTTCAAGGACATGCTATGTATAAGCTTAAAGTAAAAAACCAACATGGTCCCTTCTGCCTCTCAAAAATTTATTAATTCATACAAGTAAATCTGAAATGGCAAGACTATACTCTATTTTGGTTTTTTGTGCTTGCAGGAAGTTGCAGGTGATCTAATCTCTGTTGTTGCTTAACTCGGCAGGAACACCAGACAGCCATTCACTCACTCCCCCTCAGAGGGATGAGGGAGAGAATCAGAAAAATGGTAAAACTCATGGGTTGGGATAAACACAGTGTAGTAGGACCTAAAAAGAATGCCTACTAATAATAGTAATGCTTATACAAGGATGTACAAAACAAGCAATGCACAATACAATTTCTCACCACCCAGTGACCAATGACCTGAGCAGTGGGCCACCAGCCTCTGGCCAACTCTCCCCAGTTTATGTGCTGAGTGTGATTTTGTATGGCATGGTATATCTCTTGGGTCAGTTGGGGTCAGCTGTCCCATCTGTGTCCCCTCCCATCCTCTTGCACACCTCCAGCTTGCTCGCTGGCAGGGCAGTAAGAGAAGATGAAAAGTCCTTGATAGAGTAAGCACTGCTCAACAACAATTAAAAAGTTACTGTGTTGTTAACATTATTCTCGTCCTAAATCCAAAACACAGCATAATACCAGCTACTAGGAAGAAAATTAACTCTATCCCTGCTGAAACAAGCACAATGTCTAATGAATGATGAACACTGAAAGGCAATAAAACTTATGTTTATACTATTGAAATTGATGTGATACTAAAATCTAGTATCTTACTCACTTATTCTACATCATAAACCTTCATGGGAAATATGGATTTTCCATAAATTTCATTGTATTGTATTTCAATAAAAATATCTTGAGGCTCTATTGCAGTTCAGTGTGAACTAAGCTCAGTCATAGTATTTCCTCTCTTTCATTTACATGCACATCATACATACTTCTGGAGGGAATCTCAAAGAAGTCCAGAAGTGAATCCAATTTAGCCAATCAAGTCAAACCCAGAAGAATTATTTCTAGAAGTATTACTACCTTGAACTCTTTCAAATGAGAGAAATAAACTGTTAATTTTTTTTCCCTGTGCTTAGCATTACATACCCAAATACTTAGAAATCAGCATTTCCTTTGGTGATCTCCTAAAAAAACTACTCGTACATCTGTAGGCCAGAATCTCCTACAGGGCTTAATTTCCTTAATAAAAATGTGCATTCCAATTTAGAAGTCCAGTTTATATTGGAGACTGGTATTTAGATCACTATTATGGCAACTCAAAGTCCCTCATGATAGTGTCCTGTGGGGATTTTTTTGAATAAAAAGCTTAAAAAGCTGTAGCTTTGTGTGAAGTACATCAGCTCCTTTTTTTTTTTAATATTTTCAACAAGAGAATGAGATTTCTAATCAGCTGTAGCCTTTATATCCTTGAGATGATACACAAAGTACAAGCAATACATAGAGTGCTATGTCAAACCCACTGTTTTCTCCCTAGATCCAGGGCTACAACTCTGTGTTTCAAGCTTGAAAACCCATTCTTCTCCATAAAATCACCAGTAGCCTGAAATTCTGATGGAAGTAACAATATTTCCCTCCAGTCTAAGCTAACTCAGCTGAACAAAGAAAGAAATAGACATTCATTCTGCTTACTGAACTGAACTGCAAAAATTAGAAAGGTGGCTGAGTGCCAGCACTGCACAACACAGCTCTAAGCCACCCTTTGTGCTTTCTTGATATACCTTTACCATCTCAGGATCAAATCAGTTGCTGTCTGAATAGTGGAAATAAGAATCACTCCAGCTTATTATCATACTACTACTTCAAAATTCAAACATTTCTTCTCAGTAGTTATTTATGTAGCATTCAAAACCACTTAGTAAAAGAACAAAACTTTCACAGAAAGCTAACTGCTGAATTAGCTAGCAATGACCAGCAATTTTCATTGAAGGTACAATTCCACACAGTGAGACTACGGGTTCAAGCACAAGCACACACTGTACATTTTGTTCCATCCTTAGCATGCTTCCTGGCCATCACTGAGTTGAACTGACCTAACTAGCACACTTCACAAAAGTGCTTGACCCCAATTTGAGCCTCAGCATAGGCTACAGACTGTTTTGAGTAGGAAGCCTGGATATGGTTATTCTGCTGTAGGAAGTAGGACACTTGCAGTCCCTGAACATTTTTATTTAATACAACAGATGCAGTTTTTTGGAATGTCTGCGGTGCCGAATAAAAGAGATCTGGGCAATAAGGTACAGTGATAGATACTGGATTTCTCAGTCTTTGTAACTTACATCTGTTCCCCAACCAGTTCTCCCTACGGTAAACGGCTTAAGACGCCATCTGTAAGCACTGGGGATGTGGGAGCAGTGTGTTCTCACCCTTGATCCTCTTTTTACTTAGCTATATAGATACAACTCCTAAGTGTAATTGTCCATTCACAAATACCCTTTTCCTAATTTGTTACATATAGAAATCTTTATATCTGGGAGTGCATTTTACAGCTAAAACCCACCAGAACAGGTTCTCACTTGAGTTGTCATGAGGAATTTTCTTTCCAGTTGTTACTGGTTCAGAGTGAATACAGGAGCAAAAGCTTGGCTCTTATCCCTTGGTGCAACCACAGCTATGCACACTATCAACTTGATTTGTTTAAAAAATATTTAGGTATTTCCATCTGTAAAAATGCATGTCTTGCTAACATCTCACTGTAGGTTTAAATCATCCTCAGAAAATTAAGTAAATGAGTTAGACATTTCTAAGGTAACAAATGAGAGCAAAATTAAACCCCAGAAAAATAGCATGCACTCTTACTTCTGTCTAGTAGTTGAAATAACAGAACAAAGTCACATCACATATGATTAATGTTAGAGACTAATGTTCTTTGCACGTTTCACCCATCCATGCATGCGCTTGTATTTTTTTATGTCACTGTTCTTTTCTGTTCATCTGTTTCCTTTTATTCATTTGAAGGTTATTGGTTATAACCCCCTCCACTAGATGTTACAAATAAGTTTTCCGTTAATTTGAAAATAATTTTAATTTTAATCACTCTTTACCTTATCCTCATCTGAATTTTCGGACCTTCCTTCCTTGGCAAGGGTTGATATAGATAGACATATATGACATATATTAGACATTTTTCTTTGGTTGTAATAGCAGACTGAAGTGCTGTCTTTCCAGAACAGAATATGTGAATCACTAGACAGCTTAACATCGAGTGCTTTAATGAACAATTGAGGTCTAACCAAAATTAAGAAAATGGATTGATTTAAATAACATGGCATACTGTTATCAGATAAAGCTCATTTGAACAAACATAACCAGGATTGTGGGTGGGGCTGGGCTTCAGAATCCTACACCTCAGTGTAGATGCCAAAACATTTACATGTTTTTCTGTAAGCAAGGTGTCTAAGGTCCTCAGTAGTAATTTGCATGTTAGAAGTTTGATTCAGTTTTGTGGACATGGTTGTCTAGTGCTTTTTGCTATGACCTAGAGTATCTGGGGCACTACACAGAGAGAGGAGTGATAGAGAATTTGCAGAAGACCTTCTCGAGCAGCAGCTGGAGGCCAAGGAACACTGAGCAGCTGGAATGGTTCCAGGCATTTGAGCACATGCAATTGAACCGTAATCCTAGTTAAAACTGGGAGTTACTCAGCTCAGCAAAGGCCGCAGTGTAAACTGAGATTTATAGAAAAGAAGTAATGACAAAAGTAAGTTTTCCAAGTAAATTCTTAATTCTTTTAGCCAGGCAGTGAATTTTTTGTTTGTTTGGTAACAAAACAGCTCGCAGCACAACTAGGCCAACTGGACAAAAGCACAGTGGAATCTCAACCATTATCTAGATGCTATAGATATAAAATTCACTGTTTCTCTGTATGTTCCCTCTCTATATAAATACACTACTAGCAAGAAAAAGATCTAATTATTTCTGAGGAAAAATGCTGATTACAACATAAGAATTAAATTTTCTCAAAGAAAGTTTCAAACCAAACATTTTCAGTATTAATAACTAGAACTTGGAAAATCATATGGAGAATTAATCATAATCAAAGCAAGTTCAAATAATCTTATGATTATCATTACACAGGACAGTTTTTCAAATAAAATAAGAAACCAACACATACCAATGAAACTGTGAAATGGAAGAGAATTCACCAACCTGCAAGATTCCTATGTAGGGACATGAGTGCACAATCAGTAACTCATTATCAGGCACTGATTTCTACTGGTAATAACATCAATCTGTTATTAATCTGGCTGTTACTTAAAAATAAAAATCATGACATTAGCAAAACAGTAGTGTTTAATTTTGGTTTTTTAAGAATAAAGTTTATTCCATGCTTCACCATGTTTATATTAAATTGCTACTGAAAAACAACCTAGGAATGGGTTTTAGAGCATATTATCTATACTGCATCAGTTGTTCATCTGTGTGTTTCCAGTCTGTGTCAATTCTGAGTCTGTGTCTACAAAAGTAGAATTTCTTTTTACTTCTTTGACACAGTTTTTTACTTAAGAGTTAATGAGAGGAAACTAGGATTTTCAGATTGTTCTCAGTAGAAACAGAAGTCTAAAGTTACAGCTGAAGTGAATTAAACATCATGATAGATAATGAAAATCACAGACAGGCTATTTCAGGTTTTGATTTCTTCTTATACTTCACAGATCTGCAAGTGAAAGGGCATAATATTAAGCCATTTAGAAGCAGGACCTTCTGGAACACTTTTTACTTTACAAGAATATGCTACTTGACATTTCTTCTGGAGGGCCATTCAGAAGACATTATAGAAAAAGCTGCACTGCAATAATCTGTGATGCCATCATGAGCAAAATTGTGACCGTATTGTTAGAGGTACATTTCTATTTCTACCCTATTGTGAGTGGATAAATTGGTGATTTATCCAGAGAACTGATTTCAGAGAATGGAATTCAGTAGACAGTCAGTGGAGGTGACCCACCAGCAGTGCTGACTGACACACTGCTTTCCCTTATCCACCAGCAGCTTGATAAAGCTACTTTCATCTTTTACTTGGTGACATTTCTAGCCCTCACATCAGTGTACTCAAGTGACTGAGAAAAAGCAACAGCTGCTGTGTAAAATTCATGAAGACTAAGCTGACAGCAAGGCCAATATTGCATAACTTCATAAAACTAGTATGCTCCTAGAAACATTTGAAAGCAAGTTAAATACAAAAATAAAATAGAAGGAAGCCTTTACTTTTGCATTAGCCATTGCTCTGTAGATAATTCCAGTGAAAAATGTCCCATATACTTAAAAAATTGAAACATTAAAAATACATTTCCCTCTTCAACAGCTGCACATGTACTTTTACCTTAAATCAGAGCATTTTAAATTGATGTAGAATACGATGTGACAGTAGACACCTATAAAATTTAATACATAACTCAATTACTATGAAATAAAATCCTTCTGTATTCGTTTATCTCATAACGGACCATAGAAATGTTGTCTATAGAACAGTTTTTGTCGGGAGGGATTCTCTGTGCAAAAATATTGTCATGCCCCATGTCCCCTCCCCTCCTACCCTGCAATACAAAAGATATTATGCAGAACCTTAATATAACTAATAACCAGGAATCTCCTTACATTAGTGAGACCAAGTATCAATTACAAAGGTATACCTCCAGTCCTTATATGTGACTTTGTTTGGCCCCATCCTATAATAAGAGATTGCCACAAAACATACCACAGCAAAAACATATATCCAGAATCTTCTGCATTATTTACCAAGTTTTTCTTAAGGTCCAATATATGCTCTTTTCATTTTCAGAACATATCCTTCAGACAGAATGCCAGTATAAATGCTAGTACATCATTTATGCCACCCTTAAGCCTTACACTGAAAGTTTTCCAGTTGCTGAGATTGTGTGCCATTGCTCTCCAGAAGGCAAGTGAGTTCTCAATAAGGTTAAAACAAGGCTTTCCTGCCACACAATTTGCCCCTTGTCCCCATTCTTGAGTTGTCATTTATTTTCATGATTTCTGTATAATTATATTTCTCTGGTTATATTCGTGTAGTAAGGCTGCTTTGCATAAATTGAGACTTACCATATATGAAGGGCTGTATTTTTAAATCCTCTTTGCCTCCAAACTATTCTTAAAATAGTTCCCATTGCCTAGTCTTGTCAAAATGCATCATGCCTGTTTTTCAAAATCTTCAAGAGAATTAAGGTATCCTTGAAATATGAAAGTGGCAGAGGAGGGGACGTGTACATTACTTGAGAACAGGTTTCTTGGTGCATAAAGAAGTGGATCATTTACAATCAGAGTCTTCTCAAAAAGATTTGATAGAACAGTTCTTTAGATCCCACTGGGTCTTTGTATGTGTGATAAGATTATAACTTTTCTCAGAAAAGCTACCTTCAAGTTCAAGTAGCTGCCTATGCTATTTCTCTGCAGCATTACTTATTCAGATGCAATCAAATACCATGGAGAATATCATAAAATAGAGGAAGCCTTTTTTGAAATTCCTGAGAAAGCCTGGCTCATGCATTTTGCAGCTGTAATATGTGCGCAATAGTCTAATTATAGTAATCCTAATCTATGCAGACTATGTTATTAAATGTGACATATATTTTAATTGTTGACAGATGGCTTTGAACCATGTATAAATATTTATAAAGTCACACGTATCCTATAGCTAGCACACACAAAAGTTCCAGGTATATTAGTCTGTCTTTTCTGAATCCTTTCATATGCAGATGCAAACTCAGGATTTCCATTTTAATAACTATTTTATTGTTTAGGTTATCTGGAGACATAAAAGGACCATTTTGTTTTTAAATTGAAATGAATATTGCATAGATTACAGACAGTTTTGATTACTGTGAAAATCAGAGCACTTTTTCATCAGTACATTGTATTGTGTTAGCCCATGTGCTCCCAATTATTAAATATTGCCATTGTGTGCTTATTCATAATCACCCATCTTCTCTCATCACTACAGGGGAGATATCAATAGAAACCTTAAAATCTCCAACAACAGTGCAGAAAAACAGGATCAATCCATTCATTAACATGTGAATCTTATGTAGAACTCAGAAACCCTCATTTAAATCCCGTGTAGTGGAAAAGTTGGTTATTAACAAAACACCCAAAACAAGTAGAAAACAGGCAACACTTACAAGAACTACCATATAGGAAATACATTATCTGAGCTTTTCAGAGATGTCCAAGGCTAGGCTTAAACTAATGAATAAGGTGAAGACTGAGGGATCACATAAGTCAGAAAAACTGCTTACACATCTTTTCAGCTGTTATGGTGGGAGTCACTTCACGTAGCTTTAGAAATCTAAACTTAGGCATCTGTCTGTGCAGAAAGACAAGCAAGTCCAGTGGGTAATGCATCTCAGCCTAAAGTTACCTGTAAGATGTTTATTGAAGTCAAAAGTCAGATTCTTTGCTGATATGCAGCTTTGCAAAAAAACCCAACCCACCAACCAACCACACAAAAAACCTGCAACGAAAGCAACAACAATAAAAAAACTGTGGTTTACTTTTTTTTTTTTTTCCCACTGTAGGACATTTCTATTCAACTGAAACACCCGCAGGCTATTTAAGTGGTACTAGTTACCTTTTAGAGTCAATGGAAAGAAAGAAGCATCTTCAAAAGTCTGACCTCACCTTAAAATAGATCATGCAAGGATGCATGGGCATACGCGTTACTGATTTTGGAAGAGCATTATATGGCGCTACGTGTTCCAAAGAACATTAATTTTTTTCCGCCTGGATTCTTGCACTTAAAGCTCATTCTGACACAAACTACTCTCCTGCAGAAAATGGAGGAAGGAGGCAGCCATTTAAAACAACAAAGTGAAAATTAGAATGCTGCGGTGTGTAGTTGCTATGTTGGCATGGCAAGCTGCAAACCTTCCCAGAGAGCGCTGCGGGGCTTCCTTGGGGAGAGCGGCTGTCCCACTTCCCGTAGCCCTTCCGAGCGGCCCCGCGCTCACGCTCCGGCTGGCTGTCGGCTCCACAGCACGGTGGTGATAAAGGAGGCGAGAAGGGTCTCTGCATGGGGACCTCAGAGGAGCTTTATTCACACAGTGACACGCTGATCCCCAAAGGCTGAAAGACCACATGGTCAGGGAGCCTGGGATTTTATATGGAGACAAAGGAGGGGGCGGAGAGAGCACATGGACTGATGGTCTCAGGGCACAGGGGCGGTACATGGGCGGAGTTGGGGTACCGGAACCAACAGGGAAAACCCAAGGGAGTGGCCAAGACTAGGGGTGGGGAAGGGAGAACCATGTGGGAAGGGCAGACATTTAGTAAGAAAAGGAGTGGGGAAATACAGCACTACATTAGAAACCTTAGCATTTAACTTCAAAAACTGTAGCCGTGAAGTGATAGGATACTAAGTCCTTTCAAGAGGGTGTGATAATTTCTTCCTTGAAAGTCTGGTGAAGGGATAAATTAGTAAGGAAGGAAAGAAAATAAATGTCAGGCACTTGATGTCAGTCTTCCTACTGTCTCAAAGGTAGAAAAAAATATTTTTAAAGTTTTGAGAGTAAATTATAAAGCTATTTGTTATATTCATTTTCCTTACAATTACTAGAAATTGTTATGACAAGTTTTATACATTTTTTTAGCACAGTGACAGTAAGCTTTCAATTCTTTTCATTGTATCAGAAATATTTCACACAAAGTATGCCAACAACCAAACATCAGAAATTGATGAGTCAGCCTTATAAGGCTTTTATGAAATATAAAAACATCTTGAATTCCTTTGAGATGAGCCATATTTATTGTATTTTATTTTCTCTCATATAGAGCATCTAATTGGGGAAATACTGGAAATGCCTGTTCAATGCAGTTATACATTTTTCATTTTATTAGAAGTACGAATTTCTAGCATTAAAAAACATTCATACAAAATTTAAAAAAAAAAATCTTTGTTAAAGCCAAGCATAAATATCATATACTCTTTGTAAGGCACTTTGGGTGTTTTTCAATTTCTTATAATCCAATTACATATGTGCATGTCCTAACTTCTCTGGAGATAATATATGACAGATGGAGTCTGAAATTTGTTTCAAATGCTAGTAAAATTTATATGTTGTACTTAACCTGACACAGATTTTGTTATTGCAAAGTGTTCATTTCTCCATGGTTTTGTAATGTAATTTTATGTAGAAATGGGAATCATTAAGAGATCAAGTATTAATATCAAAAAATATAGAATGCCTTTGATAAAATATGAGACAAAAATACATTAAAATGTTAAGTCTGAGGTTTATTTTCTAGAGTTCAGAGTTCCCATTTCTCTTTATATCTTTCAAAAATTGAATGTATAATAAATTACAATCCTAGAAGTTGCTCAAGTCAAGACTTTTACATACAATCAACTGGATATGCATAGTATAAATGTTAGTAAAATAGAGTTGTATTTATAATAACAGAGCTTCAATCCATCACATACAATAAAATTTGATTTTTTGTTTTACTTTGGTGTCCTTTTGCATGCAGGCTTGGGCTTTACTGCTCTATGAATGACAAAGAAAGCAAAGCAGTTCTAATGTCAATCATCAAATCATCAAATCATAGAATGGTTTAGGCTGGAAGGGACCTTACAGACCAGTTAGTTCCAACCCTCCTGCCATGGGCACAGACATCTTTCACCAGAGGAGGTTGCTCAGAACCCTATCCAACCTGGACTTGAACACTTCCAGGGATGGGACATCCACCCCAAGAGGCAAATGTCCCCAAGAGGCAAATGTCCCCAAGAGGCAAAGATTATTCGTACAAGTACACCCTTAGGGAAGGAGATACGGCTCAGAAATCAAGCCATATTTACATGCCTCATCCTGTCATAAAACTGTGTCAACAGAAGAACAGATGTAATTTATTTTCTTTCATATAATAACTTATTTATGAAGGTTTTCATACAAAAAATGAGATACTCAGGCTGAAACCCACACCCTGTCCCCAGTGAATCATACCCATACTTTCTTCTATTACCCTAACTTTTATACTATAGTCTAATTTCATTAAGAAAGACATGTTCTCAATATATTCTTACAAAAAATGTATCAATGAAGAACAAATCTTAATATTTTATGGACCCAAAGTGCTAAAGAGGAATCAGAGATTTGTAACCTCTTAGTTAAAGACCTGAAAATTATACTAACTGAAGAATAAAGTTCTCCCTCCTCAAAGATCCTGTAGTTTTGATGTACATGCACTCTCTCTCGAATAAGCTGAACTAGGATTTCTCAACTTGTACTTTAATCATCAAACTATTATTTGAGGGGAAAGAAGGAAAAAAGCAGCAGCTTCTTCTCTTAGATCAATGTTTAAAGACTGTACTGTTTAGAATACGTCATTAAACTATCATCTCCCCCAGTTTGAAGGAGCACACAGACAAAATGGCTGGAGGGGAAACAAGCCAGACAGAGATAAGCCCCTGTCCCAGACATCCCATAAAAGCCTCAGCTGATGGGCTGTGGGTTACCTGTCTTCCAGACACTATGGGGAAGGATCTCCATGGATCACTTCATATACTGAAGGAGTTATTTCCTAGGAAATGTGAGACACTTCTAGGATGCAGGGGAAGAGCATTTTGAGATTGTACAAAGTTGAATATGAGATGCTTAGAGGCAGAACTAAAAATGGGGAAAGGTAGAGATCAAGGGGTTCTGGCGAGGAACAAGCATGGGAAAATAAAGGGGCAAAGAGATGAAAAGGGCCAGTCAGTTTTAAACAGGGTCTCATCTGTACACTTAACTGGCTCTATATATGACCTGCACAGCCTGCCCTGTGTTCCATTCGACTCCATCTCTGAGTGTTATTTGGGGTGAGAGCCTACATTTTGTATGTTTAACAGTCTGAGTGTCACCTGCTCGTGTGGGGACCGGACCGTAAGTCACACCAGTCCCTCCCTCTGTGCTGATAGCAACTGGAGGCACTGGATTGCACTGGTGTTCTGGGAGTCTATATGTCATATTGTCAGGGACTGAAATATAGTTTATGACGTAAACATTTTCATGAAGGACTTTTAAAACTGTATTACAAAAGCTGCAGAGAAGACTGCCACACCCTGAATGGGGCCCTGACTGAGGCCTTACACCACTCGATGATAAAGATAAGATAAAATAACAACTCAGGGCTGGGGACATTCACAAAGCCTAAGCTTAACACCTCCAAGGAGGAGACCACAGCCCCAGGGTATCAGCTGCCAGGCTGGCACAGACTCTCGAACCAAAGGGTGGGGAGAGAGGCTTTGGGTGTGCTGGAAAAGCCTCTGGTGAGAGGCAGTGACCGCCCATCCTCCCCTGTGCAGAGGAGCCCAGCTGAGGGGCCCTGCACCCGGGGAAAAGCTTATCCACAGCACAGGGGGTGACATGGCCCATCAAAGGGGCCCTGCACCCGGGGAAAAGCTTATCCACAGCACAGGGGGTGACATGGCCCATCAAAGGGGCCCTGCACCCGGGGAAAAGCTTATCCACAGCACAGGGGGTGACATGGCCCATCAAAGGGGCCCTGCACCCGGGGAAAAGCTTATCCACAGCACAGGGGGTGACATGGCCCATCAAAGGGGCCCTGCACCCGGGGAAAAGCTTATCCACAGCACAGGGGGTGACATGGCCCATCAAAGGGGCCCTTCACCCAGGGAAAAGCTTATCCCCAGCACAGGGGGTGACATGGCCCATCAAAGGGGCCCCCCCAAAGGGGTCCCCAGACCCTGCACCAGAGCACCAGGGATGATGCCACAGACCCTCAGTGCTGCCAAACTGGCCCCTGCAAGGGAGGCACGGGGGTGTTCCCACCTGCCCAAAGCGTATATTAATCCACAGGATTCTATACTCTTCAGTGTGTGGCGGCAGTAACGGGGGGCCCTCACCACCAAGACCAGACGGAGGGGAGCACCGAGACGTTGTTGGGACCCTGGATGGGTGACATGCTCCCACCTAACCCCTGTCACCTCTCCCTGTCCCCCCACCCCCCACGCACACTTCTTTCTCTATGTCTTTCTTTCTTTTCTCTTTCCTTCTCTTTGCCTCTTCTACTATTAAATAAAATACATCAATTTTTTGGCACCAGCATCTAACCTCATTTGGTTTTAGTCTTGGTTTTGGGAATATTTTGAACCTTCTCAAAGTTCCCTCCGGTTTATGCACAGAGACTTAATTTTCTTTGCTCTTCTGGGTTTAAACTGGATCACAACACATATGTTAGTGTGTGATGGCTGGATTGGACTAGGTCAAGTCAGGTAAGAGATCTGGGAGCCAGGTGGTGAAGTAAACATAGGTCTGGGCTGGATACTGAAGAGGTCAGAGGGTCTATGAGTTGGCTAGTGGAGGGGGCAGGAGACCACTGGCACATTCATGTCAGTGTGTGAGGCCACCAGAGACCAGAAGATCCAAGACTGATGGGCAGATGATGGGTGCCTAGGGGTAGTTACTGAAAGGATCCCTAGTCTGTGTGTCTGGATATATGGATGGGCAAAGGGCATCTGTCCCAGAAGAAGGAGTCAGCCTGTAAGCTTGAGGGTGGGATAGCATGCTCAAGTGCCAGCAACTGGGGACATCAAAGTTCAGTTATTGGACAAGCTAGGTGTCCAAAGGCTAGTTATTGAAGCGATATTGTGTATGTGTGTGTGTGTGTATGTATTACATACATGTATATATATATGCATATATAAAATACATATATGTACATGTTCATATATCTATAAAATGCATATCTATACATGTGTGTATATATATTATATATATACACTATATATATATATTTTCCATTAACAGGTTTTCATCCTGACCAGCCAGACAAGTGAACAGAATCGGGCAATTGGTGCAGTTTGTGTCTACATGAGCACTGTGCTTTCCATCTGTGTTGAAACGTTGCATAGAGCCCTGTTGTGTGTTTATACTCACTTGCATATTGGGAATACATGCTCAGCCTTGGTACTGACTGAACCTGGGGACATGATGCCGCAGCAGACTTGACAAGCCCCAGCATAAGGCGTTTGCATTAAAGTTTTTTTTTAGGACACCTCACGCTCGATCCATGTGTGTTCAGCAGTCTTTGAGCATGATTGCTAAAATGGGCTTTTCAGGACAGCTGCACAGAGAGACATCTTATTTCTGTATCTGCAATAACAAAACTTTGTGGTTGCCATGAAGTTCTTCAGGGTAAGACAACTTCACACATGTAGAAGCATCATTTTGGAAATTTTTATTTAGATTGTCACCTTCAGGTTTTTGGGTTTTTAGGGTTTTTTTTTCAGGGTTAGAGGAGGTCTATCTACCATTTAAGGAAGATGAACAGAATCCTGAAGAATGGCTGTGATCACAGCAGATACCCCTATCTGGTCAGTAGGCTGAGCAAGTTCCACATTCTTTTAGAGTCCTGTGTATATCAGTGAATAGAAGATGGCAGAAAAAAGTCAACATAATAAAAAAATGAGTATTCCATGTGAGCCACATGACCCTTCTCCTGACCTTCATTCCGCAGAGCAATTACTTTCAATGCTTGATCTTGAAATTCAAATGCAGATATATTTTTCCCTTTTTATTTTTTACAAATAAGCAAAGGCTCCAGGCCTGAACCTCAAGAAAACATGCATATACAAATCTGTATTTATGAAAAGTTCATGCAAACTGTTAATTCTGTCATATATCAAACGGTGTATGTTGGCTAGTCCTTGATATTCTTCAGTATACTTCTATTGTTTTAAACTGGTTTTGATATAAACCATCACTCTTGCTGTAGTATAGCATAAATGAATGCTAGAGTTCTAAAAGCTTCTTTTTATTCCTTTAGAACACACTCTCACCATTGTCTTCATAAGCCAAATCTAGACTATGCACTATTTGGTACATATCACTAAATCAACATAAATTAGGGTTACTATCTGGCCAAATAAGATATAGAATTAATAATTTATTTGATATATCATTTTGAGAAGACCCATTACCTAACTAATTAAAATGTAAATGTCAGCAGAGTAGATTACATATACTACACAGGTCCCAGAGACATGTTTGTGTTCCAGCCTACATTACAGCCTTACTTATCTGAAACGAACCTTTTCATAGTTCTTTTATAACCTGAAAAAATCATAGATTGCATGGTTTGTTAATGCAAATTTCCTGATTTTCTTCCCCTGACTTACAAAAACAGGCACAATTTGGAAGAAAGTAATATCAGTTTTGCCATATTTTATTGCATTTAAACAAAAAGCCTTTACTTTCCAGTTTATACTCACAGAAGACGGTGAGGGTACACATGGTAAAAACACAAACAAAACACATTCAAATACTCAGCTCCAAGAGAATAATCAGAAATGTGGCAAAGAATGCAGCTTGCAGTAGCTCACCATATTTTGAGATAAAATATATTCTCAGTAATAAAACCCATCTGCTTTCACTCTCTTGTTACTTCTATTATTTCCTTGAGTCACTGTCTCCTTTACCAGATCACTTTTCTCTGATTCACAGCTTGCAAGTAGCATTAAGTCAGGACTGTTGAAATGAGGGCCAGCTATTACAGCAGATATATTTTCTATCAAGACAATTCAGAGCAATATGTGATCCAAGAGAACATAATTTCACCTATATAGTTTGGACACTGAGGCCTAATTTTCAATTATTCAATTATTCTGTTTAGTTATTACAGTTTTAAGTGTTTTGTGATAATCAGCATAAACTAATTAGACATAAAACTATAAGACATTCATTTTCAAACATTTAATTACATTGTAAATCCTGATATTAGCAGATTACACAGCATTTGTTTGGTTGCTTCATTAAATGATTGCTAGAGAATGCTCTAAAAGCAATAACATTTGTCCACCAATACATTTCGAGTCCATAGTAGATGCGGACTACTGAAGGAAATACACAAATTATGTACATTTTCTGTCAAGCACACTAGATAGATAAACAGCCACTACTTACACTCACAAAGTTGCAGAGTGATGTCTGCAGGAACAACAAAATGTTCCTAGACATGAATGAATTAACAGAAATGGATCTGGCATATTAGCTCAGAATTGTTAATCATCATCACCACAAAAAAACCCCTGAAGAGAACACTAAGCTAGAAGAAAAAAAAGAACACTTAACAGCAGCCAAATACATCAGTGGACTAACTCTTTCAATGGAGATAGTACTTCTTCAAGGCCAAATGCTCCAATATCTGAAAGACCATATATTTTAATTTTATTCTGTTATTTCTATGCAGTTATCTAGCTTTAAAGTACCACCAATTTGCTTCAGTAATATTTCTGTGGCAAATTACTATCCTGCTATTCAGATTTTTCTTCCTGTAACATGAAGATTATAAAAATTAAGCCAAACATATCAGTATGACATGCTACTGGAACAAAACATATAGAGAACCTTGGCTTAACCCTTGCAAACGCTCTTTTGAGATACTGTGTTTTTTCCAGGAGTCTGATTTAATAGCAGAAAAAGCTCTTGAGAGGCAAAATGGAATAAAAACCAGCTGGCTGCATTCCTGCCAGGCACTTTCACAGTTCATAAACCCCCAAAACACAAATGAAATACATTAACATCAAGCAATTCTTAGATTTCAACAAAAATCTTTAACTTCACAGCTGAAAAATATAGCATAATCTCATTTTTCCTGAAACCGACTCACACTCTATTGAAAGCCTTTCTGCAAAACAATCAGCATGCTGCGAGATTCAACAACAACAACAACAACTACAGGAGTAATTTTCTTCCTCCAGGAAATCATGGGAAGATATTAAAGACTGCAGCTTAATTCAGAGCTACTGTATTTTCTTGGCTTTGAAGGCAGGCTGCGTACATAAATAATTACATTTTTATATGAGACAAAAAGAGAAAGCATACACAATGACAACATGTATAGAATGCTATGAAAAGTTAGTGTCCAAACACTGATACTAAGCACTTGTATTACTTTCTTTTCTAAATATAAAAGAAAACTCACCACATATTGACAAAGCTGAATTTTAGCTGTATCAATGATATATTAAGTAGTCCACACACTGAGGACTCATTTTAATGCTGGCACAGATAATAAGTAAAACACTTTCAAAGATGGCCATGGAAACTATGAAATGCATTTTGCTAAAACAAATAAAACCTGAAAAATTTGTATGGCCTAACAAAAAATGCTTGGAGGACTGGGAAATATGTGTTGTCTTGATGCTTAATTCACTTTTGAGTTTAGGAATTTTCTACCAAGTCAGGGTCTTGCAAATTTTACTTGTGCAATTTACTTGTGTTCTGAAGACCACACAAACCTGTCCATACCATTTAATAAACAAGTTGTGGCCATTGTTCAGTTCCCAGCCATTAGCATCCCTACTTTCCCCAGAATGCTGCAGAATATCCTCTGGAATATCCTCTAGCCTGTATCAGCTGGCAAGGGCCACGACTTCCAAAGACAATAAAAGTATTTAAACTGTAGTTTGTCTTATGTGAGCACTTAAATTCTCTCCGTGCAACTTCTTAGTGTGGATACAGCGGTTGATACTTCACATATCAACATGCCCATATTATAAAAGCAATATTGACACATAGATGACTGAGATGTTCAGTAGTTATCACACAGATGTTGAAACTCAGAATTAGACTGTCCAGTTTCCAACCTCAAATTCATAGAAAAGGGGCCATGGTAAATTTGAATAGCAACTCTACTGTAAATGTTGATAGTCTTTATTTCAACACTTAGCCTCACTGAGGTTCTATTCCTAAAAAAATTAAAAGCAAAAAGCTTAATGCAAAACTTTTTTTAAATTAATCAGAAGACTTTATCTGGTTACAGAGCTTGTGAATCAAACTCCAAAAGTGTGAAATAGGTGTAGTCCGTCAAAGTGGAAGTTTTAAGTAGAAGAGCATAATTGTTTTAAATCTATCCTCTGTAAAAGCAAATGAACGATTTCCTATGCAGAACTCAGACTAGAAGTAATTGTGAGAAATAAAAATCAATAATACGAGAAGAATCAGAGAGACATACATTACATTAAAAACACGCAGCAACCTCCTCAGACAAAATTTGAAAACTGAGTGAAATGAAACTCTTCACGCAAAACACAAGGAAATTCCAGAGAGTTCACTTTCAAATAAGTTCTTTTCTCTTTTGAATTCATTGTTTGGCTCCAGGTAAGCCACAGCACAACTCAGCTTTGAATTCAGGATTCATACTGTTCTCGGTGAAATACTTCCCTATCAGCCATTGCTGCCTATAGGCATGAAGCCAAAGAAATCAGCAGAGTAGAATGTATTTTTTTATTAATGTTTATCAGTGAAGCTAATGCCAGGACCTTTAAACCATCTGCTTAATTTAAGGAAAAGGTATGGACAACTGGCGATCTTGCTACTGAAAAAATTATTTAGAGGAGAAACATATGTTCCAAAGGCAATTTCCCCTGAGTGCAGACGGAAAGAGGCAAACAACATATAAGCTCGACAGTTACTGTTCCAGAGTTCTTCATATTCTGAGTTGCATTCCAAGACATTAAGGTTTTTTTTCTGCTTGTCTGCTGGTGCTCAAGGCGGCACAGGGGACAGAAAAAAACCCACTGTAAGCAACCAAACTGTTATATGATATATACACAATTCAAAGTGAACACACAAGGATTCATATGATTTCCTCTGATCGCTCACTTAGGCACATTCTGGATAAACACCCTGGAAGGTGACCTGGCAAAAAGTATTTAGTTTAGTGCAGATAAAAATTTTAAACTTAACCTCCATCCCTGCTACTTTTACTACTTCCTCATTTATCCGCACTTTAGGAATATCCAGTTAGAAGGATTGTATAAGGCCCAAGGCATTAGAAGAGGGCACAGGCTGTTTGTCAAGGCTGACAGAATTGTTTTTTTGCCCTGTTGGGAACTGACCCATTCTGAAGCACTGCAGTATCATATGGACAACTCGTGTGTGATAGCTTGCCTTGCCAGCATCTCAGCTGGAATTATTTCCGTTCTGGCTCTATGTCACTGTGACTAAAAAGACAGACCACTTCACTTGAGCTTGTGCTGAAGCCTGTGTTTTCACAGAGCACGTGAAAAAGCAAATAGAGAAAGAATCTCTCAACTGATTGAAAAATTATCTGAAAGAAAGATATGTCTGTGACCTTGGCAATGCTTATTATCTGAGGACAAAGAACCAAACCTTCCTGTGAGCTTCATATTGCTTTAAGCAAGCTCTGACTCTAAGGTATAACAATCCTTTCATGGGAGTTTTCTAACTTCTGTGTCCAGAACAGCATGAGGAAGCTGTGCCAGCCCATCAGATATGTGGCGTTTATGCATTAAAAAGCAAATACATGGGGCAACTTTTCTGGTCGTGGCATGTGACTATGTGGTGGTGCCTGGTGGTATAAAGCCTGCCTGAGGCACTGCTGAAGGTCCACAGAGACCCAAGGAGCCAAGTGCAGGTGAATCATAGAACTACCTAAACAAAGCTCTCCCTAGAGTGAAGCAATCTTGAATGATGTATTGGAAAAAGATTGGGTTTTACATGTGTAAAAAATACATTCATGAAAATAGCATTTACACATATATTTGCTGTGTTTAACAGTTCTCACAGACAGCACTGATTATAAATCAGTACCCAGCTGTACAAGACCAGTCATTGAGAGGCCATCCATGTGAAAGGAAGACAACATGAATAGTTTGTGTAGAGAACATAGCTGTTACCTCTTATTTAGCAAAACTGACCTGAGATGAACGCACACCCTGTTAGGGTTTACATATGACATCAAAATTCCCTTATAGTTTCTTGTACTCAGCAGGCACCATATGCAGTGCCTAAGGAAAAACATTCTTCAGAAAGGATTTCTGACGGAAAATGTAGTCAGAATTCTAGCTGCAAAAATTCTTGTGAAAACTGCTAAGAAATATGGTACTTTCAAAACTAAATCTCTCAGTACAATGAAAATTAATTGGTATTGTATAGTCTTGCGTGAAATACAAAGCTAGAAACACATATCCGTAGAAGTGACAGGTGGGAGGTTCCAATGGGCAACATGCCCATATCAAAAGGGACAGGCAGGAATGTGTCTTCTAAGAATTTTAATACAACCATTGTGAATGCAGGCAGAGTACAACAGAAATAGAGCACAGATTATGACCAGATTCACATTCTCCTTGAATGGTATCTTCTAGTGCTACTGTGAGAGCAAGAGTACGGAATTCAATGGACCACAAATCTAAATGGAAAGGACTTTTCTGGTTTTCTTAATCATTTGACACTGAAGAAATAGCCTATTGGGAGCAGTCAAGATAACAGAATATCCTTTACATAAGATAAATTAATATTGTATTAGTTCGTGGTGAAGAAAAAAATAGAAGAAACTTTAAAAGTTAGAGGAACTGCTCTGATCTAGGGCTAGAATAAACATGATGTTATATTTTAATATAGTTTTATATTTTACATTTGTCAGTATAGATAGCCTATTTCTGACTAACATTATATTCTGGTTTTTAGCCTGGGAATACAAACAGACTTACTATACTGTGTTTTTCCAAATACATACAGCATCTGATGATATAGATATCATTGAGTATAAGCACCTTACTGAGCTTCAGACATATGAATTATAAGCTCATGGGGACACAAATACAAGGCAAACATTTGCACAGAAGTGGCTCAGTAGGAACATTTGTATTTGAAATAGCTTTTGAGCATTTGGATTAGGAACCAAAGCTGAGGGGGGGGGATGAAGACAGATTAGACCAGACACAGATGTCTTTCAGTAATATGCCTTAAGATGCATAACCACAACATTTGTGAATTTACACTGGAGACTTCATCTGTTGAGAAAACTGAAAGAAAAGACCAGGTCTTGGGAATTACTTCATTTGAATACTTCACAATTTTCTGCATATTAATCTGTCCACCTTCAGCTTTTAAACTGAAGTTTTAAAGAAGCAATAAATCTTATTTCACAACAGTCACAACTGCATTATTTGGAGAAATGTTTTCAAGAAAATATTATTCATTTATCTCTTCAGGCACCTACATTACACAAAAAGTCTGAATTAAATACCAGAAGTAAATGGATAAGGGTTAAGTTGCTTACAATTTTTAAACAGAGTTAGATTCACTTGTATCAGTCTAACAAATTTCTGACTAGTCATAGCAAAAAAAAAAATCATACTTGCACATCATGATTTAACATAATGCAAAAATGAAGGAAAAGGTTCCTGCACTCCCTTGGATGGGGAGTAATGAAGGTTCATGCACTGCTTTCTGCAAACTCCTTCTTCTGGATGATTCAGGTATTTGGATGCATGGCCAAGCATACTATAGCTGATCCAGTAGTATGTATCCTGAGATTTATTATTCCTAAGTATAATGTAATTGTGCTTCAACCAGACTAAAATCTATCAAAATGGGTCAAAATATTAAAATCCTGATTTTTGGCATTCTTTGTTTTGCTGTTGGTCACATACATTAACTAACAGAAAAAACCTCATTTTGGTGTAAAAGTAAAACCTTTGCAGCCGTATGTGAACTGTGGTAATATCTGTAAGGGATGACCCAAAATCTTTTAAAGGTATAGGATAACCTCTGATGTTAGTTTTAATATTAAAAACACAGACAGAATGTGCTGCTAGCATTCAGGATGAAGTACTATTTTAAGTTCAAGTAGACCTTCCAAACAAGTCTACTCCTGAATGGTGGTGCCTGACATGCAAGACAGGAAATATGGTTATGCTTTTGTTAAAATATGTCTGGCATTTATAAATGAAAATATTTTCACTAACAAATATCTTGTCAGTAACATTAGAGTGGTAGTTGTCAGAGGGACTAGAAATACGACTAATGGAAAGAAAAAGAGAAAAAGAGAAGGAGATAGAGAGTGAAAGAAAGAAGGAAAAAAGGAAAGCAGGACAGAAAGAGAAAAAAGGAAGGAAAGAAAGGAGAAAGTGAAAAAAAGCCCGACCCGCCTTTTCCCAAAACAACACAAATGAATGGTAATCCAGATTCCACAACCAAGGTTCCACTGCCTTTAATGATGCATAATGGGGTCTTCAGTCATAGAAAGACAGCCACATTTCTGTGTAGCACCAAGAGCCCATTTACACTGAGGTAAGAAATAGCCACCTAAAACTAAAAGTTTTTGTGCATAATAGCTTTTTATGAAAAAGACATATGACCCAATTTCATTTTGACAGAAACCATGCAGTGAAATAGCCATCTGAGGTAAAATGCTCCCATTAAAATTCATTTGTGCTGTGAGCTTTAATTCTTAATATAACTTGGGCCATACAGAATTTAGGTACAAATGCATTTATTAACTCATGCAGAACTTAGCACAAAAGTTCTACTTACAGCTTGAGTCCTTCACTTAAAGGAAGAAATTGCCTGCCGTGACATTTGCTGTACTTACAACATGACTGAAAGGCAAAACCCTTCCAGGAAGAAAAGGGAACAAGTCCAGAAGAAAACAGTCACTCAGTAGGGTTTTTCAAAAGGTTTGATTTTAAGCAGGCTGCCTACATGCCCTTCAATAGCAAAACACCTTTCTACATGCTTAGCTTCTTGAATATTTCCATCAAAATCAATGAGACAATTCAAGTACTTGCAGGATGAAATAAGCATTTGAACCCTTTATACCACTGAAAAATCAGCTTGAGCAATGAATAGCCTAAACGTTTTGAACCTTATTCTCGGTAAGCGTAAATTCCTGTTATCCCCTGAGTTTGTTTTAACTCCACAGACTTACAGCCACTGATGATGTAGGGGAATAGAAAGTGTTTAAATGCAACTTCTTGGAAGAAGTGCAACCGTTTAAACATTATTTTATCTCTAACAAAGTGGAAAGATGATTTAGAAAGTTATAAATAAGGCCTTGGTTACACAGTTATTGGTGATAATATTCCATTCATTTATAGCATATAAAGTAAAAAAACCTATTAAAATTTAGCTAATGGATTCTGTAAATTTCATAATATAGTAAGATCAAGAAAAACAGTTAAGCTATTCATAAATAATCTTACAGTAATCTTACAGTTTTTATCAAAGACTCAAAAACATTAAAGATATGAAAAATGCTAAAATACTAAAATCAAATAAAAGGGATTTGAAAATGACATTATTTAAGCATTGAAATAAATTTTGTGCAGAACCACCCTACAATATAATCTATTCTGAATTTATTTCTTTCTTATTTTGTGATTAAATATACGAACTGGCCTCTACTGACATTTTAAAATGCTACTTTTAGAGTCATGTCATGCTTTAAATAATTCCAGTTTGAAATAATTGATTCATGAGCAGTTTATCTGATTTCCTTCTCTACCAGATGGCACAGAAATGTTCTGTGTCATGAGCTGTGCTACTGGATCTGGCTAGAAGACTGGATTACTTTATGCATTGCACCTGTAGAGGCTTTCAGTAATGAGAGCCCTGTAAATTACCTCAAGAAATGAATTTGACATTTATCTTTCAATAATCACTGATTTTTAGACTACAGGAAAAGAAAAATGTTTCTGGATTTGTGTTAGCAGTTATGGTATAACAAGTTACCTCTTAGGTATCATGAACATACACTTTGAACAGAGTCTCATTTAGTGTGATCAAACACAGAAGTGCAAGCAAAACCCTCATTAATGGTTTCCCCTACGGGATATGTAAACTTTGAAAAGTAAAAAATATTATGATATAATTAAAAAAAAAAAAAAAAGGATCTGTCTTTCTGAAATTCTGTATTTCCGTATTCAAATTGAAAGAAAAATTAATCTGGCGTCAGTTTTTGGACCATCACAAAGTGGCATATAAGATGGCATATAAAACTTTCTCTAGCAAAATCAACTTCCATTGAACACAGTAATGCTTTAAAACATTAACTGCATCCAAAACTGTGAACATTTAAACTTCATGTGTTTAAGCATAGAGTTAAATTCTTTCTCTTTCCCTGTTTTCATTGCATAATGCTACATAACAATTGATGAGATCAATATAGGAAACACAGAATCAGGAACTATAAAGAACC
Source organism: Gymnorhina tibicen (assembly GCA_013399875.1). Taxonomy (NCBI): domain Eukaryota; kingdom Metazoa; phylum Chordata; class Aves; order Passeriformes; family Artamidae; genus Gymnorhina; species Gymnorhina tibicen. Next base: position 1,285,821 of record VXAZ01003670.1, read on the forward strand.
ACACAAGACTGAGCATCTTGCTGGCATCAAGGTAAACACACTAGAATTATGCCACCAGTGACCCAAGCAGGAAAAGGATGCTGCATCCACAGAAGACCCCTCCTGGAAAGCTGAAGAACAAACTCGTTTGCAAAGTTGCTTTATTAAAAACCTCTGTTGGCAGCTGCTTTTAAATCCAAACTCTCTCACAGAGAAAATGAAAGAAAAAGAACAGACAAAGTGTTTGCGTCCAGTGCTGCCATCATGGTTAGGAAAGTATTCTGTTCTTTAGACATATGGCATTTTATAAAGTGTTAAGTGATCTGATAGAAGATATGCAAAAAGTTTTGAGGTAGATCCATTTGTACGAAAATTGAGTTCTGTAATTACCACAAATATTATCTAGATCAGGTGTGGTTTGCATGCTGAGCTAACTGTTATGGGGTTGGGTTTGTGGGTTTGAATTTTTTTAATTTTTAATCTGAAAAAAAAGGAGAGCAACAACTGCAAAGAAAAATATTTTTTTCTGGCTTCTCTCCTACAAGCTGACAGCAGTGAAGGAAGTAAAATGCTGAGACCAGGGATGAACATAAAAGATGCAAATATGGCACCGTATCACTTGATGCTTCCCAAAAAGGGAACCAAGTAGCAAACAGAAGCTGGAGGCAAAGAAAGCAACAGATGGAAGTTAGTCAGAGAGGAATTACCTTGTGAAAATCGTATCGGGCATGAAGAATTGATACTTCACCTGTGAGGTTTGGAAATATCAGTCACTCTGTCTCAAATCGTGCAGGCAAATTTCCACTAAAGGGATGTACCCAGTTGTGGAGCAGCTAGAGGTCAATGTAGGGAACGGAGAGACATGGACACACCATCTTGTGATACCAGTGACCAGAATGCAGAACTGACACATGGGAAGCTGGGCCTGAGCCATCTTGTCTGATTCCCTGCTTGGCCATTTGCTGAGGAGGAGCCCTGGGTGGCTCCAGGGACCAGGGCATCTGGTGGTACCATTTTTGACACATTGCTGAGGAGCTTCTCAGGAGGACAGAGGAAAGCTGAGGGACTGTCACTCATCCCTACACTACTGATGGAGAGCACACACCTCTGACATCAAAGAATGGAGAAGCAAACTCTGTGAAATGGAAGTGTTAAGCATTGCAGAATGCTCTGAGGCAAGTCCTCCTCTTGAAACTGCTGGAGCAACAACTAACAAGAATAAGCAGTGATAGAAAGCACTGACAAAGTTATGATTATTGAATGACAGCTACTTAAGAAGGTATTCCAACTAGGTGTTTCAGATGCTTGTTTATATGCAAAGAGTGTAGACTTTCTACATGTCATATATATGCTTGTCCTTAAGAAATGCCATGATGTGCTGTCTCAGCAGTCGAACATTGTAGATCTTTGTTTTTTAATCACTTAGAGAATTTTGACCTATACTTTATCAGATAAGCAAGCTGAAGAGAACAAAACTCTTTTATTTATGTTATCTTATCTCCTCAACACAGTCTGCTGAGTTTTAGGCTATATTAAGACCATGTAATGTGGGAACACTTCTGATTTCCTGGACTCAAGCATTAGCACTGGCCATAGTGCCTCTATCCTTGAGGATGAAAAGGGGTAATATGTGATGTTGATATCATGCTACAGATGAAGGAAAACCTTTTTACAGCATATAAACACAGTCATTGCCTTAATTTTATTCTGCTTTTAGACATAAGACTGAATCAACGCAGGTAATACTGCTGCTGTTTGTGCACAATAACAATACACTCAGACTTGGTTTCAATGGAGCACATTTGTGCTTACAGCCTTCCACATACCAATATTCTAGCAAGGAATATTCAGAAATTACATAGAACATATGTTTACTTCAACAACATACATACTTCTTCCAGATATCCTGCTTGAAACTGTATACATAGTCTATTTCAGTAGAGAATAGTTTCCATATTTCATTGGCAGATTCCAAATTTAATCTTCCTGATACATGGATTTTGTTCAGAGATCTGCCAAGAAACCATACATCAGGGTTTTCTTTCCATATATTACAGCTCATTTTAAACCTCAAATAATCCCTGGGATTAAAAGACTGAACTTCTGACAATATGTTTCTGATTCTACTTGTTCCTAGGGGTTCTTCAACACTGTGAAGTATAGGTCAATAAAAAGGTTCATATAATCATGTTGATCACCATTTAGAAGATCACAAAGTCTAAATCTTCAGAAATCTAAAATCATCCATTATCCAGCTGCATAATTTTTCCTGCACCAAACTAAGTAGCTTTTACTTTCTAAATTATTATTATTTTACTACCAGTATCTTCAAAGACATGGAGGAGCAGATCTGGTCTGTTAATTCACTTTAAGTATAAAACTGCCTTGTGCAACAGATAGTACTCCTGTGAATTTTAATTGATTTAGCCTGCTGTACTACCAGAAGACTAACACCATTATTCAGATACTTTGAGCAATCAATCAGCCAGTGCTCCAAGGGAGCAGAAGCTGAGCTTTGGAACCTTTCCCCAGCAGGATCACAGTTTCAGCACTTCTGAATGAAAGAAGGTTTCTTACTGCTTCCCTTGAACAAAACTTAAAAATAAAAATAAAATATAGAATACAAAATGCAAATAAAAATCCATTCCAGCTGGAGGAAAGGGAGGAGAAAAAGCCAGCAGATTATTCAGTGATATTCCTTCACTTATCCATTTTTGCTCTGAACAATGTAATCAATCTCTGTATTACCATATTCACTTTATATTTTCCCATTTGACTGATTTTCAGATGGAATCACTGTCACATAAGAACACTGGACAAAATTACTGTGTCTTTCCTGCTAGCTACTGCATTACATTTATAGTACAATATCTGGTGTTTGTTTTCCTTTTCCTTTTTACATCCTTATTTTAACTTGTCTCTTATTTTTACTTGTCTCTGACCAGTGTCATCCCTATTCCTAATTACACTCAAGACTTTGCACGTACTTGAGGATGGATTTTCATTATTTATCAGTAGTTTATCTCCTAAGTGCTCATAATGTACAAGATAGCTGCACAGTACACTGTATATGGGAATATGCATGTAGGAGTATAATAACACTCTTTGAAGTGTTTGCTTCATGTTGTATTCCAAATCTAACTCCCTATGGCATCTTTGCTGCATTATTCTGGATTCAGGACACGAAATAGATAGGACTACTATTACCACAGTTTTTGAGAAATTCCTCTTATTTCACAAATAACAGTTGAAATAGTTGGGCTTAGAATGGCATTTATAAAGTAACCAGCAGCTTTTACAACCATTTGGCTTATTCTGCTTTGTTAGCAAAACTGAAAACTGTAAGGATTAAATATCAGCATGTCAAAAATTTCAGATGCCAAACCATGAAGTAATCAGAAAAGCTATAAAAACATGGCTTGCTAGATTAAATAATTCTAATGCATGTTTCCAAGTTTTTCTTTATATTATGAGCCTACAGTAAACACCACAGTCTTCCTGTATAACACTGGTGCTGATAGCTCTTGGTACTGGGAATTTGAGAGCATATGGCTCCCAGATTGGTTCCTTTTCCCACACATAAAGAAACCATAACCTTCATACCCTGCACTCTCTGCACTAGGACCCTAAACAAGCCTCCGTTTTACAGTCCCCAACTAGGAGTATAACACCATGTCACCACCTTTTCCTACCACCCCGTCAAACTGATACCCTATCCATCCATTTAACTTCCTGCCACATCTTTGTTACTGATAGCTGTAATCATGCCTGGGAAGGTATGTAATCCCACAGCCAGAAGTCAGCACCTCCATACAGTCAGTTATTTCTCTGAGATTGCTGAGTGTCAGAGATTTAGGTTTAAGAACTCCACAGAGGCAATTGTTAATCACTGATATCTCTATTATCTAAGGGATATAGCCTGCAACTAAGGTGAGCTTCTCCATATAAGCAGTGGAATCATATGGATGTGTTTCCTGTAATAACATTTCAGGGCTTACATGCACTAGGAAGTTTGTCGGGTGGCCGAAGCATTAGCTTTTATAAAAGATTTATAAATCAATGGTGCCGTATGTTTTTGTCATTTCCTAGAATGCCATAATCTAATCAGGATACTGTTCCTGACAATCAGGACCTGTCCAACCCAGAATACTAAAACTAATAATTTGCAAGTGTTTTTTCAGGGAAATATATTTGCATATGTCAACTTTTTCCCAAGGAGTGGAGAGCTTGAAATTTTTTGTCCTGGAAGAAAAAAAGTGAGATTATGTTGGTTTTTTGGCTATCTTCCAGTAAACCCCTAATAATTTTTAAATTATTTTAAAAGCGTTAGTGAATTCCAGACAAATCTGATAGAGGGACTGGAGTCCAGCATTTCTGTACGTATGATTCTGTGGGAATTATTCTATTATTCTTTGGGAATCTAGGACTAACAGCTGTTTCAAAAAAGAAGAAGGGAAAGCTTAGTTGTGTTTGGCCATGGTTTACTAATCAGCTGGAGAATCAGCAACCTAATATCACAGATGGTAGGGTAAGGAAGGGGAAGTGTCCAGAGAACATGTCTGCACTATACACTAGTAACATGCCTATGATAGTATTGGGTTAGAACTGTGACTATATTATTGATTAAAAGTTCATCTGGACCAAATAAGAAACAATCAAAATCTCTAGCCAGTCTAATGAACTAGTGTAGTTTATTCCTTCCATAGCTCTAATTTTGAACTAGAAATTACAAATGTTTACCTCTGTTGTTTGCTTTAATTTTGCCATTAAATTTAGTGTTTCATAACTGTTAAACATCTAGAAAGGGTGAAGTGAAAGCAAGAGTATTATTTGAGAACAGGCAGATCTGGTTTTACAAATCCAGATGGATTACAAGGTTTTCTTAAAGAATTTTGTTACTCAAGAAACTGCTAGAGTCTAGCAGGAAGAGAAATAAAAATTATTTTGAGAAGCCACAATCCAAGTAAAATGTTTTAATTTTTTTAAATTAGTAATATGCATTGGTACTGAAATAACATTTTGTCTTGAATGAAATACAAAACCACTCCGACTATAAAAGGTTCGCAGAGCTTTATTAGGCATTGATGCCACCTACTGGAAACCAATAAAGGCAGAAACCCCAAATCTGAGCAGTGCTCAAATACCCAAAAGAAAATGAGTGAATTGCTGTCACATATAATCACTAAACACATAAGCCTGGTGTCAAACATGGGGGCAAGCTCACTGAAAAAATTTAAATCATGATACTGTGTAGGTTAGTAACTAAAGAGAGTGCTTGCAATTGCATATACCAAAGCGAAGAATTCTGTTCATTCTGAACTTTGAACTCTAAGCTAAAGCCCAGAAATATTCATCTATGCTTACAGAATTCTGAAGTTTTTAGTGGGATTTTTGTACAAGGGAGAATCATACAAAAGATGTGACCATAGGAGATATTTCCCTGTAGCTTTTAGGCAAAGCCAGTTTCTTTGTTGAGAGTTGAAATAGACCTTCCAATCATGTTTGAATGCATAACAATGTCTTTCTGTTATAACTTAAAAAATCATGGATCTGCCAACTGTAAAATGAAGTCACCATTTTACATCAAAACCAGAATAAGGAGGGTTGCTAGCCTATCCTTAAGAAGAAATTAGATCAAAATCCAAATTCCCTTGCATATTAACTATTGATTTCAATGGGAGCTAGTATAGCCACCAAACAATCTATGTTCTAAAGCAAAAATTTTAACACTCCCACTCAGACAATTAATACCTTTTGTTCTTTTTCCCTCTCACAGATAAATTTTATTTGCACACACAAGTCATTCTGGGCATATATATTTTGTGTCAGTTCAAAGTTTCTGAGACATCAAGACATACCAGGCATCCTCACACTATATATTATATTATGATCCTAATATCATAACCCAGTAATCAGTGCCATTCACAACCCTACAAACATGAGAACAATTTTTAATGACAAAAAAAAGTGTAAAAGCACAAATTATAATGGAAAAAAAAATCATAGAATCACAGTCATAGAATCACAGAATATGCTAAGTTGGAAGTGACACATCGGGATCATCAAGGCCAGTCCTGGCCCTGCACAGGACACCCCAAGAGTCACACCGTGTACCTGAAAGTGTTGCCCAAATTCTTCTTGAACTCAGATGGGCTGGTGCTGTGACCACTTCCCTGGGGAGCCTGTTCCAGTGCCCAAATAACCCTCTGGGTGAAGAACGCTTTCCTGATATCCAGTCTAAACTTCCTCTGACTCAGACTGATGCCATTTCCTTGAATCCCTTCACTGGTCATGAGACTGAAGAAGTCAGTACCTGTCCCTCCTCTTCCCTCACGAGGAAGTTGGAGACTGCAATGAGGCTCCCTTCAGTCTCCTTCAGGCTGAACAGACTGAGTGAATTCAGACATTCCTCCTATGGCTTTCCCTCTAGGCCTTCACCATCCTCGTGGCCCCTCCTCTGGACACTCTCTAGTGGCTTAATGCCACTTTTCTATTGTGGCACCCAAACCTGCCCTCAGAACTCGAGGCAAGGCTGCTCCAGTGCAGAGCAGAGTGGGACAATCCCCTTCCTTGCCCAAATGTCAGTGCTGCACCTGAGGCCCCAAGGACAGGGTTGTCCCTCCTGGCTGCCAGGGCACTGATGACTCATATTCATCTTGCCATTGGCCAGGACCCCCAGGTCCCTTTCCACAGTGCTGCTCTCCAGTCTCTCATTCCCTGGTTTATACACACAACCTGAGTTGCCCCAACCCAGGTTCAGAATCCAACACTTGCCCTTGTTTAAACTTCATGTGCCTGGTGACTGCCCAGCTCTCTGTCTTGTTGAGGTCTCTCTGCAGAGCCTCTCTGCCCTCGAGGCAGACAACAGCTCCTCCTAGTTTAGTGTTACTAGGAAACNCACAGTGCTGCTCTCCACTCTCTCATTCCCTGGTTTATACACACAACCTGGGTTGCGCCAGCCCAGGTTCAGAATCCAACACTTGCCCTTGTTTAAACTTCATGTGCCTGGTGACTGCCCAGCTCTCTGTCTTGTTGAGGTCTCTCTGCAGAGCCTCTCTGCCCTCGAGGCAGACAACAGCTCCTCCTAGTTTAGTGTTACTAGGAAACTTACTTAGTATCCCTTGAAGTCCCATATCCAAGTCACTAATGAAGATGTTGAAGAGAACTGGGCCAAGGATGGAGCCCTGCGGAACCCCACTAGTGACCGGATGCCAGTCTGATATTACTCCATTCCCTATAAGCCTTCGTGCCTGACCTTTGAGCCAGTCGCTCACCCACTGTGTAACTGTTCACTCAGTATTCAGCTGAGTGGTAGATATTTTGTCCATAAGGATACTGTGACGGTATCAAAAGCTTTGGTGAAGTCCAAAATTATTAGATCTACTGGCTTTCCTAGATCGAGTACATGAGTTACCCAGTTGTAGAAGCAAATCAGGTTTGACAAGCAGGAATCTCCCCTTGTGAAGCCATGTGGATCTTGGATATTCTTAAAAGAAATCAATTTGAAGTCCTTGTTGTTTCTAAAATAATGTTTTCTGGTTTTGTGTATTGCAGTCTTTTGAACAAAAATAAAACTTAAAAGGTCATGTTGGTTCTTAGTGTCTCAACTGCTCTAATCTCCCCAAACTTGCAGATAGAATACAAATGCAATACTCTAGGCAGAAATAGAAATGGCAGAAACAAGAAAGGGCTTAAACTTGCTATAATAACTCAACAGAAATATAAAATTATAAAGACAAAATGTAGTAAAACATGACAAGAAGAAATTCTTCATCAGATGCTAAGTCAATTAAGAGTTAAATTTGTTATAATGTTTCTCTAGAATTCAAAATTAAAGAGTACATTCACTGTATGCCAATTCCTTATCAATCTCATACAGAGAATTCTTGTCAGACAAGACTTTTATTAATTTGATACAATACATATTTCAAGAAATAAAAACCTATCCCAAAGAGAACTCTTGTTCCCTAAGTCTCATAAAATTTCAGCATTTTTGCAGTGCCATTGGCAAAGGTAGCAGTAAAATGCAGGGAAAGATTTTAAAATTGATAGTATCCTGCTAAGCTATAAGCACATTCCAGTGGTTATTGCACAGGAAAAAAGCCTTATGAAATGCTGCACAAGACAGATATATGCTGAACCAAAAGTGTAAAACCAAGTAAATCTGGTCCTAAAACTATGCAGGATATTCTTTACAATTACTAACTGATCTCATATATGCAGTTACAGTGCACTCTTTTCAGCGTAAGAGGTCATGTATCCAATTTCCATAATCTCAGCATAGTTATGGCAACTTTGAAAGGGCTTTAAAGCAAGTGCAGAGCTAAAGTCCTTTTCTCTCCTATGCTGCATGTTCTGCATCAGTTCTCACTGATCTCAGAAAGAATTTTAGAAATGAGTACATCAAAGTCCAGCCCCATGTCTCCTTATATTATTTTTTCAAGTAATACAGATGAGTAGAATAGGTCTGACAAAGTACAGGTATAACTGAATGTGGAGGACTTTGAGGCAGTAAGATACCTGTAGTTAGGAAATCCAAGCAGACAAATAGATCTGCAAAAGGAAAAGGGACAGGATAATTTAAACAAATAAAAAACTGCAATTTTTGGAGTGGAAGAAAAATTGACCACTTCTTGCCCTCAAGCCGCAGACACTACGCTCAAGCTTAGACTTCCCCCCCTACAAGAACTTTCATATCCTTGAATTTTATAAACCATATGTAATACTTAATGCCAAACTCATAAAAAACCTTAGCTTCTGGGACAAAATCACTACTAAAATAATTAAAACAATGAAGTTATTCAGATTTCACTGTGGAACTTCAAAATTAAACTCTATGATAGTTAATGAGATGGTAACTACAATGTTTAGGTAGAATGTGGACTGAGGTTCCAGACTTCTCTGATGTGAGCAGAGCACAAACAGGAAGGTGAACAGGGGAATCCCATGAAAGGATTTGTTTTTATTGCAGTGAAAAATGAGAAAACATTTTGATGCTGAAAATTGACCTTGCTTATTTCTCACTAAAGTGAAGATTACTGATAGCAACTTTCACTTTCATCTTGGACATTTTATTATTAAATATTTCAGCTTCAGTAGGTCTCTATTTGCCATAGGACCAAAATATTTTGACTGACTTCTTTTCAGTCCCCAACAACATCCACAGAGGCTTTTGTCACACAACCCTGCTTTGGTGTTACTTGTATATTGTTTTCACCGAGCTATGCTGTTCTGACAGCACGCAATTTCTAAGTCTAGCCTGCTGTCACTCTTTAATGCTCCTGCTCCCAAGAACTAGACATATGTTCAGTTATAGTTAGAGCATAATTCAACAAAATATTTAAGTGTATGTTTAAATCTATTGCTATGAGTTATGTACTTAAATAACTTAGAGGATATGAGGTTTAAAGTACTTCTCAGGTTTTTTACAGATGGTATTCTTCACCTTGTATGTGAAATACATGTTTTTTAAAAAACATGTATTTATCAGATCTTGTCCTTTCAGTTAGCACTGTTGAAAAAGAAAGTGTGAAGAGGAAATACTAGCTGACATACTGTCAAATCACAGCCAGAACCTGGATTTTTTAATCTCTAAGAAGTCAACACACAAACACTGAATCATGATTCACCATAAAATGAAGGGATATATGAATTAATTAAGTCTTGATAACTATTAATTGTATTTTACTCACATCTATAGGCACCATAATTTACCTTTCATTTTGATACATATAACAAGGAAGGAAAGAAGCTGTGTCTGGTCTCATGATCTTAACAGTTTAAACAGATTCCTATAAAAAAATAATTGGAAGCATTTGTGAATTTATAGAAAACAAAATTCTTCTCACTGGGTTTGTCTGATTTTAATAGAAGTGGAGCTCTGGAAAAGACATGCAGAGCCAAATTCAGCAAAAGTCTCTATGCTTCCAGCAGAATCAATACCAGCATGGGTAACAGGGCTCTCTACAGTGTTCCCAATAATAATGAGGTGTCTTTGACGTTATACATGGAGCTATCCATTGGCAGAAGGTGCAACTCATAGAGAAACTGTGCAGAGAAAAGCAGGAGTGTGAAGTACCATCATTTTTCCAGCATTTAAGGATTCCATCACCAGGAATCAGAACCATTTGTTTGGGTAAGTAACCGAAGAACCCACCCACTTTTAGGCTGTGAGTGTGATACCACATCCTATGTGTATGGTGCTCCTAAGTCTCCTGTTGGAACTGCTTTTACTGCTCAGCAAATAATTTAATGAACAGGGTGAGTAAACACATGAAAAGGCCACTTTGGTAGCCTAGTAATTATGGCTGAGAAGATACTTGGCATGTGCACTTGCTATGTGTACTTGCTACAAAGGCTGCATTTTTATGTGGTGATGTTTAAAATAAGGATTAATCATTCCTGAAATAAAATGCCAAGTTGAGTTTGTGTTGTGGTCCTAATGAACTGCCTATGTGTTCGATTTGACATCTATAATTGCATCCCAATTCATGAATGTAGGAGAGAAATTCACCTTTATTTTGTTTACTGCTTTCTATATTGAGGAACCTGGTCTAGTAGAAGGTGTCCCTGCCCATGGCAGTGGGGTTGAACTAGATGATCTTTAACGTCCCTTCCAACCCAAGTCACTATGATTCCTTGATATCACCACTGTTGTTATTATCACTGTCTTATGAATTAAAGATTACTGAATTGTCCCACCAGTCATAAAACTATGGCTAAAGCTGGTTTGTCACAGACATATGTCCACCTCCCCATATGTTTCCTCTGCCTATTTTCATTGAAATAAAACAAGATCTCACTTCCATCCTATCCTTAAAACAACTCCACAGCAATTCTTCAGTTCTCCTCTGGCAGTTCCCAATTCAACAGTAATGACAGATCCTCCCTACATCCTTATCCCCTGCTTGTCATAATTTAGCAGACTTTCATCACAAAACCCTCCCTAAAATCTCCTCAGTTTCCTCTAGCAGCACATTCCTCTAGTAGTACTAGCTCCCTTTCTTCCTTTTTGGTACATGATTAAATTAAGTTAAAATCATTGCAATGTCCCACTGCCAAGTGACATCTATTCCTTTGTTAAATGTGGCTGAAGAAGGCTAAAAGGCACAGAAGTTATCAAGAGCATTGGTAAAAATACCACCACTGCACAGGCTTTAGTTTCATAGGAGGCTGAAAAGATGTTCACATCTGATTAGCAAATCCATCTTACTGGACATATCAACATTTGGATAGTCATGTTTCTCTAGGCAAAACCTATTTTGTGTTGCAAAAGTAACTGGAATCATGGTACAAATTGATTTATTCAAAATATTTGGCAGCAGTGCTGCTGGGAAAGCGCTTATCACGTTATATTGAATTAGGTCAATAATGGGCAAGTATCTGTACTGTAGTAAGAAATACCTTTTTTTTTTTTTATTCCAGCAACAATCTGTTGTTTGGAACAATATTTATGAATCTTACATACATGAAGGCATGTTGGTAATGCACACCCGGTTTCCATACTGTAGGGAGGCACACTACAGGCAATTCAGTTTTAAAACAAAAAAATTAACAGATTGGCTCCCTCTTGAATCCAAAGTGGTACTCAGACATGTTAGTCCAGTTAGTAACGATGCCTGCTGTTCAAGTTCATCTTGCAATGTGGTTTTGTGGAATTTTAAACCACATCTTTCTCTCATTTGAATAGGCAATTTCCTTATCTGGAAATAAATTACTTTTGGAGGTATTTTAGTGAGAGAAAAAAGTTCCCAAGAATTTCTCATACATAAAATATCTCAAGTCCATGTGAAATGCCTCAAACAGAACACTCAGCTTGTAGCAGAGGCTTTCAATTTTACCTTTTATTCTCTGTAATAGTTACAAGCCCTTTTTTCCTTCTTTTCAGTATTTGAATGGCATATTTCATTTCACACATCCATTGCTTTCTGCCCAGCACTGTAACTCAGCTAAAGGAAAAAGCTTAGTATTTGAAAATGTCAGCTGCCCGAAAGATATTTAGAAGTCTGTGAATGTTAACCTTCCTAACATTTGCTTAAAGCCGTCTGAAATTAATTTTCCTCTCTGCTTTCCCGTATCTGAATAAGGAGAAAGAACTACTCTAAGATGCCTATTTAAGCAGAAACTGATACAAGGTGTATGATCTCTGGGGAAAAGAGGCCTCCTAATATATGTAAATAACTCTCATTCACATTACCATAAATGCAGAGGAATAGATTTTCTCCGAAGATTTTTATTCAGTAAATTAAATTCATGTTCACCTCTCTCAGTTCCTCTTACTTATTCTCATAAAAATAGTTTTTTCTGATGTTCTGTGCACATCTTTCTCATCAGTTCACTGTACATAAAATTAAATTAATAGAGATATACAAGTAGCTTTAAATATTCTTAGTGCTCAGGATATTTGTTTTAACCATTGATTATCAATTCATCAAGTCAAGATTACTGGCAAACACATAAATCCTGAAGAAAGCTTTGAAATTATTATCATTTCAAATAAGACTTTACTGCTTTTAACCACAAAACACAACTGAAGTACAGAGTAGAATGCCTCAATTTGCTGGATCATCATTAATGTGAATGTGACACTGTCTATTATATGTTTGATTGCATCCTCTCAACACAAAGTAAAATGAAACTGCAGATCTGATTAAAAATAACACACCGTGTAATCATTTCAGAGAAACACAACAGAGCTAAAACTGTTTGTAAAGAAAAAATAAAGATTTTAAAATGATTTATGTTTGAAGCAAGTAACTTTTTTCTAATGATACAGTTTGTTCTCTATATCACAACAAGGTTTTTAAAACTCTAGACCCAAAAATAAATAGTATTTACTTGACATTGATAGGTCCCAATCGGATAAAACCATATGATTTTACAGAGGCAAATCTGAATTGTTTATTTTTTTTTCTTCTCTCTGTGGTCTTGAGAAAAGGAAAAGTTACACTCTTTCCTGCTGATGTGTAATCAGAGCCTCCTGCAGAAAAACTACTCTGGGCCACATAAATGGAAAATGACCATGGCAACCAGAACCAATATTAGACAATGTGAGGCCACAACCAAGGCTTATAGGAAGCTCTACTTTTTACTTTTGAAATACTCAGCTTACCCTTTTTCTTTTAAAATCACATCTGAGCTCCATCTAGAATCCACATCATTCATTATTCATCCACAGTATTATCTTCCCAAAACATGCAAGAGCTTGATGTCTAGCATCCCACATCCACTGTCCTAACACAAATCCATCTCCTTAACCCATGAGGGATATATATCCCAATCCTACCCCAAGAGACAGCAGAATTTCCCTTTTGCACAGCAGAGCACTCCCCTTCCTGTCAGGAATTCCCTCTGTACTGATGCCTTGAGTGGCTACCTAGAAACAGAGACTAGACAGCAGTAAGGGAATAAAGGTAGGTATTTGTTTGAAAGGCCTTCAAAGGTACACCCTGGGGACCCAAGGGCTACATCCAAAATGGACCCCAAGATGGACAACGAGTCACGAGTTCTTCACACTTTTATAGGTTTGGTCCATTTGCATATCAGCATAAATTAGCCAATTAAAACTTTAGCTAATGATGTAATTTCTTCAATTTCTCCACCTCTCTAGGGGCTCTAGTTTACACCTTTGGGCCTAGGACAATCTGAGTGTCCTTGAATAGCAAGCTTGGAGAGGCTTTGTTGTGTCTATCAGGCATAAGAGAGCAGCAGCTAGCAGGCTACAAGAAACTTCAGAGTTACACACTAGGCAATATAGGAGTTGAAAAATATAAAAGTTAAAACCTAAGGCATCATTAAGCATCAGGCAAAAAAAGGGAAAGATAGCGAGAAAAGCTATGAGAGAGCAGAGCCCAATTGCTAAAAGAGCCAGATCGAAAAGGGAGCCAGTTTTACAAGCCGCTCTGAGACAGGCTGTGGGTAATCAAGAGAAATGATGCCTTAGGTTTTAACTTTTATATTTTTCAACTCCTATATTGCCTAGTGTGTAACTCTGAAGTTTCTTGTAGCCTGCTAGCTGCTGCTCTCTTATGCCAGATAGACACAACAAAGCCTCTCCGAGCTTGCTATTCAAGGACACTCAGATTGTCCTAGGCCCAAAGGTGTAAACTAGAGCCCCTAGAGAGGTGGAGAAATTGAAGAAATTACATCATTAGCTAAAGTTTTAATTGGCGAATTTATGCTGATATGCAAATGGACCAAACCTATAAAAGTGTGAAGAACTCGTGACTCGTTGTCCATCTTGGGGTCCATTTTGGATGTAGCCCTTGGGTCCCCAGGGTGTACCTTTGAAGGCCTTTCAAACAAATACCTACCTTTATTCCCTTACTGCTGTCTAGTCTCTGTTTCTAGGTAGCCACACAAGGCATCAATGCTTGACAGGAGATTTGGCATGAGGGACAGCTGTACCTACATGTACGTTCTTACCTTGTACTACTGTTCTGAGAAGAACAGCAATTGCAAGGCTTTAAATTAGGAATGGCAGCATTCAAGGTCCTTCTCTAGGAGCCAATACACATTCTTCAGCATTAACATTTCCAAGAACACCTGACTGCTGAGGAAATGCTCCCCACTGTTGCAAACTGTCAGATGTTTTAATTCCTAATTCAATATGAACCTGGTGGTAATCAAAGTCTAAAACAATTGTTCTTCATGACTCCAGACTTCTATGGTTTTCATTAATCACTTCCACAGCATCAGACAGCTTTGTCCAAGCTGAACTCCTCAAGTCTCATTAGGGTACTTATGGACACAATCTACAACCAGATTCAAGATATCTGGTTTCCTTCAGCATTTAGGTCTTCCAACAGAGACTTGTCTGCTTCCATCTCCTTCGCAAAACATCAGTCTCTGTATTACTAGACTGCTAGTGTGCACTGTGAACATTACCCTCCTGCTGTTTTAGGCCATATATCCATGTCTGGATACTTGCAATTCTCAGCCACTACTGAACCCTGTGAGGCTTAAGATGGATATATACCTTCAGGCAACTGATTCAATGCTGAAGGACTTCTAGGGACACTTTAGAAACCTGCATCTCTAAAACCATGAGGGTTATCATGGTTTATTGCACCTTGCTTTATTTCTGAAAGAAGTCTGGAGAACCAAACCATGTGCATGAGTTCAAAATACCTAGTTCAACTTAATAACGACTGGAGCAATTGCTGCCATCTCCCTAATACTCAGGAAGGGAAACAAATGAATGTCCCATTAAATATATGAATGTTGAGCCCTGAGGGCTCACACCTTCCCAGAGGACTGCCCATCCATGCAGAGAAGTATAACTGTAGGGAGAGAAAGATGAGCCACACTATTTTCCAGAGTAGAAAAGACAGCACAGCACGTAGTATCCAAATGCAAACTGATTGGCAATAAACCATTCTAAAAGGCTAGTGTAGCTTAAAATGAAGGCACTAATTAATCTGTTGTTGACTTGCAGGATCAGCCAGTCTGACTGAGAAAAAATTAAGAAAGGAAGGGAAGGGGAAAGAAGGCACAATCTGCCTACCTGCAGCAGACATGATACATCAGCCTGACTGATGAGGTGATAGTATCTGCATGTCTGTCTTGCCTCTGGATGTCCTGTGAAACTTCATTTATATCCCAGTTGTTTACAGGCTTTTGTAGGGCTTTGGCAATGATTTTACAGTCAAAGGCCTGACAAAAGTTGATATAGCATATATACTTAGCTATACCAGATAGTAATTTTTAGAGGGTTTTTTTACTGCACCCCTAAATTTCTATAGATTTGAATTGGAATACCCTGTCCCTTGGACAGTGACCACCAGGGCTGAGCTTCTCAGATGCCAGGAAATAGTCATGAAGCCTGGGGAAGCATTAGAATTCACCCTGTAGAAACCAGTGCCTTGGTCCTCCCTCGACCTCAGTACTTGCTCCCTGCCAAGGCATTGTTGAGTAAAATTCTCGTCTGTGCCCACAATGTAGAAATTAAAGAGCTAGTCCAGACTGAAACAAGGGAAGAAAACTAAATTATTTGTAGGGTGAATGACTTGAGCCCTGCATCAAAAAGTAAAGCAGAAAATGATCCAACATAGTTAATTATCCTCAAACCTTTAGCCACTTAACCTGAAAATCTACAGAAAATATTGGTGGATAAGCCTCAACTTCAGCTAAGTCTGACCTCACAAAGTCCCTGACATGTAAGGACTTATCAGAAAAAAAAAAAATAATAAATGCTTCATCTTACGGAGCTTTACCTTTCCTTCTCTGCCACATTTTTTGTTCTCTCCCAATATAGCTAGCTCTTCTGAACACATTGCTAGATTTTTTTTTTTTAATCGAGTTTCAAATGATGCTGTCTAGGATAAATATTGTAGTTCTGTTTCTGGTTATTTGCAAAGTAAATCGTGTTTAATCATTGTCAGAGATGATTTGACATGACATTTTCAAAACTGAATTATTGCATTTTTTACACTAAAACCTGACCAGTTCTAATCTCAAATATGCAAAAGCCCATGATTATGCTGGTGATTATGATCACAGAGTCTACATATTGCAGTCTACTCTGCTTTATGTAATTAGCATTTATCACCCATTTCTCAGAGAAATGACATCCTCAGAAAAGAAGTTTCTCTTCATCAAGATCCTGTATGTAACCTGTATTTATGAATTCAGTAAAAGTCTTAAAGAGACACAGTATATAAAAATACATCCTATCAAAATTGCTGAAGCTGTAGATAGCAAGGAACTGGTAAATCACTTCCTTTATTCTTTACAAAGTTGACAAAACATCTGTACTGGAACCTAAACCTGGAATCTGTATTTTTTGCTTGTTTGCATCTAGTGTCTGTAAATACATGTATGTCAAAAATCATTTAGAAAGACACTATTTCAATATAATACTTACAGGTACACCATCAGCAGTCATCTTTGCTTGAAACAAAGACATTGGCCTTTATATGAAATGAAAACACTGAAGTTTAAAGATAGATCTTTAAGGGATTGTTATCTGCTTTTATAGATAGTTGTACTAATTATATCTCTGCTATGATTACTGAACTCCTAAAACTTAGTTTAGGTGGGACAGTTTTGTTCTATATTGAGTGGCTTCAAGGTTTATGGCTGTTTTTATACAGCACTGGATGAAGTCTATAGGTTCAACTCTGTATTTGAAACCAAGTTCATTTTTTCATTTTATAACTAGTATCAGTTTTTCCCTCCAAGTCTCAAAATAAGAAAGGTGCAAGATAGATCTGAGCTCATGGCTTGCTCCTATGAAAGAAAGAACATTTAAAGCTTTGGTCCCACACTGACCCTTCCTCTCTGGTTTCAGCTGTGTGTTCTGCCTTTTTGTTGATTTTGCAGCTCACTGTGTCCCAACACAAATTGATTTAGTTGTATATTCAGTAAAATGCGAGAGGAAAGAAAGTGAAATTAATACAGACCCTGTAAATCTTCGTGCTGATACCAGTATCACAATCACTGCAATCATCATCACCTTGCACTGCTACTAAAAAATGCCATCTTCCCTCTGACATGTCTGTGACTTTCCCAATTTTTTTTTTCCCTCATAGAGCTTGTACAGCCAGGCATGAAGCTGAATCTGAAAATTAACTACTGCTAAAAGAAATCTTCCAAATATGTCAGGTTTGACTTGTGTTAGTTGCCTGATCTTGTTCACCACGTGGTCATGTTAAACATGCCTGTAGGTGCAAAGCATCCAGCTGTGCAGGACAGGGAAGAGGAAAAACTGTCTCTTTCAGAAGCCATTTCAGTTGATAACAACTTAAAATGTGACAGCCCAATGAAAAGTGGTATAAGAGGTGTACTAGTCACAAATTTTTAAATAGTAATTAGTTAGGCTACGTATTCAAGAGGTGTAGGAAAATGTGGTTAGGCATCAGCACCTCATTGCAAGAAGAGCCAAATATAAGTTTCAAGTGCAAAAATCTGTTCAGTCCATTGAAAATTATACGGTACTTAATCATTCTGAAATCACAGTGATACTAATAAGCTCTAATGCATTGCTTATTTTGACTAAGTAAGTAACAGAGATTGTTATGGGCATTGGAAAATCTCTATGCTCTACTAAAAAAGTATTTGAAATGATGGTGGAAGCCAAACAAACTTTTATCCTTAGTTGACTGTTGTTGCCTGAGTTTTTGAACACTGCACTTCGACAATAATAGCAGCATTAAGATGTTTAGAATACTACCATCCTTCCTGCATTGTAATGATAAAATTAGATTTTATGTAAAATTAGATAACTTCAGGAAAATTTTTTGTTGCAAAATGTAACCCAACAGCTCTGAAATTTCTTGCTGAACTGATTCATTCTTTGTGAGACAAAATTCTTACAAAGATTTTTTCATCCAAGAGACCTACAAAAATACAATTTTGCATCCTTCTAAGTATACTTTTTTTATGATGAAATGTCTATCACCAGGCCCTGCCTTCAAACACCTGACATGCAGTTCTCATCTGAATTCAGTGCATGTTCTGCTGGACAGACCAGTCCAATGAAACAAGTCCTTAGTTAGAAACGTCTTTGAATAAGAACTGTGTACTTGTGAAACAAATTTTAGATGGAAATATATATATGATAACTGAATAAGAGTTTTAATGTAGGGGGGGTTGTGATTTGAAAATAAAGTCAGTTTACAGTGAAAATGCTTTAAAAACTGCTGAATAAAAGAACCTGGAAGAGTGTGCAGAGGTCTTTGAAATCTATCTGAGTGGACAAACTGAAATGGTCCACACAATTTTGTTAAAATTGTTAAAATTTATGGGGTTTTGTTAAAATCAATAAAACTAACTAGTACAAGTTTTCACCAAAATGTGCAGTATAACATAAAGCTGTATAATTTCTATAATTTAGTTACCAATAAGGAAGACAAGCATCAGAACATATAAGAAGTGTGTTTCCTGAATTAACAGAGACTTTCAGTCAATTATAAGAAACCCAGTCCACTTCCAGAGGTTAGGAAATAGATTTATTGTTCTTAACGATTTAATAGTGCTACTCTCATCAGAGTCTTTGGGAAGAAAACATTTACTTCTAACATGGCATTATGGTCCCATGTAGAGTGGAATGTAATGAAGATTGAGCAAATATCATGCAGGTAACAGGACTGATGTTTCTGTTGGTGCCAAAAAAGACACGATTTTTGTAACTTTAGCTATCAACAGGGAATGGAATAGAGTTCACATATTATAGACCTGTAATGCTTTAAATGAGTATATACAGGAGAGATTTACTTGCAAATCATCATGGTTTAGGAATGATTCTCCACAATTCAGTGCCCCTGCTGAGACTCCAAAACCACACTTTCTCTCCCTCCCACGTTTTACCCTCCCCCTTGCCACTGCAGCAGGATGGAGTTGAGATTGGAGGCAAAAAAGACAAAGATCACAGACTGAGATAAGAACAATTTACTGGAAACCACAGTGAGATAGGAAAGCAAACAGTAGCAGCAAAAATACTAATGACAGAAGGTCAAAAAAAAAACCCAAAACCTATTCACATGGGAAAAAAACCCCTGATCATAGACAATACTGGACAGCTTTGTCCTACCATGTTTTCTTGGACTGGGAGGAACCACTCCTCCATGGAAGAGGGTTCCTTTCCCCTGCCCCTGTCAATGAAGTAGATGATATAGAATAACCTCTGTGTCCTAACAGTGCTCCCCTGGGCTACTGAAAATATTAACCCTGTCCTGGCCAGAACCAGGACAAAAAGAAGTAAAACATCTGTTCTGACTTTCAGTTTCTGTGTAATATAATTGGGACACTGAAATTTTAGAAATTTGTCAAAAGAAATTAAACCAAACATCTCACAAGAGATTACCTCCTTCCACTTCTCACTTTTTAATTCACCTTTTACCACCACAAAGTCTTAGTGTAAAAGTTTATGAAAACATTGAACCACACATTTTGCATTATCACCTCTGGAACAGTGCAAATGAGATTATAAGAGAGTGATGTTGAAATATTTAAGTTGCAACCCAGTTTCAATCTATGTTAGTATGCAAAAATTATTTTTACCAGAGACTTTTTCATAATGAAAAAAATAGTGCACACATTTCAGTGTGAATAGGCACAGCAATTAAAATATTATAACAGAATCACTGGGGAATCACAGTCTTTCTGTTGAAGTAATTGCAGGTATTCATATCAGCTAAGCTTTATTTGGAAAACACTTTAATTTGATTGTGATATATGAAAGTGCATTACAGAAGTTAACTGATACATTTACTTACAATTAAGGTCTTTAGTTAAACCCTGCTAATTTAATAGGCAGATTCTCTTGACTTCATTGCGTCTGCACAAAAGGAAATAAAGGGATAAAATTGGCATTTACAGGTGTGATTACACACCTACACTTAAAAATGGGAAAATTAGGCTAAATTGCTAAATGGTATATAGCATTTATTTGATTACTATTAGTAATTATTTTTTATTATTATTGTTTTAGATAAATTCTAGTTTTGTAGTGCCAAACTTCAGACCAATATTACAACTTTCTTTTCAACAAGTAGGAAAAAAAAGAAATCTAGGGATGTACCTAGCAACTGAGGATATGACTTTTCAGGATGAAACCTGTTACTTATAGCATAATTTGAACTGACCTCCTATAACCCATAGCCTTCAAATCTGTTCTACAATATCAGCCTATAAATATGAAAAATGTAAAATTCCTTAATCACAAAGAAGCTAAATGCAGGATGACATTATAGAGCAGCAATTGGTTTGCTGGGGGCCAGAGAGAAATGTCACAGCTAAGCTTCTGAATTCTTATTCTTGTCTCCTTACTAATTATTTTGCAACTTCACTACAGTTCTGTGCTTTACTCTTGCAGACTTCTTAGTGGTTTAAAGTTCAGTTTAGATTACCACATGCTGGTACTCTCAATTGCCATGGGCTTCACATCTGTTTTAAGAGGGAAAGTAGTCAGAGACCATCATGTAGAAGGCAATGGAAGTAAAAGCCAGCCTGTAGGATATTTCATAGGCCAAACAGGCCTCACATTCCATGTGTAAGTTGGAAGAAAACTTCCAGTTATTTCTATTGCAGAATTCTCCTTCCTGGTGTCTTGATTAAATTCTGTGTTTGGAAAATCAAAGCAACAGAAAAACCAGTCACGAATAATCCCTGTTTGCTTGTTAGGTCACAAAACATTTTTTGCTTTCTTTAAATGACAGCTAACAACAAATAAATCATAACAAAACATTTCCCTTAAAAACAATTTGTGCAGTGAAGCAGTCAGCTACAACAACCCCTTAGCTAAAGAGAGCTGGGACCCAGCCTCAGCAGTTTTAATTAATCAATTAGAATATATTGTATAAAATATATTAAAGAGATATCTCAAAATTAAAAGGATTGCATTTATTTGGAGGCAAAAGCTTCATATTTATCCTTAGCTTCTAGAGAGATTTTCCCAAGTTAGTACACTAAAGAGACTATCAAGATCTTACAGTGTTAAAAAATGCGAAAAATACTGTGTCCAGTTCACTTGCAGGAGCTTTTTGCACAAGTGAAATCTGCTTTCAAGGAAGAAATAAACAGCACATAGGAGCTTTCAGAATCAGTATAAGAAGAGATCACCTGAAGTACCCCTAGCAAATTTTCAAATACAGAGCTCTCTCCAGAATAAATAGCCCTTCAAGATATTTAATTCTGTGAACACTGAAGAAATAACTAGTCCTCACAAAGAGCATGTGCCTTCTGGCTAGAGAAGAAAAAAGTACTGATACAATGCACAAAAGAGCAGATCAAAATGTTGACAGCCACTAACTGGTTTTGCCATTTTACTCTAAAATTAATAATTTTGACAAACTTAAAAAAATTAGATATTACATGGATTTTTCAAAATCAGACTATGGGAGTTTCAGTCCCATTGAATGTCAGTGGTATGCTTTTCAGACACTTGGATTATTTTATGGAAAATCTTCCCTTAGTGTAAGTATGTATCTCCTGCTATATATATTCTTTTCTGCAAAACTGAAGAATGGTTTTGGCCACCACTCCATTCAACATGCTGTAGCTGTGGATCACCAACAAAATCGCGCTTATCTCCACTGTTTTAAAGAAAAATTAAACCTTGATTTTATGAATAAAGGGCAGAATTATAGTTTTATTTCAGATTTTCACATTTCCAATTTACTGAATTCACCTGAGATGAAACTGAGACAGAGAAATGCACAGTCTTAATAAATAAAAAATAAATATTTTCAGGATTTGAGCTGAGTATTTTCTGCAAATGAACCAAGGCATGTTGCTGGGAAGAGACCTGAAATTACCATTATCAAATCCTGAAGGTAAATGAATTTGGGAAAGGAAGTACTCCCTTCTTTTCTTCCCCATGACCAGAGAGAACAAAGTCTTTTTTTTTTTTTTAATAACATTTATACAATGTGCAAGGTCCCTTTTCTGCTCTCAAAATTGGCAACTTTATTCCTTTTGGTGTAGATTTTTTTTAATGAGTTGTTGTAGTCTCTGTAAACTTAAAGACAGAATGATACCTCTACACATCTATCTCATTGAAAGGTCAATGAATCATACCAAATCTTCTAACAATGAAAGTTTTGACCTCAGGCTATTCCGGTTTTCTCTTCTACACAGCATGTTTCTTCTAGAGGACTTGACATATAAGTAGAATTTATAGCAGAAGCCTTTTTTTTCTCTTAAACACTTTTTCTTAAAAGAAAAAGTGCAGTAAGTAAAAAAACACACTGAAGATTTCTGCATAACTGAGTGCTGTGCATCTTTGTATTTAAATTCAAGTCTAGTAAAAAAAAACCCTATCAAAAATAATAATTAAAAAAACCAACAAAACAAACAAATGAACAACCTCCACACATGCACACTTATAATTACATCTGTGCCCCTTTCAAGCAGTGGCATTAAAAAGGCTTATTCTACAGAATCCCACTGTGTACAACTATTCTTAAGAATGATAACTTACAGTCTGTGTGAAATGTTTGGTGATATTTTCAGGTTCCTTTATCACAAACTCAGCTACAAGTATAATGCAGAGACTTCAAGCTACCACTTAGCACTCAGTCATTGCAATAAATACCAAAGGTACAAGGAGATGAAACAATGCAAGTCAGATTTTAAATTCAAATGGTTTTTCAAAGGTAGACTTTAAATATCAGAACTGGAACTCTCTTATGTAACAGACATAAAAATGAAATACATACTCTGCAAAAGTCCTGCCTCAAAGAGTAAAAAATATGTGCAACCAAAAAAAAAAAATACAGGAAAAAACCTCTACCATCCACATTTCAGAAATCCTGAATTTAGACCTAATGACATTCTGTAACCAGCTAAACATTTACTAGAATAGAATAGGATGTGGTTGAGTACTCCTATCAGTAAGTACATGTGAAAGATCAATCATCCTCACTTAAAGGACTGATCCATAAAGAGCCTTAAGCATTGGTGGACTGAATTCCATAGCTTCTTCCTCATCAGGCACTAGACTCTCAGGATGCTGTAGAGGCTGGAAATCACAAAAAACTTTCTGTGCCATAGAAATCAGCCACAAAGAAATGTTGAAGAAAGATTTATCTAAAGTGACATCTTTTTATGGGTCACTTTAAGGAACCATAAAAGATGTGTGTGTTGCAAGGATTCCTATCAGAACAGCCTGGATTTATGTGTTCAGACTGATCTAAGTTACATTTAGGGTCTTCAGGCCTTTGTCAATGTGAATTTCAACACTGGTAATTCATGTTTCCTGAATTCCAAGTAGGTAATTGAAGCATTAAACCTTAACTTTTTAGTATAAAGCCTTAGCTCTGCAGATAATTGATGCACTTGATGTTGAGTCTTTGATGCTCATGATTCCTTAAAAGCTGTGTAATTTTGTTCTCTTTGTATATAAGCATGTATTTTTGACCAATTACTTCCCTAGAAGACAAGTATTAGTTTAGGTTCTTTCAGGTAAATCCATCATGGAAAGTTTTAAGGAAAAAAGGCCACCCTTGTATCTTGCTGAGACATCCCATCAGTTCATTAATTGAACTGGGGGAGGGAAGGCAGAGAACAAAAGGTTTACCATAAATGGTTACATTGGTACTTTTAGTATGGCCATTAAATCTTCCTTTACAATAATGTTTTCCTCCCCTCAGATCTATTCATAAAGAACCAGTCAGAACCAAGCCACAGGTCTGTAGGATCACCAAGTGAATTCAGAATGATAAATAAGGCAGCTATAGAAAACTTGCAGTAGACCACAGAGCAGGCACAAGAACTCACAACATCCCAAAACCAAGCACACAATAGAGGTGGCAATATCAGGTGATAGCTTGTATTTTGTAAAAAATTACCATAAAATTATAGTTTTAACAACTGCATTGGGCTGAACATGTCTTCATTTGTAATATTTTACTAGTGGCTGTATGTTTTCTTGCTGCCCAGGGGAAAAATGAAAGAATTTTTTAAAAACTTTGTGTAAAAATTCCACTTCATAAAATAAAGCAATGTTTAGGGATTACCCAAATTACTCTGTGTGCTGTTTACCTCATTAGTTTATCTCCTCCTCTCATACTATGCTGAAATAATAACTATATCTGAAGGAAAAAAACAAACAAACATTTCTCCCCCCTGCCCCCAAGTTTATTATTCCACAGAATTTATCATTCTTAAATGCAATTGCTGGGAATAAATTCCCTGTGCACTTAGAAGAAAAAATCAAAATAAGTATGAAGAAATTATTTGACTGCGTTGCTTTTAATTAGATAGTGGCAGATCTCATTAGCAATTTTGAACTATTATTCAACTATGAAAGGGGAAAAAACCCCAACAACACACAAACAGAAAACCAGCAGTGATTAATTCTTCATATTCAAAGGTAGAGCAAGTGTATATTGCCAAGACATCCAAGATTCAGCTGATTCTGTCTTTGTACCTGGAAGATAAACTGAATTTTCCTTCTTTCAGGTACAAGGATGTCTGAGCTTTTTAAAATTCAATGTTTACTCCTAAAGAAAACAATAATCTTTCTTCAAGATTTCTTTTTTTTTTAATTATGGTTAAATTATGCAACTGTTCTTTGGCTAAACATGTATAGAGACAGAAGGCCAGTTGGTATTATTTAGTGTTATTATTAATGATTAAAAATTGTCTTTGTGTGTGCAAGTACATTTTCTTTTCAACAATGCATACTGCACTCATAAGTTATAAAAATAATTATTAGCAAACAGAAGAGCAATTCATTTTTATAAAATTTAATATAGGATTAGAAGTATGTGTCACCTTTAAAATTTGGAAATACATCATATTTTCATTTAAAAACACAAAGAATATTATCATCAGTTGAAAAATGTACTGAAAATTGGAGTCAGTTAATTTGATTAACATAGGAAGGATATACAACCTTTAAAGTATTGCATGTTTAAGTATATTAAGCTAAGAAATGGCAAAATGTTAAGTATTAAAATATTCAGTAGTCACATATTTCTTCAACTCTTCATCAACCAGTCAAGGCCAAAACACTCACTATGAAGAATTCCAGATGTGTTGAAGACGGTGGCTGAGCAGGGGAATTAAAAGTCTAATGGAAATGTTGAAAAATATCAAGTAAAAAAAATAAAAGCAAGCTGCTCCTAAGCCACGTTGGGATCTATGTTAGCTTATAACACATAGAAGAGTGATGGTAGAGTAATTATGAATAGGCTGATTCTTGAACTGAAGAAGATGAAGAGGATGATGGAATTATTAGGAAATTACTAGGAAAAAACATTGTTCAAGAATTAAAAAATCATGGAATGGTTGTGGTTAAAAGGGAGCACTGGAGTTCAACTGGTCCATCTTTCTGCTCAAGCAGGTGACATAGAATATGTTTCCCAGGGTCATGTTGAGACAAATTTTTAATACTTCTCAGGATGGGAACTCTATCACCTCCTGGGTAACCTGTGCCAGTGCTCGGCCATCCTCACAGTACAAAAGCGTTTCTTGATTTTAAGAGACTTTAAGATTTTACTTGAATAAATTGGCCCACTGAGGGGCCGCGAAGTGATGTGTGAGGTGGTGTGTGTCCCCAGGTCGAAATGCCCTCTGATCCAGAAGGACTGTTCAGTGAAGGAACTCTGGCAGACTGGGTGTACACAAGGCTTTCCTGGAGACCTGACAGACAAATTGAATCCTAAGGGTCAAGGAAATCTCCCTACACTAAGGGTTGAGGATATCCCCCCTTTTTTCACATGACAACCCTGAGTTCTTTTCCTGGCTGTCTGCTTTTCATATGGCCTTCCCTCAGCATGCGTTGGTGTATGGGGCTATTCTTTGCCAGGTAAAGGAATAGGTCTTTCCCCTTGTTAGGGCTCTGTCAGTCCATTTCTCCAGACTGTTGGGGTCCTCCTGAATGGCAGCACAAGCACAGCATAAAACTTGAGACTGTCATTTAGCTGGATAGAAAAAAAGATCTTCAAGACAGAAGGAAAATGTGCCATTGGCACAAACAGTATTCACTGCAGTCTACAGAGCAAACAATTTTTTCTGTTTAGGTATGTGGATTACTACTCAAATATAATCAAAGTGAGTTTTGGCCTTATCATCTCTTACACATTGTGTTTGATTCTATATGATGGTTTTCTAGTGTTAATAACTTTGGCAAATGTTAATCCTTCAGACTAAAAGTCTGCAGACTGCAATCAATATTGCCAATGTAAATGATAAAAAAATGCTCAATATCAGTCACAGTAAGTCTTACAAAACATCAGGTATTTTAAAATTTAAATAATGATTACTTAACTGCCTTCTAATTTTTAAATTTTTCGCCAAACAATTTTGCAGGTTCTTCACTGATAAAGAAAATGCTACACTTTGTACAACATCACACCTTCTCCTGGCCTTTCTTTAGGCTTCCTGTCTTTCCACAGCTGGGGATGTTCTCATTTCCCATTGTATAAATGACAGCTTGGTGTGTAAGGACAGAAAAAAGGAAGCTGGCAAGGAAAGAACATAATGTGTCTGGATCATTTTTCATAAGATGGAAAAATGGAAAAGGAAAAGAACCATACTGCTCCATTTCAGCACTTTGACTTCATATTTTTTGTCAAAAAACCTGCATGGTTCCTAAAAGATGAGTTTCACTCTATAGGTTATCTTCTCTTTTCTATGAAGTGAGATTAAAAAAAAAAAAAGGAGGTTCAAAGAGTGTTTACCTCTTGACAGTTTAGAAGCCTTGTTCAGATTTCTAAGATCTGCTGTGATTTGATGACTAAAGTAATTGGAGGCCCTGATAACTTCTCAGTACAGACTGCCCCGAGTGAAAAGGGAGTGAGAGCATCTTTGTTTCACCTGATACAAGGCATTTGTTCTCAGTCCTGCAATGTTCTTGCAGCCACTCAGCTGCACAGCTTCCTTTTTTCACACTACTGCTGTGTGAAGTAGAGACCAGCTTCCCCTCCTTAAATCTCAACTCAAACCAGGATTCCTCTCTATAACTATTTCTCTCTATTCCTCTGCTTCACAGCTCGCTCATTAACTTTGAAATCATTTTGGAAAACTTAAGTCTTATAAGCATGTGGAGAGGGCCTACCATCTGTTTCTGTCACATATGTAGCTCACTGCATGAGAGGCTAAATGTAGACATAGAGAATACAACATTCTTAATCTGAGGTGGTTTCAAGGAAATGGCAAATGGAGATGGTTTTGTTTCCTTTTTCAAAAATAACTACGCTGCAAAGCAACAAGGTATATAAGCAGGTGAATTTGTGCCACTTTCTTACATGTTTATTGAGGACATATATAATTTGTTTGAAAGTCTCATTCCATTCCTTGAAACAAGCAGGATGTGCTTTGGAGATGTATCAAATGCTGATTTCTACCATTTACCTCAACTGCCAAGGATGATTATAATGTATAAAATCCAGGAAGTTGTCACAGACATTGTTAATAAGGAAGGAACACATTACTGAAAAATACCCACATGGAGGGCAGAGGGAGAGTTAATGCTAGAGCTGGTTACATTAAGCTCTGAACTGTCCTGTAGAAAAGATCACAAAAGAAGCTGCAAAAGGCTCTACATGAGATCCTTTCATCCTTAGACCTGAGGTGAAGAAAGAGCTCAAGCACCCCTTACTCAAGAATGGTTAGTAAACACACTGATAAATCTCCATCAGACACACAGATGTCAAGCAAAACTGGTAGGGAAACCAAATTACTTGGCACTGGGTTATTTTGCTCTGCAGGGATATAACAAAAAAACCCACTGAGCAAGGATGGCATCTTTTCCTCTTTTTTAACCAAATAAGGATTTGATATTATAATAACTTGATATCATAATCTGAAGATTACGATATTCAAAAAAAAAAAAAAGCAGCTGTGTCTAAGGAAGGTTTGGGAACAGTAAGACTCCATACGGTAAAGTATCCATTGAACAACGTGCAGTGATCAATCAGCAGAACAAAAATTTGCTCCTGGCCTTTGATTCCTGGTATTTTGCCTCAACATACCTTCAGATACCATGTCATCTCTGAGCATGTGGGAAACAGGCATTGTTCAAGCCACATCTCTGACTACTTTTTTGAAAGAAAACATCACCACTGTACCTTAGAACCTAAATCCAGTGTTTGGCATGTGTAACATAATAACCTTCTCCAGTAGGCAGACTAATCTCCTAAAGTATGCCAAGATCCTTTTGAAGATCCTTTTTTAAGTCAAACCCAACTCATTTTAAAAATATTCAAACCAGAAATTTATTTTTTTCCATTTTCTAGATCTGATTTCAGTATTCCAAGTCTTTGTCCAGACTCAGTATCAGGACAGTCCCCTACAGCATGTAATTTATGTTCTTGAAAAGTACTGGTGCAATGTTACAAATTTACCCTCTTCTTTCAATACAAAAATATGCTTGTAATATAATTCTCTTTTTCCACTCACAGCTTCAGTGTTCCCACCCTCATCATATTCACTACATGTTTCTGAAGGCTATCTTTAAACTCACTAATACCCATGATTTACATTAATTTCTTCTTTTTGTTCTTTTCATATATTTATACACACAACTCTGCACTTGTACATATATACAGAGCACTTGAACTCAAACTTCAAAATGCTGTATATAATAGTCGTGCCACCAGAGCACAAAACAAAATAGTAAACAATTCTCTATCATTTTGTGGCTTGGGCGATTGCCAGTGCTACATGGCAATCACCCAAGTTCATATAGTTCATATAGACATATATTTGATCATCTTAAAAGTTTTTGTTTCTTATTGGTTGTATCAGATTTTTTTTTAGATGAATAAGTTTTCTTACCTGAAAAATTGTAATTTCTTGTCACATACTACAGTTTTCTTAAATTAAAATACATATATCTTTTTTTGATCAATTTTCATTTCACAGCTTTGACTTGTGTTTCAGCATCTGAAGTTATAAAGCTAATCTGTGAAAGTGCTGTACTTCCATGCTGAAAATGCATTTCATGTTTTTCTGTTGATTAAGAAAGCATATGACAAATACAAAAGAAATAANAACCAACGTGCACCTATTTCAGATGCTGGTTGCTTTTCTCTTGGTATATTTGCTTTGTTTTTGCAGGTGAAGGAAACCATGGGGGAGATGTTTAATTGAACTCTGGTGTGGAGAATAGACACAGAGAAAGCAGAATGGCTTCCAGCTTTCACTTATAAATTACACAAAATCCTCAGGGATCTTTAACTGGTAGACATTTGGAGGAAATTAAATGCTAACGTGTGCAGTTGTGCTTTTTACACGCACAGACATCAAATGTATAAAGACACTAATTTCTCTTCTGTTGCAGGAAATTCATAATAAATGCACAAAGTATAAGGTTAAATCTTATGAAGTAAGGTAAGAATTCAATACCAAATCATGCACTTGCAATATAACATGAGCCTAGACATTTTCAGCCTTAAACTGTTTAAATAAATGCCGAGCACTTTTTTTTTATGTGCAAAAATATGGCACTGCTGTAGAATTAGAGAAGGTCCTTGTTGAATACTACAATGTGAATTATGCCCAGGAGAATACAGCAAATTATGTTTTGGGATGGCATTAAAGCTGTTATGCATAAGCTTTCAATACCTCTATCCAGAGAAGAAAAATGTTTTAAGTATTTCCTGCTTATGACTTCAGCAACTCAGGAGAAAGAGTATGTACAAGTAATGGCACAGGGTGAGTGCTGGTCACAGTGGACTCATGAAAGCTCATGTTCATACTCTTCTTTTTTTTTGTAGATTATGACAAATGTGTGCATGTGTATAAAGAACAAATTAGCATATTATGATGTTTGCTTTGTTACTGCCCTAAACTGTCAGAAAGATCATGTCTTTAGGAGAGAGCAGTGTGTAAACAGTCAACTTAGGAAGTAATTATTTGGAGAAATGGTCTGAGAAAACATTGGATGACCACATAAATGGACTTTTAGAAACCGGTCAGAACCTAAATATATAAAGAGTTGTTGAATTATATCAAACATATGCTTTAAAAATACAAGGGAAAACAACAGATTTTAAAAGGCAGAAGTTGATTTTGTGGGTTTGGATGTCTGCAAAAAACAAAAAAATCCAGCTGTTCCCTTAGAAACCTACTATTGGGTTCTAGCTGAACACCTTGCTGAGTTGTTCCTTAAGCTTAAGGTGTATCTGAAAATGGGATTTGTGTGACCTAAATGTTATCTCTACCTGAAAAAGGCTCATTTTGTAACAGCTATTGTAAAGACAACTTGGATGACTAATGTTTAAGTTTTTAATGCTAACTGGGATGAATTATGTCCCAAGTTCTTACCAACACTAATGATGGACATTACTGTACTGCTTGTTGCAGTCAACGTACGTTAGACCTAACTGAAAGAGTCTGTGGATGACCTTTAATTGATGCTAAACAATATGTAAGATATGAAAGCAGTACAGAGAGACTATAGGTTTGAGCCTAGTAGAAAAGATGGGCTTTGTTTGGAACTGCAAACAAAATACACTACACAAAATTTATTACAATTTAAACTAGCTAGTCCTCAAGAGAGTCTCATACAGCTAGCTTTAAGTCAGTATACACAGCCATATGGTTTCACCTACAGAGCTGATTCAACAGCTCCCATTCAAGGTGCATATCTTTCCTACTTATATTTCTTACCTATATGTCTGTACTTTGTGGATCTGCCATCACTAACCTGAAATTTCCAGAAGCCATATGGATAAAGGTTAGATGTTTTGATGTTGAAGTTATTTTTGAATCAAATCTTTTGTAAGTATAAAAAAGTTAAAATAGAAACTTAGAGTAGAGGCCTTGTCAGAATACTGAAACAGTCTGGTAAAATAATAATTGTGGGGAAAAAAAGTTCCAGTAAATGGAACTCTAAAAGAAAAAACAACCCTACCTAAAAAACCCCACAAAAAACCCCAAACAAACCCCCACAATAGTAATAATGATTATAAATTTCCTGTACTTGCAATGTGTTTCCATACTGGTATACAAAAACCCAGCCTTTGGTTAAGTTTGTCTTTTTCTTCTGATTTACAGGAATGTGAGGATCATGGTATGATTTTGCTTTAATAAAGCAAAAAGAGATTCAGATTCTAATAATTTTTGTATATTTTGCCTGTAATGGAGTAGAGAGAATGTATTAATTGAATCTTTCTATGTTCAGAATTCTTAAACTGTAATGAAGAGGAGAAATTCATTTCAGAAAAGCCAAAAAAATTCTTTTTTAAAACTTCAAAAACTTTACTTTTAAAAAATCTTAAGATAATGTGTTTAATTTTGAAAATATTGTAAAAATTTTAACTTGTATCATCTGTATTTCTTAAATTATTTTTCATAAAATTTTGATAAAGTGATCAAATATGTTGCCCAGAGGATCTTATAAAATTGTTTTTGCCTCAGCAATCCCTGTAGCATAGAAAACACAGAAATATTCTTACTGTGTTTAAAGCATATTTTTCTCAGCCTCAAAGATAACTTATCAAAGTCTGCAAATACCTGATGTTGCCAGACATTTCTTGGTACCACCCAGTGACAGATGAGGGGCAGTAAGCACAAAGTGAAACTCAGTAACTTCCATTTAAGTATAAGAAAAAAACCCACTTAATAGTGACAGTGATCAAAGGCTGGAGGAGGTTGCCCAGAAAGGTTTGGAGTTCCCATCCTTGTAGATATTTTAAATCCAACTAGACAAAGTTGTGGGCAACCTGTTCTAGTTGGCTCTGCCTTGAGCAGGCATGTCAGACTAGATGATTCCAGTGACTCCTTCCAACCTCAGCTACTTCTTGTCATTCTTTAAATAAAAAGGCAGTAAAGCAGTGAAAGTGTTAATGCAGATATTTAAATGAAACAAGCAAACAAAACCCCAAAGCAACAGACTACAATCAAGACACATTCTACAGCTGAAGAGAGTTTCTTAACACAGATGATCAGACTAAACACTGTCTCAGTAGAGCACTTTTCATTGCATCAGAGCAGAACCAAATACAGCCCCAATTTTTCATTTCTGTGCCTACTGTGCTGTTCCAAATGAAGACTCTATATGCATTGGAAGAATGAGGACTATAGTGACTGTGGTACACACAGAGAGAATGAGAATTACAACAACACTTTTGCTAGACTGGCCAAAAATTGTCTTTGCCTTAGTGATGGCATATCTTTTTTTCCAGCCTCCCACTCCTGCTGTTACCAGGCTCAGTTTCTTGCAGTGCCTAGAAACTGCACCCTCAAGGCAGTCATTGTTCTTTTTGGTCTTGTTTACTAATAAAACATTCAATTTCTGGAAGTGCTTTTTGGAGGGATAGATTCAGAATTTAGGATCAAAATGCACTAGGAAAGCGTTTTTTAGTGCTAGTACTATATACGCTAGCAAAAATGAAGCAATTTTTTTTTTTTTTTTTTTACATAGATGACATGGAAAACAGTATGCAAAAATCAAAGCCCACCAAGTGAGAAAGCAAACTGCAAAGCACACGTTTTTCTTTAACTTGTATTAACATAAAGGACCATTTTCCTTAGCAACTGCAATACTGAAGAGCAATGGCCCTTCACTGTCTTTCAAGTTAATACTTCTGATAATGGTTTCAACAAACCAAGTTAGTAGCAAAACTGAATGTATTTTAATGTTTTTTTAAAGAATACTCTTGATGTTGTCTGCAAATTACATCTCCCTCCGCATTAGGCTAAGCTCTAACTTCCTCCCATCAGGTAGTTTTAAAGTACTAGACCTCTTTAATAAAATTAGAAGACTCACATTACTTTAATATCTAACCCTAGTATGTAATGAGAATACTGCAGACCATTTTTAATGCTCTTTATGTAATTAGCTCTTCCACAATTATGAACTTGAAATAAAGGATCCATTTGAAGAACATCCGTGGGATTCCAAAAATCCAGAAGAAAACAGAAAACTTGGTAAGTTTCTCTGATACCAGTGTCTTTTTGTTCACAGAAAGATATTTGCTTTCTTAAAAATTTCCAAACTTCCCTCCCTCCCCTAGTATACAAAATATTTAATACTTTAATTACTGTAATTCTTGAGTAGTTATTCTTGCACAATCATGTTGAATTGTGCCTTCATGGGCGCTGAGATGCCAGCCAGATGGCTGGAAGTTATCCAATGGCCGCTTAGCAGAATGCAGACAAGATTTATGGAAAAATATTGCTCATAGTGCCGTGTTCATTCTTGTGAAATGTCAGTGAGTTAACTGGTTTATATCACAAAAGTGAAATTCCTATTGCCAGTCATAGCATATTTCAGTTATAGTTACAACCATGTACTGAAATCCATCATCATTCATTTTCCAGTCAGGCATATATGCATCTACTTTTGTTTAGGGATCTTACTTCCCACAGTGCTTGGCAGTTACTGTAGAAAAGTCTAAAAAAAATACATGCTGAGGTATCATGAATTTTTGGTAGTTTATGTACAGTCTAATTACTTTTCAGGGACTTATGATACCAACTTGTTGCAAACCTAGCTGTACAGGGTACAAAGAGTGTTCTCAAGACCTTCCCATTTCAGGAGTTTCTCTTTCATGAAGTACTCAAAAAAAAATCTAGGACTCAAGACATACAGAAGCTTTGTGAATTATTTTTTAACTGCTAGCTCTGAAAAGAATACACATTTCTCTGGACAAAAGAATTAATATTTATGACTGTAGAAGCATAGTCACTTTCTTGAGTTTGCATGCCAGAGTATGCAAAGATGAGTAATTCTATTGAAATGCATGTGATTAAAATGCAGATAGGCCAAATGTACCTTTTCATCTTTGCAGGTTGCAATGTGTTTTGTAAACCAGAGGATTAAATAATAACTTTGCCTACATATCCCCACAGGAGACTTCCACAGAGGCTGAATTGTCTTTTAGAAAAAAGAAGGATCATTTCTCATTCTTGACTTGAAAGACAGGGTAAGCATTATCTCCAGGGCAGACTTACAACCCATAAATATGGTTCCCTAGGCTGTGAGAAAAACCAGACTGAAACCACAGTACTGTCAGCGTACATATTCTGCTCTAGGTAGTTTGAGGCGCTTTAGTCTCTGTGCTGCATATAATAGATCTTATTCTGAGGCACCTAAGTATTCACAGGATATATATTTTGCTTAAAGTCCAATGACATAAAATTTAGGAGTTGCAGCATCAGCTCAAAATTCCCCTTCCAAACCACAAGGAAATGAATCTTTGCTTTCAAAATCCTTGGTTTGATATGGCCTGTTTCATTTGAATCAAACTCAGCATTTTCTATCTTCGGCAAAATATCCCAGTCACTAAGCTCTCTTTCCTTTCTGTTTGGTGTTCCCTTCCTCATCTGGAAGGGAGATGTTGATTTTCATGTTAGTGACGTAAATTATTGAACTTCTGGGTGGCAGAACTTTTTCTGCCTTTCTGATCCAATGCATGTGTTTGGGATGGATACACATGCATTTACTGACATAATTTCTTATCATTCCTTGCTCTCAAAATTCCTACTGGAACAAGCTCCTCCAAAAATGAATCTAAATAAATTTATGGAGAAAATAAATTTTTATATCTAAATAGATTTATAGACTAAAAATGTCACCCTGGATCTATCTATGATATTTTTCATTAACGTATAAGCTTTGCAGACTCAAGTTACTTTGCATGCAATTAGCTGCCAATATTAGTATTAGGAAGAAAGCTATTACCAACTCTGATTTGGGGACCTAGACTACAACTTCTTACAGGAATTTGCACAGTGCTTGTCTAACAGCTTTATCATCTAACTCAGAGATCTTAGAACAAAACCGCAGAGATCTGCTGTTCACTTCAGGAAAAAAAAATGCTCCTCTCAGTCTTTAGAAGTGCAAGCAGAACTGGCCCTGACAAAAGAAGATGAACTATGGCTGAAGAAGGGATAAGGGAAAACACAGTGAGCAGATTCTACTTGTGGTACTGACTGAGCAGAAGTAGCACAGAGAGGCTTTATGTATAAAGTGGCCCTGCACAGTAGTTGTGCTGTTATGACTGGGGCTAACAGTTGGAATTTATGGATATAGTTGAAGTAACTTGTGGATTCAGCAAAATATACTGACATGGAAAAAAATCCTGCACTAGCTTGTTCTGTGTATATATATGTATATATATATAAAAATAACATTTTAATTGCTTCAAATTAAAATACTGTTTTACATTTATGTAAACTACACTGGAAAGACTGTAAAGGAAATAGTATTTTTCAGCATCTTGGCCAAACTAGCTGTCAGCTATTGTATGTCCATGTCTCTCTTGTACTGGGGAGCCCAGAACTGGACACAGGTCTCCAGGGGTGGCCTCACTTCTGAGTAGAGGGAAAGAATCACATCCCTTGACCTGCCAGTAACACTCATCCTAATATGGCCCAGGATACCACTGGATATGAGGATACCTACTTTGCAACAAGGACACATTGCTGGCTTATATTCAATTTGATGTCCACCAGGACCCACAGGTCCTTTTCTACCAAGCTGCTTTCCACAAGTACTGTGCCTGGAGTTGTTTCTCCTCAAGCGTAGATCTTTGCACTTCCCCTTCCTGAAGCATACAAGATTCCTCACAACCCATTTTTCCAGCTTAATCTCTGACCTCAAGAATAAAAACAAACAGTAGTATCAATAGACAGAGAGAGGGGAAAAAAATGGGCAATAGAAAATTTTCCATATTG
Organism: Gymnorhina tibicen; assembly: GCA_013399875.1. Taxonomy (NCBI): domain Eukaryota; kingdom Metazoa; phylum Chordata; class Aves; order Passeriformes; family Artamidae; genus Gymnorhina; species Gymnorhina tibicen. Next base: position 1,321,875 of record VXAZ01003670.1, read on the forward strand.
ATATCTGACTTGGCTAGCTCTGATATCACTCACTGCAGAACATTTTGATCTCAGGTATATATACAGACCTAATGACTACCTTTGTTTTCACTAACAAGAGTGAAAAATGTCCTTTAATTTTTTTCTCTTGTCAGCTTTCTATCTATTCTCTTTTGTAATCTTATGAAAATAAACTTGGAAATAAAATCAAATCCTTCCAATCCACTTAAAAAACCCAGTCCTTTTGAACTGAATTAATTTATTTCCTGACACTAGTAAAGACAACACAGCCTATTTCTGTCTTCCTCTCTTTGCCTAGGCTTTCACTTCTATATTTACTCTGTCCTACACCAATCTCCCGAGCTAAAGACTCATTTTTGTAATTCATAAAATAAATTTTTTGCGTGTTGGTACTGTCTTGTGAACTGCTCCCATTATTCTTTCTATATAATGTGCTGGTCCATGTTCTTGATGATTTTTTTCTTGGTGTTGTTAGAATATATTCTTTTAGAAAATATATCTAAAAAGGCATAAAACAGTAGTGTTGTTGAGTCCAGTGGTTTGGGCTCATAAACCAGTGGTTTGGGTTATGAACTAAGTGTCCCATACTATTTAAGAATTCCCAGAGTACCCAAGACACACAAATTGAGATGAAAGCTACGACACAGGAAGAAAATGAGACTTGCAACCTATTGTAGGATGAGATGGAAGCCAGCCAAAAATCTCAGTTGACACTGGATGTTTTATGCTAAGTTAACCAGATAAATCCCAATGAAAGACATCACTGTGCAGAAGGTAAGACTTCATTTACAAGAAAATACATTAAAAGTTATTTCCTCTCTGTTTTATACCCACTGCTGCTTCTGGCATTTCTCTTTTTCCCTCTCTGCTGATGTGCTTCACATTGTCTAAAATGCAGTTGGTAATATTAAAAAAATTATTTTAATTTCTTTACTTGTTCTGTCCATTTCCCCTTTTTTTTGCTAACCTGCTTAAAACTGCTTTGTTCTCCATCATTTACGGCACAACTATGATTTCAACCAGAAGCAATAACAACCTAATTCTTGCACAATATAATGCTCTCTGGTTATTTTACTAATAATATAACAAATATGCCTGGTATTTTACTTGTTAAAAATAACACAGCTAACCAAATTGCAGGAATACATCACTAATCAATGGGATAAACACTCAAATAAAGCCGTAATAACAGTGTCTGCTGTTCTTAACAGCTAGAACTTCTGGTGATTTCTCAAACTCTCATGCTAGGCTTCCCTTTATTTCACATTATGCACAAAGGGCTAACAAGACTAGACCCTGAGTTTTTTTGCTTTTACTTTTTCCTAATCAGAAATATTGGACAATCAATTAAATTAAATCATAACTTTAATATCTATGATTCATGTCTACTTACTACATTGACTTTTAATTTTCTTACATATAAAAATGTATGTTTGTGTATTTATATGGAATGACTTCATTGTGTTACATGGCAGTTAAATCCCAAAAAATTCTTTCAATATTTTCAAAAGTTTCACATAAGAGTATTTTAACGGTATTTTTCAGAAAAATGAGCAAATCAAAAACTGAAAGCAAGATTATGATATGTGTAATCACAACTGAGTAGAAACCTTCTGTGTACATTTGTCCTTGTTTTTCTTATGAAGTCAAGTGCTATCTGGAATAAGTAATTTTATCAACTCTCATTAAAACTATGTGCAGACTGTTACTTGGGAATATACACATTTGTCTATATTGGAAATACAATTTATCATTGGTTATGAGATAATGATTAATTTTTGTTTATAGTTTACTATTGATTGTATACACTTTCCACAGCCACAACAATTTAAAATTTAATACATAAAAATAACAATGTTTGATTTTATCTTACCCGTTTCTACAAAACTTATCAGGGCATTAAAACTGAAAAGCACGAAAATGTGGAATAGTGATAGCTGAGTAGACTGGGGAAGATGAATTGCTACTGTGCTCTTTAAATACATGCTTTTTAACACTGATCCTACATCCAGCTATTCTGTAGGGTCCTTTGGCATATCAGCTACCCATGCATTCCAATGCTCTGCCTTTGTGGAAGCATGGTAAGAGATTTCAAGCTATCAATAGAAACAAATATTTACACTCCAGGATTTCTGTAGGGAAAACATGACCAGAGAAATGTGCAATGAACACTTTTACAGAGGCTGCATTCTGTTCCGTCTTAATGACAAGGAACCACCACCAACATATATCACCAATGGAAAAATGAAGAAGCTGACAGCCATGTGTATATATTGTCAGCTGGGAAATAGAAGAAATTGCTAAAGTAAACTAAACGTATTCATGAAAGTTCTGAGGCCAGTATTAAAGCTAATATTGTACCCTACACTGGAAAAAAAATATTCTAACACAGATATTTGACTTGAATTTGACACAGATGGCCAATTCATCAATCAGTCATGATACAGCATGTCAAAAACATATAAGAATATTTCTGTGTTATGAGCAAAGCCAGGTGAAATATCCCACTGTAAGTGAAAGGAAAATACTTTCTATCACATCAGTAAACAAAATTATTTTAAGTGACACCTGATAAATATTTTAAATGCAGTTTAGATCCTATTTTTAAAACAGTAAAATTTGGGGTTTGAATTTCACTATGTTGCAGACTGAAAGTCTGTAGCAGACAAGTCAGAATATATATGCAAGCTAATCAAATTAACTTTCAGGGAAGAACATTGAAATTATGGATCAAAGGCCAGTCTGGATGACTGGTGTTGATACTTTAATAAATATATATATTTATATATATTTATTATATATATACAAATATATATGTCTTTTCAGACAATAATTATACATGTATGTATTCTAATACCTACTCATGTTTATGTGTGTATGTATGATCATTTATAAGGGTGTATATATTTATATGCATAATTATCACTCAAGGCAAAATTAGATTTCCCTAGAAAAAAGCACTCCAGTTTTAGAGGTATTTATTAAACAATCTACCTTTCATTTCAGCCTTGCATGGCATACTATTAAAAAGCTTACATTAAATCATTCTTGTGTCATCTTAAAATCTCTGAATCATCTATTCAAACAAAGCAATAATATATTAAAATTTCTTATGTGGATATCTCAGCAAGGAAGCTGGTTTAGTTGTGTATTGAGAGTCAGGAAAAAATTCCTGTGTGATAGTACTGTGGAGCTTTTTGTTCTTTCTTAAGGGAGAAAGGTGTTTTGGCCTCTGCTTCCTTCTTTTTCCTATTTTCTTTCATAAAAAAAATAAACTGCAAACATGACAAATCTATATTTTCACCATTTGCCGCTAGAAAAACAAAACTTTAAGAGCTTTGTAGTTGCCAGACATTATTTATTTGCTAGAGAGTTAATACTGCAGTGATTTTGGGAATTCCTTGTCCAGGACTAAGTGAGGTAGGAACAGGAAATAAAGGTTGTGCATTCAAGTGAAAACCTTCCTGATTATAACGAAGCACCTAGATAACCAAGAGTTTGCCTAGAACCACAGGGAATGTAGACAACAAAGTGTGCAGAAACAAGGAGGAAAAATAAGGAGAAAGAGTATCAACTCTAGAGCAATAAATATATGCTGACAATCCAGAAGTGGTTCTCTGCAGCAAAGTCTGTGCAGGAGGAAAGTTTTAATTTCCCTCTCCTTAGGATTCCTCTAAATCCTAAATTAGATCTGTATCCTCATTTAGACAAATGTTTAGCTTGCTTGTTTCTCACCCTCACTACATGCCTTACTGTAGTTTCATTCAAGTACATACCAAATTTCTCTTTCATTCAGAACAAGATTTGACCAAAAAAGCTTCAGGGGCAAAAGTGCAGTCTAAGTAACTTTTGTAGAGATCAACTAAGTGATCTTTGCCATTGCATGCTTTCTCTCAAAGTAAATTTTGGGTTCAGTTAATTTTTTCTTTTTTTAATTTGAATATTTAAAAATCATAAAGCATTGTTTCGTATCTAGAATCTGTGAATTACATGAGGACAAATGTACTGATATGACATAAACCTGCAAAAAGCTGCTATCATGTACAATGCAAAAGGTTCTTTTTATTCCTGCAGATCTCATGTAGAATACTGTAATTTTTTTCACAATGAACAAGTGGTGAAGCATCTTGCATAATGGATCAGTTTGCCTCAAAAGGAAATTGAAACCTTTTTTTTAATAGAATTGAGAAACTGATCTGTGAAGGTTCTTTATGAGAATACACTTACTCATAACAGCAGGATAGATAATCTTTTCAATTTTCCCTTTACCTCCAACAGCTATTTATAAAAGCAGAAAGGCTTGTTCATACTGTGTACATGAGGTTGGTTTTCTTTTTTTTCCCTATTTTTAGATAAAATGTAGATACAACTTTTACAATCTTTCATAAATAACTGGCTAAACAAGTCTGCTTAACACTATACAAGTTGTGGCATGGTGAAATCGCCCCCCCTTGCAGTCCACACCTCAGTATTCTGACCAAGAAATTTGTGGGGAAAAAGTCATCATGGAGTGACAGAGTTCCAAGCATGTTCTCAGTCTAACATTAATTTCACATGGCACATTTTTCACAACTTCATATTACTCTTAAATAGAAAACAAGTCCAGTTCTTCAACTCATTCAACACTGAAGAACAGCATTTACATTTACAGGATAAATCTGTGTAGTCTTGTTAACACTCTCATGGTTTGTACACAACCTCATGTGCAAAACAATTCCCTCTAGTTGAAGTACTAGGTTAGAACTTCAGTAGTTCTTTATTAAACTCTCTTATCTTAAATAAATACTAATTTTCATTTTTGGTTTGCACAGATTTTTAGCTTCTTTGGCTTTATCTGTATTTTCCTTAGAACCTCTATAGACACATCTCTTTTTTTTGCAGCTCAGTTGTTACAGACTGTTCCCACAGTAAGCATTGCTAGACTCCTCTATAACTGACGACAACTTTCCAGGACCAGGAATTATCCTTGGCTTGATACCTTAGCTACCATATAAACCTACCCATCTGCAAGCTCTTCAATGCCTTCCACGTGTCCTGCGCAGTACTTTTCTATTCCATAAATGCAAAAAAATGTGCCAATTCTTATATATTCAGTTTTTATTTCCATGAACGTAGCCTGGGGCTACCTTCAAGATCCTGAAGGTCAGCTTAGCACCACCATAATCATCCCCAACCATATCCCCAAGTGCCACATCCAGATGCCTCTTGAACATTTCCAGAGATGGTGACTCCCCCACATACCTGGGCAACTAATTCCAACGCCTAAGTCTTTCAGTGAAAAAAAATTTCTAATATCCAATCAGAACTTCCCCTGGTGCAACTTCAGGCCATGTCCTCTCATCCTTTCACCTGGGATGGGGCAGAAGAGACCAGCCACCACCTCCCTAAAATCTCCTGAAAGGAAGTTGTAGAGAGCAGTGAGGTCCCCTCTCTGGGCTTCCTTTTCTCCAGGCAAAGCAACCCCAACTCCCTCTGCCACTCCTCACAGGATGTCCTCTGACCATTCATCAGCTTTGTAGTCCTTCTTTGGACACGCTGCAGAACCTCAGTGTTCTTTTTGAAGCAAGTGGCCCAAAACTGAACACAGAACAAGACGTGAAGCCTCACATAATCAGAGATCTCTCTCTGTCCTCATCTCTTTCCTGTCTTTCTGCTATGCCTATATTTCTTTAGCATGAAGTCAGACTAAGGAGTTCTTTCCGTATCACGCACTAGATTAAAATCAATCTCAATTGCCTCTAGGGCAACAGAGATGCATATTAAACATAGCCCACTCTGTGTCTCTTAGTTTTTAATTTGGTTTTCTTGGGAACCTGTTAATTTCCTCTCTTACCCAAGTTTCTTATTTTTTTGTTTTCCTTTGATTTTCTCCCCCATCTTTCTCTCTTTTCAATCCAAACCTTTATCAGAGATAAAGAAATTCCTGCTTTTGACAGACAGGATCTAGATTCCATCACCTCAACGCCTACCCAGCTTTCAGCAGTAGTCAGCAGTAGTCAGAAGCTCAAGCAAGTCATTGAGTAAAACAAAATTAAAGGCATTAAAAATGAATGTACAATATTTTATTCTTCATATATTAAAAAGCCCAAACCATTATTTTCTCCTTTTTTTTTTTTTTTAATTTTGCAGAGGTGTGGGGGAAAGCTTGGTAGAACAATCATGGGGAGAAAAAACATCACAGATCCATAAAAATGGGATGTGCAGTAAATGATCCATACTTGTGGACAATTTCTTTATTGTATTGGATGTGGATGAAGACTAAGAGGTGGTCATGCAATAACAAATATACATTCTCAAATGAAGTCTCGTTACCTTTAAGTAAATGGTCAAGATCATTGCGCTACATGGACATACAAATCTTCATCGCCAGCTTAGTAACATTTTCCAGTAATGTCTACTGAAAAAGGGAATATGCACTTTCAATAGACACAGTGTGAAAGCATTTGTAAAACCTCTATACTTTTTCAAGGCAGTTTTTAACTTTTTTTTAAAGAATGTTAACCAATGTTCAAAAATTAATAGTGGTATTGTAAACTATTAATTTGCCAGTTCCTTTATTGAAAAAAGTGAAAAATCAGCCCAATTAAGCACTTCAATATTTATGTTAAGTAATGTAATATTTTATTCACTGCACATTGTGCTCAACCACTTTATCCACTAATTATTCCCTTTTTACTTTTCAATGAATACAGTATTTTTTATTAATGCAAACATAACCTCAATTGTTTCTCTGTAAGGCAAACAGTTACAGCTTTCAACTAGACACTACTTAATCATGTCATTGCCATTTGATTTTAGGCTCTCCTGATTGAGGACTATTAGACACACTGGGGCTTGCAGTGACTGTTAACCTGGGACTGTCTCAATTTAGGGAAATCAAAAATAATATTTTGAAAGTATCAGCCTCTTCATATAGTTTTTCTGGTTTTCACAAGATTCTTAATGATCTCCAGAAAGTCCATAAATCTAATGGATCTGACACCATTCAAGTCCACAGGAAAAACTTAACTAACCTCATTGAACTTAAATCAGACTCTGGATAAGAACAGTAAGATCTTTTCCCCAAGTGTTGTTTCTAAATTCAACATGAAAAAATAAATAAAATTTTAATTAAAACTATCCTACAAACATATAACTATGAAAATACAATTATTTTTCCTTTAGTAATCTCACAGGAAAATAAAGGTTTTTTTAATAGCATCTCTTAAACCAATGCTTTCACCTCACTGAGCTTCAATATGCTACACTTTGTTAACAGGCAGCTAGATCTTTTCCCTGTTATAGCAAATCAATAGAAAATGTATCATCGATTTCAGGTAGAAGTGAGAAATAGCAGGGAGTCAAGTCGTAAAAGGGCAAAAAAGAGACTTAAGCACATTTGTTTTATTGATTATTTTTGCCTATATCTACAAACCCATAAACAACTTGATTATAAAAGAAGGGGCCTTCAGAACAGAAAAACAGAGAGTGCATGGAAAAGTGAGGCAGTTACAGAAAGGAAAGTGAAGACGTGAAACATTGATAGAACTCTCAGGAGCAGTTGAGAGATGACTATCAGTAAGTTAGTGAAACAGCTCATGAGAAAATATATTTTCTTTATCAGCATTGCCTAACATACATCTGGTCTGCACTAAGAATTACTAATAATATCATAGTATTTCAGTAATTTATATAATCTAAATATTAGGGAACATAACCAACTTCTCTACATGTACTTGGATCAGTAGAAATAAATGGTTCAAGAGACACATTGTTCCAGAGTAGAGTGTATACACCTAATTTCAAGTCTTCACCATAAAATACAGGATTCCGTGTCACAAACTGAGCTGCTAAACTTAGTGGACAAGAATCTTGCTCTGTTTTTGCTTAGAAAGGTAAGACAAGAAGGCACCAAACACACCCTTACTGGCAAAATTTGGGGTTGAAAACCCTATAGTTCATAACCACTTGCTGTTGTGGTGCCCAACCACCTGTCCTAAGCACAGCCACACGGTTGTACAGCTGCATCTGCTTATGTCTGAGCGGAGTCTATCCTGAACAAATGACACTCAAAAGTGTGAGAATGCAGGAGAGATTTTAAAGCCAGGATGTGTCACAGGACTTTCTAGTCTTTCCCTGTACTCCACAAATGACACAGAGCAAAACCTTAAGCTCAAAAGACCAGAACTTCCAAACTACATGCACAGGAAGATATTCTGAATAATCCCCATCTGGATTGTTCTCCTCAATAACTGAGACAACAGGCACTTCTTTGCTACATTCTCATCTGCTGCACCCCATGTAACCTTGCTTCTATTGTGCCATGATGTAGAGAATGATATGGTGGGTACCAGAAAAGCAAAAGTGACTTATTCCACTTGGCATGGCTGACGGAATAAATAGGTGTGAGGTAGGTTTATGTTCCCATAGATTCTGAGGCTACCTGAAGGCAGCTCACTCCAGCACTAACTTGAGCAGCTACAAGTCTTCAGATTTACAGCACCCAATAATAATTCTCCAGACACTGTTGTATCTGCTAGAAATTCTCAAAGCACAGCCAGAAACTGCCTATATAGCTTTGTTTTCTGAGAAAATCAGAGGGACAAACTGATATGAAACACCATCACAAAATCACTAGCCTGGCCCTAAGCCCAAACACACCTATTATCATTTCGGCAGTGCCTCCAGTCATTGTGTTCTTGTGTTATTTCATATGACTTTTGCATAAGAGAAAAGTGTCATCAGTCTGCCTTTATGCAACACGTTGCTAGTCCTCTATCTGAACAGCTCTGAGTGCCAGCACAGAAATATACTCAGTGTCACATGTCAAAGGAAAGAATGAAGCCCGCTGTTGTGCACACATGATATGCACAGAGGCACCTATGGTGCATGATGAGCATAATTTTGTGACATAGGCTGAACAATGAGGCAATTACAGCAGCCATCCTGCATTTCACAATCACCACTTCAGAAAACATTCTGTATACAGTCATGCTGTTTGGGAAAGAACTTACTCTCAGAAGAGATAAGAGCTGATTGATTGAATTCTCTACTGAGAGTATTTTAACCAAGCATGCTTTATTACAGCTTACTGCACTTTAGTTCGTGTTTATGAACATGCAATGCTGAACACGCCTTGATAGACAATGATGATGTCTCTGCCTGACATGACTGTTATGATACTGTGACTTTATTAGCCCATAAATATTATTCCATTAAAATTTTTGGATCATATTCAATTCTGAAGCAACTCAAATGGTTTCACTAAGCAAAGAGACAAAATAAAGAGTTTTGCAGTCTAGTGTGGTGTTAGTACAAAATTACGTAAAAAACCTTGAAAATGGGTTGTTTTCTAGTGCTGAAATCAATCTACTTGTAAAACGTAACTTGAATTTAAACTTATCCTAGTTATTAAATTCACTTTAAGTTAATTATATTTAAAGCCACTTAATATTCTGTAATAAATGTTATACTTGTAATGGATAGGTTCAGTGCATTAAAACAATCATTTTTTTTATTAGTGAGATGAGGTCAATTTAAAAGAAAATTAATCTGTGGATGGAATAAGGATTGAATTCCAATAGTCTAATACCTCAGACACAATACACTCTTACCAAGGGCACCTCCATCAGTATGCGGCTCGTTATTCTACAGTATAAAATACACTGACTTGGAGAGTCTTGTATTCTATTACTATGGTCTCCAAACACTTGCTTTGGCCTTCTATAGAATAACAACTGTCTACATTAATTGGTATTTTAACATAAAAAAACAGAAGACAAAAGCAAAATCTCAAACCTGAGAAGTTCATTTTGGAAACAACGGTTTTTAATTTCAAAAAGTTCCACTAGAAAGTGACAGGCAGCTCTGGGCCTCCACATAATTTATGTCCAACCTTTCAAGCAAAGCTTGTGTTTTCTATTATATTTGCAGCACACAATGAACCTCAAGTTGCAATTTCGTAAGCAAAGACATTTTTAGGCTATTTTTTATGCGGGAATTGATACTTTCTTTTTTTGGAGGGCAAATTTCAAGACTCTCCAGAAAAATGCTAAAATAATTCAATGCATCATTCTTGCTAATTCATCAATTCTCTCAGTACTGGCTCCATTGCAAAGTTAAATAAATATTCCACATTTACAAATTTGCATTTTTACTACCTAGCTCTTCTCTGGAGCTAGCAGTCAGGTGTTTCACCTGTTCTTAGAGTTGGTATTGTATGTAAAATTATACATTATAAACCTTATTTAAATGTTACAGTTGCACAATCAAACAAAATTAAGGCTGCCTTATTAATATAATTCAGTTTCTTACTGCACATGTATTATAATAATCTAATAAAAATTAAAATGAGAGTCCATGAAATGGCCAGGTAGACATCTCCATAATACAGGATTTCTGTTCTATACTTTCAACACCAAAGAACACTATTTCTTCCCTTGAAACCCTCTCTCTCACTCACTATCACCTCTTGCTCATCTTCAGTCCTGTCTTTGAACAAAGTCATATTCACCGAGTCTCCCAGAAGACACTGTTTTCCTCCTGATGAATTCCAGCCCAAAACCCTTAGCTGGATTTTGGTTAAGCATTTTATTTCACAAAAGAAAATATTACTTTCATTCAGAGAAAATTGGCAGCACAGGATGACTGCTTGTGTGAAAGAGACTATATGGCCCATTTTTATCCTAAATCCAGAATTTAAATGACATGAAGAACTCCAAAACATTGGAAAATGTTGAGACTTTTTTTTTCCCTCTTATGGCTTTAAATGCACATTTCTTCTAAGAATGCTTAAGCCTAATGATCAGGTTTAAATATTTGGGGTGGAAGGGAAGGTATATATTTTACATGTGAAGCTCCTGCTCCACACATTAACATACAAACACAAATATTTATTAAGTTAGAACACGCATGATTCTTGTTTCACACTGATTAACACACTCAAGAGAGGAGTTGTACAGCAGTCATTTCTGAGTCTGTTGTTTAAAAGAGTAAAAACTAACATGATTTTCCTGTTTCATGTGCTAATTTATTTAATGGTAAAGACTATATTATTGCTTGTTATATGCACATAAAATACTAACTAATTCCATCCTAATCATTCACTTTTCCATTCCTCTTGCCTTTTAATCTTACTCATAGGTAAAGCCACCACATACCCCACATAATGCAATGTATCTATTCACCATAAATAGAAGCTTTATATCATGCATCTTAATTCCCATACAAACACAAAGGAGGAAATTAGGACTCGTTTTGAGTTCTCTCCTCTTATACATAGCCAGTAATAGAGCTAAGTTAATAAAACATGACTACTATTAGGTTTTGGACAACTACAAATTATCCCAAGCTGATTTAATTCAAGCTTTGTAGAGTCACATAACCACAGTTCTCCAAGTAGCAACCAAATATTGTTTTGATGTGCTTCTTTAGCAGTACTTACTTGGTCATTTAAAATGGGGTTGTTATAAATGTTTCCATGACAGCCAATACATGAGCATTAGGAAGAGAATCAAATTACAGAGTACAGTGTTCTACCTGTTCATCAATGGGGTTTCTGCCACTTTTCTAACTTTCTTTTTTCTTTTTTCTTACAGTCTTTAAAATGTCAACAAGAGACACATTTGTGCCTATGCCAGAACAACCGCTCTATAATAGAGAGAATATTTTACTTGGATAGCAGAAATAGAGCTAGAACATGTTTCTCCAGAATTCACTTTAAACCAGATCTTTTATGGTTATCACCAGTTCTTTTCCTTATTTGATGTGTTTATGCTGTGTTTAATTAGTAACTGTGTTACAGCTTGTTAGTGTTGATATATTATAGATCACTTTTATTACTGAAGAACATTGCTGAAAAAAATCAATTAATAAATAATACAAGCTTTAGTTACATGCCAGACACCTTCCTAAAAAAGGCAAACAAAGTCCTCTTATTTTCACCACTTTTACTCACACAAATTCATGTGGGTATTTTGAGGTCTATTTCTGACCTGTGGTATTTTTGCTATAGGAAAAGGTAGTGTGATTTCTGCAAAGTCATAGATCATTTCTGCATGAAAAAGAAAAGGTGAGCAGTAGTTAATGTGGCTCCCTCCTGCAGAGGTGATAGAGACATCAATATACTAACCAGACCCTGTGACTTGGGAGATTCTTTGATTAGGGACAAGATTAGTGAAGCCCCTTGCAGTCCCTCTGCAAGGCTTCTCAGCCTATGGAAAAGTTACCTCTTCCTTACCATAGGCACCAATCATACTGCCAAAGTAACCTGGAGCATATCAAGGGCATCTACAGAGCTCTGGGGTGGAAAGATGAGGGCCTAGGTGTTGTTCTCCTTAAACCTCTCACTGAGGCAGGAAAGGCTTAAGCAGAGATGGACTAAAACAACTCCAGTCAGCACCCAACTATGTGGTCATGTCGCAAGCAGAGACTTTTGTGACTGTGGGACCATCTTTGAAGAAGAAGTGAAACTGAGCAGGGATGGGCTGGATCTAGAGGAATGAAACAGGCAAGAGGGGTGTTTCAACCTCATCCCAGGGTGCATCAAACACATCTCAATCAGACAGTCAGAAGAGGTGGTTATGACTCTCTATTCAACTTTGGTGCAGCCTAATCTGGAGTATCGTGCATAGTTCTGGGCCCCACAATTTAAGAAGGACACTCAGGTCCTTGGATGTGTCCAGAGTAGAGCAGCAAAGCAGATGAACGGGCTGGAAGACATGTCTCATGAAGAGCAGCTCCAGGCTTGCCTAGTTTGGAGAGAAAGAGGCTGAGGGGCGACCTCATTGCTCTCTACAGCCTCTTGAGGAGACAAAGTGGAGAGGGCGGTGCTCAACTCTTCTCCCTGGGAACCAGTGATAGTGATAGGCAACAACAGGATGTGTGGGAATGGTTAAAGTTGCCTAGTTTGGATATCTGGAGAAAGCCTCACAGTCCCAGTCCTTGACACCACGGATGACTTTTAACAACCAATCTGCTAGAAGGACAATACAACTAGATGGAGGCAATCCAGGAAGCTTCTGGAATGTATGTAAGACTATTGATGCAGGAAACCAAAGAACTGAATGGGGGGTTGTTTTGCTGGGCCTGATAACCCCAAACAAGGAAAATTTGATTCAAGTTATGAAGATAAAAGGGCAACCTCAGCTGTGCCAACCATGAGACTGTGGAATTTAAAATCCTGAGAGGAATGAGCAAGACAAAACAGCAGAATTACAAACCTGGACATCAAAAAATAGCTTGTAGCCCCCTCAGGGGCCTCGTTGGTAGAATCACTGGAGAAACTCTCCCAGAAGGTAAAAAGGCCCAGGAGAGCTTGCTAATCTTCAAGGACAACCTTATCAGAGTACAAAGCCAGTTCATTTTAATGTGTAAAGCAAGAAACTAAGATTTCACATTTATTTGGCACTTGTAAGACTACACCTAGAGTGCTGTATCTGGTTTTCTACTCCCCAGAACTAGAAGGACATGGATGTACTGGCTCAGCAGTCAGGTGTCCCTGGAGTGCTGTATCTGGTTTTCTACTCCCCAGAACTAGAAGGACATGGATGTACTGGCTCAGCAGTCAGGTGTCCCTGGCCACCAACATGGACAGGGAACTGGATTACATGACATTCCAGGGGAGACCAGCTCAGAGAAAGGAAGGCACAGGAAAGACCTTACTGTTTACAGATGCCTGAGCAGAGGATTCAGAGGCAATGGAACTGGACTCTTCTTCAAGGTGCCTGGCGATAGGTCAAGAGGCTATGGACAGAAGTTGAAACACACTAAGTTTTTATTAGATACAAAGTGTTAAAAGTGCTGTGAGGATGTTTAAATACTGGCTTGCATGGAGAGCCTGTGGTATCTCCAACCTTTTAAGTACTCAGGACTCTATTGGCTGTTACTCTGAGCTATCAGGTCTAATGAAACCTGCTGTGAGAAGGCAGCTGAATGAATTGACCTCTGGAGGACCCTGCCAACCCAAGTTACAGTTATGTTTTTCAATGTCTTTATGAATACATGCCTCAAAAAGAGCATGGGAGTGAAAGATGAAGGATTGTTCATGTTATAAAGTTACTCAGAGTAATACTATCAAGGCTCAGCTGTGATGACCTGTGGAAGTACCGTATGAGTGGTTTGCCAATAAAATAACTCGTGGAATTTAATACAAACAAATGTAAATTGTTTCATATTGTGGAAGAAAAAGAATTCTAACACTATCTAGGACAAAAGGGTTTGATATGATCGTTACCAGTTAAGGACATGGGGCTTATGACAGCTATTTCCATCAAAATACCAAACCAATAAATAGTATAACTCAGAAATACATACCAAATGCTAGAAATTGTTAAGAACCTATAAAAAAAAAAAACCACAAAGAGTCTTAGAGAACATCATTCACTACATCTAAATTCACAAGTCACACTCACATTTAGACCTGTGTGCAGTTTGGCTCCTTCTTATCTGAAAAAAAAGAAAACCACTGAAACAACTAAAGATATTTGATGAGAAGTAAGCAAAGAATTTTGTACTATGAACAACTGATTAAGCAGGCCTTTTAAATAAAGAAAAGATATAATGTCAGGGGAGGTGATACTATAGGGATTCAAAAAATGACCGGCTTAGATATGGTGGATTGAAACAGACTATTCTTCATCTTTTCAAAAGGAAGAAACAAGAACATCAAATAAGGTCAACTGAAGACAGTTTCATAACAAACAAAAGAGGCACTTTGTGGAACAAGGCACAGTATTGTAAAACTAATTGATATATAGTGCTGTGAATGCTAAAAGTTACATGGCTTTAGCAGGAAAACATGACCAGTTAATGGAATCTAATGGTTATTGAATATGTAAAAATGACCCTGCAGCTGAATGTATTAAGGCAATGCTCTTCTTTAGGCATTTGGTTTAGGTAATACTGGAGATGGGGGACATGGGATTTCACAGACCTCCTAGTCTGACCTGGGATAGCCATATTGAGTTTTGTGTTACAATGCATCTGCATGCCATAAGCATAGAACCACAGAATGGTTTGGATTGGAAAGGACCTCACAGATCATCTAGTTCCAACTCCCCTGCCATGGGCAGGGACACATTACACCACACCAGGTTGCTCAGGGCCTCATCCAGCTTGGCCTTGAACACCTGCAGAGACAGGGCATCCACAGATTCTTTGAGGAACCTGTTTCAGTGCCTCACCACCCTTACAGTAAAGAATGTCTTCCTTATATACAATCTAAACCTAGCCTCTTTCCGTTTAAGTCAATCCCACCTTGTTCTTGTAAAAGGTCCCTCTCCAGGTCCCTCTCCAGCTTTTGTGTAGGTCCCCTTTAGGTACTGGAAAGCTTAAACCTCCTCTAAGGTGTGCTTGACCCATATGCCACAAGTGAGCCTATCAGATAACATATGAAAAATGAAAGCACATCAGTCAAAAGCAATTACTGTGTTTACTTTTCTTATTATATTGCAACATATTGAATAAGAAGGGAAAATTTCAGATATGTATTTTGTGCTGGATCACCCAGGGATGTTTATGAAATCACTGTAGTTTAAAACAAAAGCACTGTGGTACTCTGGTTTGATTTATTTTTAAAAAAATCCTACTTATTTTACAACTAAAAATTCCCCATGCTTTTTACATGAAAGGGAATAATTTCCCTGTAATACATGCAAGGATAAATAAGAGCTGACAGATGGTATAATATACAATAAAAGTTTCTATTAGGTTCATAATACATACTACACAAACACAGTCCTTATGCTCATATATTCCCAATGGCCTCTGTCTAGGTCTTAGTGAAATCAACAAGACTATTTCCATTAAATCTGCTGTATAGCATAAGAAATTTAACTGTTTTCCAGTAATTTCATATTTTTAATAAAAAATGAACAATAATTTATTGTTTTTATAGAGATGCATTAATTTTAATAATTTATGATCCCTCTGTGTTTATGTATTGCAGTCTGAAACCACATGATTAAGCTAACTATATACATAGTTAAGACAGCAAGACTATATAAAAGAAATGTAGCAATATCAAAAGAAAATTGTGTTTTCCTTTTAGTTTGACTCTTTGGGCATGCATTCACTCCATGATGCCCAGAGGAAACTCAAAGCTGTGGATCAATAAAAGAACAAAGAAATTAGGTAAAGTCGACCATGACAAAAATAATAAAGAAGACAAAAAAAAGACGTATAGTTTTAGTTTTTGATAAATGTTCTAGTTCTAAGAATATCAGTTGCCTAGGAAATTTAACCTATTAGTACCACAGATTCTATTCTTCTGGGGTTCTGTTGTAGCTAGTTACCTGTAAACTAAATTTGGTTCAGCAATGAAAACTTGGAAGATTTCATGCATGACAAAAAGAGACATGAAACTGCCCTTTGTCTTTCTATGTCAAAAGTAACCCTAGCCCCACCAGGACTTATTCTGGCTACAGCCTTAAAAGACAATAAAAAGAGTTTCTATAAATACATCAGCAACAAAGGGAGGGCTAAGGGTCCCCAGCCTTTGTTGAATGTGGGGGGAAACAGTGACAAAGGAGGAAAAGGCTGAGGTACTTAATGCCTTTTTTGCCTCAGTCTTTAATAGGCAGACCATTCTCTCTCTGGATACCCAGCCCTCTGAGCTGGAAGACAGGGATGAGAGCAGAATGAAGACCCCATAATCCAAGACAAAATTATCAGCAACCTGCTGCACCACTTAGGAACAGACAGTTCTATGGATCTGAATGGGATTATAGAAATATATAATCTATATGGTTTGAAGAGATCAAGTCCAACCATTGAACCTTTCATAAACTCAAACAGTGTGGGTTTATGAAAGGCTGATCTTACTTGAATAACCTGGTCCCTTCTATGACAAGATGACCCACTTAGTGGATGAGGAAAAGGCTGTGGATGTTGTCTTTCTGGACTTTAGTAAAACATGTGACACCTTTTCCCACAGAATTCTCCTGAGGAAACTGGAGTGGTGGTGAATAGAGTTACAATCAGTTGGCAGACAGTCACAAGTGGTGTTCCCCAGCGCACAATACTGGGGACAGCCCTGTTTAACAGCCTTACCAACAATCTGGACAAGGGGATTGAAAACACCTTCAGTCAGTTTGCAGATGCCACCAAGCTGATCTGCTAGAGGACAGGAAGGCTCTGCAGAAGGATCTGGACAGGCTGGATCTATGGGCCGAGGGCAATGGTATGAAGTTCGACAAGGCCAGGTGCTGGGTCCTGCACTGGGGTCACAACAACCTCATGCAGTGCTACAGGCTGACAGAAGAGTGGTTGGAAAGCTGCCTGGCAGAAGAGGACCTGGGGGTGCTGGTCAACAGATGCAGAACATGAGGCAGTGTGTGCCCAGGTGGCCAAGAAGGCCAATGGCATCCTGGCCTGTATCAGCAATAGTGTGGCCAGCAGGACCAGGTCAGTAATCATCCCCCTGTACTCAGCACTGGTGATGCTGTGGCTGAGGGAACTGGAGTTGTTTAGCCTGGAGAAATCAAGGTTCAGGTGGGATCTCATCACCTTCTACCACTACCTGCCAGGGGGTTGTACTGAGGTGGGGGTCGGTCCCTTCTCCCAGGTGACAAGCAATAGAAAAAGAAGAAGTTCACTCAGGGGAGGTTTAGATTTGATATTAAAAATAATTTCTTCATGAAAAGGGTGGTCAAGCACCGGAACAGCCTGCTCAGGGAAGTGGCTGAGTTACCATCTCTGGATGTATTTAAAAGATATGTAGATGTGGCACTTAGGGACATGGTTTAGTGGTGAACTTGGCAGTGTGGGTTAACAGTTGGACTCCGTGATCCTAAAAGTCTTTTCTAACCTAAACAAATCTATGATTCTATAATTGATAGCTGTGACAGAAAATGAAAGATTTCTTCAAGAATTTTTTTCTTTCTTTTTTCCAAGAAAATTGCTTCCTTTTGAAAAATGAACACAGAAACAAAAAAGTAGCGTCTCCCAGGAAAAAAGAAAAAATATTTTATTGTTGCAAACACTTTCACACTTTGGTTATAGCATAATCATTCAGTTGATATGCTGAATAAATGAGAAATTTCGAAAAATTGTCTTCACAAAGTCTTTCAACATGTGACAGACACCATAAATTAGGATTTTCCCTCTCTTTTATTTTCCTCTTTCCTTAGTTTCTTTCCAAAAAGCAGGAGAACCATTAGGAAAATGAAATGGTTTGATCTGAAAAGTTTCACAACATGAAACTTCTAACTCTGTATCACAACTCAGTTATTGTTTTTGTTGTAGTGTGCACTTAGCTGTGGATATGAAAAACCTTAATGAAAAACTGTTCCCTTGTAGTCAGACAGAATGAACTCCCAAGGGCATCCCTTATGTGTCATCCACATCGTGCTTTTTGATCTGATCAAATTGAATGTTTCATGCTTGCTGAATTCACAGGTGGTGCCTTATAAAGTTGCCGGCTCCTTGGATTTTCCATAGCCATTTCTAAAATTTATGTTTTCATGTTCTCAGTGCCCCCTGGGGCAAACACAGCTACACCTACTTTAAATTATTTTTGAAACTTAAAGTATTTTTATCAATATCTAACTATTTTTACTTTTTTCAACTTTTTTTCCCCCACATTTTCAAATCACCATTCTTGTGGATTTTATAGACTAGCAAGAAGAACTTGGGAGGCCAGTAGTTTTGAATGACACTCAATTCTAGCCCACTTAGCTGAGCATTAAGTGCAAGCTCATGTAGTACATAGAAGACAAACTGAGTGTATGACAAAACTGTGATGCCAGAGAGAAGGGAATGTTAGAAAGGTGGGATTTGTCAAAAGTGGTGGTGTTGAGAGTAACTTTTTCCTTTTTTTTTTTACCTCTAAACAAAATAGGTGAGTGATTACAAATACAATAGCTATGAAGTAAGGGAGGGAGAAATACTAGTTAGTTTTACAGATATCACTTGAAAGTACAAAAGATAAAACAGGAAAAGTAAAAGTTTACATATTATGGTAACTATAGACAAAGCAATACTGGACTTTGAAATTGCCAGGAAGAGATTTGCTAAAAATTTTTCAGTGGTCCTGCCAATGTTTTGGAAAGTGCTGTGATAGGCTTTCAGAAGGTGGAGGGTGAGGGGGCATAGGGTAGAGTGGGTTATATTTTAAATTAAGTATGATAAATATCCTAGCTTACAATATAAGACTTAACCAAAAGTATGTATTCTATTATCATCTCTACAAGCTGTTAAAGCAGGTGGGGCTGTGCTCGTTATCTCCTACCATGACTCATCCTTGATAACTCCCTCCAGGAGCTATCTCTGTTTAATGGGCAATCAAGGACCCACCACATGACTCACAGAATTACATCACCCCATTGTGAGATGCTCCACCCAGGGGGAAGGAGCCAAGCATTCCCATGTGGATATAATCTGGGGTTTGGAAGAGCACAGGGCAGCCTTTTCCACTGGATTCCCAGAGGAAGACCAGACCCTTTCTACAGGATCACTGCTTCAGCAGAACCATCACTCCAGGAGGACTGCGGCCACCATTTAATCGGACTGCTACCAACACCCTGACTGACAGGGGGTCAGGTTGTATTCTGACTCTGTCAGTGGGGTTTTTTTTGTACTACTGCATTTCTTTTATTTTTCCTATTAAAATTGTATTTCTGACTTGGAATCTCTCACTGGTTTGTTTTCAAACTAGTACAATAAACAATTGTAAAAAGATTTTGGGGAGAAAATAACACCAAACAAAATCAGACAGTTCTCTTTCTGATTCCCACTGCTTAGGCTTTTAGATTCACCTTTCAGGAGACCCTGCCTTTTTGGCTACTGCACTTAATGTAGACAGCCCCAATTCAAGGACCACAGACCCCAAAATACCTCTTAAAAGTTGAGACATCTAAACAATTTAGCAATAGGATAATGACGGTTCTTGGATAATGAGACAGCACTGCTGAGACAATTGAAGTGCAAGGAAAGGAAACTCCAGTAAAACAAAGACGGAGCATATCTCCTTGGATGAGTTACTTCATACTGCATTTCTACATTTTTATAACCAATAGTTATAGCATCAAAATGCATAGCTTTGCAGTTAAAAAAATTGATTTAACCAGGCTTTTAAAAATCATTTACTTGAGCTAGGAATAAATCCACCATGGTGTGACTGAAGCATACAATGCAGAAAGTCTTTTAGTCATGACTTCCTGATCTCACAGTATGAAGAGTTAATCTTCACATTATTGCACTGGTCAACCACCTTTACTAGTAAACATTATTTTCTCCTCAAATGAGTCTGACTGCTTTCTCTCATCATTTTTTTTTTTATAAATTTCGGATTGAAGATGAATTTCCAGATTTTCTTTCTGAAAATTATTATGAGCCAGGAAAAGAATTCCCAAACCATCTTCCATATTTCTTTGCTTTAAATAGCAGGCTAAATATGCTTAAATAGCAGGTTCTAACTGAGAGTTATCTTTTCTAAACATAATGGCTTTCTCTGTATCTTCTGTATGTTTCCACACTCCTTTCAAATATTGACTTCAGCTCTGCGTTGTAGAATTGGTCTCCTCAAGGACACATTTAAATGAAGAATAGTGTTTCCTGTCTCCACTGTACACAGTTTTGTTTAACCTTTCAAGGATGGCAATAAACGTGCCTGCATTTATTGTAATCTCAGACTGCTAAACATTTTCCAGGAGTACTGCTTGCAAAGGCATGGCCACCCGTTCTGTGGGTATGACCTACCCACAAAACATAATTATATGCACTTTTTTTTCTTTTTTTTTTTTTTTTAACATAAAAGTGAGACTGACTTAAATTTTTAGTTTCTCTAATAGTACTGAAACCAGTACATGTCAGTGCATGGTTTGGGGGTTTTCTACTACTAGCAATGAATAAAACAAGTTTAGCTAGTGAAAACACTGCAATTCATTTTCACTCACAGATTATTTGTAGCAGTAATATATAAGGACATAGGTTTTAAGGCTAATGGCCTAATAACTCACCTTTTTGCAGCTTCTTAAGATTAATTTAACTCAGTTCTCTTTGGGAGTGGTAGTTGGATATATTATTGCTTAGGCCACTACATCATTTTGAAAACAAACAAACAAAAACACAAACAAACAAAAAAAAAACCTTAGCTGCAAGTTAATACACAACAAATTTCTTTGTGTTTCCCAGGGAAAGGAAAAGGAAGGAGGAGATAGAAGTAAATATTTAACCCGCATCTTCCAACTTCTTGCCACAGAACCATTCACATTCCCAGACCACAAATGAAATTTTTTTCAAGATGCTTAATTTAAACTAAAGGTTTAGTGTGCCAGAAGCCCTGCTCGTGCTACAGCATGGAGCAAAAGATGAAGACTGACATGAGAAACCAATGTGGCACATGGCTAAAACAATATTCTTTTTCACTCAATTTTCTACATGAGAAAATTCTCTTATGCAAGGATTCAGATGTAGCTAAAAACGCACATGCCACAGGCATGTATTTATCTCTAAGATAGGAATCTGAACTATCATTACAGTCAATGAAGATCCACTAAATACAGTCAATAGTGTCTACAGAGCTATTTGTGTCACTCTAAAACCAGACATTGACATTTGATCTGCTGGTTCTCTAGACACTATTGGTGTGCTGACAAGAGGCTCAATTCACTTGACCGCAAGTATTGATTTAGTGTTGTCTGAGACAGCAAAGTCTATCCTGCAGGGCCTCCAGCTGTTGCTCCTATGATACCTGTGGATCCCATGCCATATTTGCCAGCCACATGCAGGTGCCCAAGATAGGCTAAGACATTTCAGAGAAGTGTGTGTTTGGGCAACAGAACTGAGTTTCACCATCTCAGTGGTTTGAATTGCAAAGGAGGTGAATCCCGTGGATGTCAGGACTTAAAGAACGCAGTGAAAACATCTCATCTGACTGTCAAAGAAGGAAGTTCCCGTAAGATAAACCACCACAACAGGCACAGATGGAAAAGCGGAAGGCATTAATTTCAGGCCTACACAAAGGTGAAAGGTTTGGAATTAGCACACCAGACAAAATACCACTGTGCAGACTCTGGGAAAAGCACAGATGGCAGCCAAAGGAAGATGCCAGGCCTGATGAGGCAGATCTAGGTAACTTATCCAGATAAAAATTCCAACCATGGCAAACTGTGAGAAAAGGAAGCAACTGCTTACACACATGCCATCCCAAGTTATGGGAACGATAGATGTCCTTCTTAAATGGACGTCTTTCTACTCATACTAAGAAAGTTACCATTATACTGTAGTATTAGTTCTAAAGGGTTGCTGGGTGTTTATTCAGGTAAGATTGTGGTGCTCAGCATTACCAAGATAAAATAATTATGAATATGTTAAGAATATGTTGGAAAAAGTAGAAGGTTAGCAAAAAGACCCTATTTACAAGCTATACAGAGACTAAAATAACTAATCACATTATTTATGTCATTATTTATTTATTTACTGTTAATTTGTGTACTGTGCACTGTTACAATGGAATTTACTGGAAAAGCATCCAAGATTTTTAGACACCTTAAGGTATGTGCAAAACTTCATCAATCACTCTTTATGCTGACTAAAAATGGATGATACAGTTTGTGATGCCTTAATCACTGCTTTCTGCAGTACAACTATTTGAACCGGTGTCAGAAACATTTTACATATTCAAAAACAAAACTGCTTTTATTGCTTCTTAGCCTTTATGAACAAGAGGAGTTATTTTGTAAGCACCAAGGTTGCTCCTTTTGCTCCCTTCTGCAATTTTTTTGGGGAGGGGGACAGCTGTTTTTTTTTGGGGGGGGGGCAGGTGTTACAGTGTGAATCTGTCATTAAGCTCTGCTAACTGAGCAGAACTTGTACTTGAAATGATCCTGTCTCTTGTGAAATTCTCTTTAAAATATCAGCTGAATTAGTGAATTTTCAGTTCAGTGAACTGCTTATCTTAGCGTTTGGATTAATGCCTACTTTCTCTACTTTACAAATTAAATGCATTACTTTTCCTTATCACAATATAAGTGGCTCCTGAATCCCCCTCTTCCATATTGACATCAGAGCTGTAACTGTAACATTCTTGGGCATTAGTTTCCATCTTCTTCATTCATCACTGCATTCCTTGCTGGTTCACTCTGCAACAAAAAGTTTACCACAGTCTTAATGTTTTCATGTTGAGTTAGCTGTCTACAGTTAGTAAGTCCCTGTTCGTATCAGGTTACATGAGAAAATAAGATCTTACAACTCAGGACTTTTTTTTCTAATTGTCAACATTTGGCTAGGCAACTCAAACTTATGGTTAGATCCAGATCATATATTGAGAACATGTATGTTGACAAATGTCCTGGTCTGTTTTCTCAGGGTAAGGTCCAACACTAAAAACTTGCTTCATGGAACACAAAATTCTTATTTTACCAGTTTTGATTTTTATCAGTATAACTTACTTCAAACATTCTATATTCTTTTTCTCAAAAGTTGTGGGGTTTCGCTAAGTCCGTCTGTTTGAGACCGTGAAGATAATAAATTGCTTCAAATGTTAAATCTTACCTATGTATTCGGTCTGACTCAGTTTTTCATCCTAAAATGAACTTCCTTGTTGACCTTCACATCTAGGATTTGTTCTCACAGTGATTTCTCAGTTCTGTAAGTCCCTGACACAGAAACCCTGGTTTCCTGGTTGACGTTGGTAAAGCAGTGAGTGTCCTGAAGTGACTAGAATTTTATAACTGATGCTTCAATGAAGATTTAACCTCTGACTGTAAATTACCTACTACAATGCTCCCAGCCAAGTTTTGATTGGACTGATTGGAATAACTTCTCCCCCAGGCTTCATCTATTCTTATGCAAGAGATTACCATTCTTAAATTACTGGCTATTAAAGACTGTGCACTGGTTGCTCAGGCATTCAAATTCACAACCTGGCATATTCATTCCTGTGCCACTGGTTTTACTTTTTACTTTAAAAAAATATAGCAATCCTTGAACTGGGAGTAGCTGGCATGTACTTGTTTCTAACAACCCGGGTTTCACTTGGAGAGTGACTATTTACATGAGCATGCAGTGAGAGGACAAGGGGAAATGGTTTTAAACTGAAAGACAGGTGGTTTAGATCAGATATTAGGAAGGAATTCGTTACTGTGAGAGGGGTGAGGCACTGGAACAGGTTGCCCAGAAACTTGTGGGTGCCCTATCCCTGAAAGTGTTTAAGGCCAGGTTGGATGGACTCTAGAAACCTAGGGTAGTGGAAGGTGTCCCTGGCCTCAGCAAGGGAGTTGGAGCTAGATAATCTTTAGGGCCCAAACCAAACCATTCTGTGATTGTATGACTCTATGATCTGGACAACTTCTGAAGAAAGACATAGCAGAAGAGATGAAGGAAATGTTCTTCTAAATTGCATGAAGAATGAGTTTGTCTTGAGTTACTGCAACCTACTAGAAAAATACATAGACCTTGCTTTAATTCCTTTTGTGAGGCTTTCAGCTAACTTTACGTCTTGTTTTAAATTTTCTGGGACATATCTAAATTCTTCATCCTCCATTTTCTGCTTCATTTTTGTTCAGCAAGGTAGAAGCACATGCATTGTCTCCATGGAAACTGAATCTTACAGTTGTCATCAGTACCGTCCTTTTTGACTTCTTGGTTACCCAAACACTGGGGCTGTGCGGGGTCAAACAGTTCCTATGCAAACCTGTTCACTTACAAAGAATAAACAATAAATCTCTTTCAGGCCACACTTGGTCCAAAATTTTTCTTCTCTTTCTTTCCCTACATTGCAGTCTTGTTGGCTTTTCTCTCCTTTTCTTCTGTCCTTCCTTTTTTACTGTCCTGCAAATAAATGCTCAAAGACAATTTTCTTCCGTAAGTGCCTGCCTATGTGTTTATTCTGGGAAGTGATACTGTGGTATCTGGAAGTGACCTGTGGTTGGATGAGGGGAGACTATTGTTTCAGTTAACTAGCTCTATAGAAGGTTTTACAGCTTCTATCAAATCAGGAAAGAGGTTCATATCCAGCCTCCATGACGCTGAATCTGGCCCTTAATAGTTTCAGTAATCACGGAATCATACTGATTTCTAAGCGACTTTGCATGATGACATTGCAAATGTTAAACAAAGCAAGTTTTCTTGTATCTGCCATAAAATTTATATCTTTCTTCTGACACATCTACTATTAGAAAACCTCCTGAGTTTATGCCAGAGTAATAAAATCTTCAGTGAATGGAAACTTAAAAATAATCTTGTTCTGGTAGAGCTAAGAAACTTACTTGCTTTTCAATTATGTATTTTAAACAGGGGACAAGAAAAATTGTGAGAAATCTCCACAGCTTTTCTCTAGACACAGCTAGATGATCACTCTGACAGATTCCATTCTTTTGGTGGTTGGTTTTCTGTTACAGAAGTTTGTAATATCTTATTAAAATTCTCTTAGGGTGTAGAGATGTTTCAAGGAGCTTATTTCTTTCCACTAATGTCTAGCTGCCTGATTATCAGTTCATTTATGCTTTCCAAGGAATCATTTATTTTTTTGAGACAGTGTAATTTTTGTGCAAGCCTGAGTGTTATCTCATTTGCTTGCAAAGTGACAATTAATTCCTGATATATAGCCTCTAGTGTATGGCCCTTGTCAGTTGCACAATGAAATACTCAGTCACTGATCTTGAAATCTGTAGGAAAACATACTAAAACTTGTATAAGGTTTAGGGGAGATTGTTTGGTTTCATTTTTTTCTATAGAAACGAAATTAATGTTGACACATATGCACACATATTATCTGCTCCAAGGCAGTTTTTATTAATTGCATTTACAACTACACTACTCTACATCTGATTCTCCTGTTATTTCATTTTCTTTTGAAATTTTCCAGAAGAATGACATTTTAGGCAGAAAGTCCCTCTGTGCACTTCCTTAAGATGCTTGCTATAAAAAACTAGCTGTCTAGTGAGACCATTTATTTGAGTTAGAAAATTATTTTAAAGCAAAAAATTAGACTAAGAATCTTTAAAAATGCATAGGAAACTTTCCCCAACGACTTAATTACTCATTAACAAAATTATTTAGAATGGAGCTTTCTATGAGAGGTTAACAGGACTTTTGCCTTTGACATCAGTGAAAACCTTGTTCAGAGAAATCTGGGATCTAAGAGAAAATCAGCTAACACAGCAGATGTCTTTAAATGGATGGTGTGACTGACAGAGGCAGCTTGAAGAAACTTTAGCATAGTGTGTAGGGTAAAAAGTATGTGGAGAGAAGTGGAACATACGTTTCAATTAAACTGACACATTTGGATCAGTGGGAATAGTCCAGATTTGAAAAGACAAAGGAGAGGACAGAACTCCGTTCTGCAAGCCTGAACAGAATTTTGTTCCCATCCCCATACCTGCCTTAGCTTTTCTCCTAATGTTTACGCAATATTTAGTTTCTTTTGCCTCGAAGTTAGAACAAAGCAAACTGCTAATTATATATATTTTTAAAAATATTTTTCCATTAAGGTAAATACATAGCACTAGTATAAGGGGTCCCATTCTATTCCTGCTGAAGTAGCAGTAAAATTCAAAGTGTTTTTAATTAATGCTGTCAACATTAATGAATGTTTAACCAATGTAATACATCTATCCCCTTATCTACAATAATGGACTCCAGTAGCAAAAAGACAAGGAAGAAAAACTATACAGTGTTAAAAGATAAGACAAGAATAAGTCCAGAGCTAACATATATTATTCACCAGTCACAGGCTGCAATCCAAAGCTTAGAGGAAGAAAGAGGAAATTTTGGTTTGGTATTGCTGAGCTTAGCATAACTACCACAATACCCTCACTAAACTACAACTGCAACGACTCACTTGATCCTTTGTCCAAGTTTTTTTCTTTAAATCTTCTAACCAGTCCCATCTTTTACAAAGTTACACTCTTATGGAAACTACTTGGAACTATACTTGAAGTTCAGAAATATAAAATGTCAGGACATGAAAATACCCTGATCTGTCAAAACACTTGGCAGAACAAGTTTATCTATGAGCTCTATCTGGCAATTGCATGAGGACATTGTATGAGGATAGTCTTCAAAAAGGGCAAGGAGGATCCAGGGAACTACGTGCCAGTCAGCGTCATCTCTGTCCACACAGATGAAAGGAGGAGAACACAAAGAGTCAGCACGGATTCACTACAAGTAAATCATGCTTGACCAACCTAATTGCCTTCTATGATGAGAAAACTACCTGGATGGATGAGGGGAGAGCTGTGAGTATTGCCTATCTTGACTTTAGCAAGGCTTTCGTCTCTCACAATATCCTCATTGATGAACTGAGGAAGTGTGGACCGAATGGACAGTGGACAGTGAGGTGGAGTGAGGTGGACTGGCTGAATGGCAGATCCCAGATGGTCGTAATCAGTGGTACAGGGTCTGGTTGGAGGTCCGTCAAAAACTGAGTCCCTCAAGGTTCCATACTTGCTCCAGTATTGTTTAACTTATCGATCAATGACTTGGATGAAGGAACAGAGGCCCTCTCAGCAAGTTCTCTGATGACACAAAGCTGGGAGGAGTAGCTGATACCCCAGAGATCTGTGCAGCCCTTCAGAGGGACCTCAACAGGCAGCAGAAGTGGGCAGAGGAGAACCATCTGAAATTCAATGAAGGCAAATACAGGGTCCTGTACCTGGGGAAGAATAACCCCCTGCACCAGCACAGGCTGGGGGCCGACCTGCTGGACAGCTGCTCTGCAGAGAAAGACCTAGGGGTGCTGGTGGACAACAAGCTGTCCATGAGCCAGCAGTGCCATTGTGGCCAAGAAGACCAATGGTGTCCTGGGGTACATTAGGAAAAGCTTTGCCAGCAGATCAAGGGACTACTCAGCACTAGTGAGGCCACATATGGAGTACCATGTCCAGTTCTGGGTTCCTTAGAACAAGAGAGACAAGGAGATCCTGGAACAGGTCCAGTGGAGGGCAGTGGAGATGGCTGCAATGCGCAATGGACCACAGCGTCTCTTTTATGAGGACAGGCTAAGGGAGCTGGTCCTGTTCAGACTCAAGAAAAGATGACTGAGAGAGGACCTCATCAATGTCTATGAGTATCTGAAGGGAGGGATTCAAGAGGATGGAGCCAGGATTTTCTCAGTGGTGCTGAGCAATAGGACAGGAGGCAATGGGCAGAAAGTGATGCACAGGAAGTTCCACCTGAATAGGAGGAAGAACTTCTTTACCATGTGGGTGACCATGCACTGGAACAGATTGTCCAGAGAGATTGTGGAGTCTCCCTCGCTGAAGACATTCAAGAACAGTCTGGACACAATCTTGTGACGTGTACTCTAGGATGCACCAGCTTGAGCAGGGAGGTTGGACCAGATGACCCACTGTGGTGCCTTCCAACCTTACCCATTCTGTGATTCTGTGACATCAAAAACTTTAACTATATACAGTCATAGCTGATACCATGAAATGACTTGTACATGTATATATATATAGTCTGCATGTAACTAGGAAATTTCTCATTTCTAGATACATGCACACAGAGTAACATTAACTATTCCTTTCTTGCTTTCCTTGCCTCTCTTGTACAGGTCCTCTTTGCAGCCAAATTCCCTCCTTTGTTCGTTTCTTTTCTTCATTTGCTTTTTCTTTTTTTTATTTCTGGGGCATATATTGTCTTCCATTTTTTCCAATGTTTTTTCTTCTTGCTTCTCTTTCCACATTAAGTATTTACTGGAATATATCTCATATTTCCTTTTTCCCTGCCTAGACTTACTGTTGCATTTTGCCACACTTTTTATCTGCCTTTCAGTGAATATTTTCCATTTCTATTCATCTTTACTCTTTTCCAGATCCTTTGCTTTTTTTTTTGTTTCTCCTCCATTCAGTTATTTAGTTATTACTATTTAGCTTTCCATTTGTAATATTTATCTTTAGGTCACACTCTGCCTGTGTAGCTGTAAACTGCATGCAGCACACACACATGAGCATCACATTATAGTTTTAGGATGTGTTTCTATGCAAAGTTTAAGTTACATTTTAATTCATTTATATATGACAGCAATAGATGTGAGTAGGCAGAAAAAACCATCTGCTTCAGCATATTTGGGAGACGTAGAGAGGGGATCTATTACTTCAATAAATGATGTATTTCATTCAGTTTCAAGCTTGCTTTGAAACAGGCCCCATTGTCATTCTGTTTGTACTCTGCCCAATGTAGCACTTCTTGTTGATCTCAAAGACAGTCAATAAGAACTACTGCAGCATTACACAGACCTTCTCTGTCTTTTGTTTTCTGCATAGATATCAATTTGTTAAACAATCTGAATCTTTGATGACTTACAAAACAGTTCAGCTAATGATCCATGCTTTAATGCATCTTAGCAGCAGCAAACATCTGCCTAAAAATGGCTGTGCTTTCATGACTGTCAGGCTCTAGGGGAAATGTGAAGATAGATATCATTTTGCTGATCAGGTTTAAAACAAGGACTGAGGGATAAGAGATTCCTGGTTCTAAGCAGCAACTCCATGTAAATAATTTATAGTCCAAAAATAATATGCTATTCAACACTTAGAGGAAGGAATCTTCTTTCTGTGTCTGTTTTATAATCGTTCCTTTAGAATTCTTCCAATTAATATTCAAAGATTACCAACTTCCTATCTATAAATGAGTTGCTTATTAATATTACATAAGCTGTTCTCCTTTCTTCTGATGAGGCAGAGCACAACACGCTGCAAAGAGTATTGACAGGAAAATACATGGTTTGGAGCTGTAGTGAAGCCATTTACCATTCATGAAGTAACTTACTAATAATAGATGCCTCCTTACGAAGACTCAAACGTTAAGATTTTAACAGGGCACTGAGATCAAAAAAGAATAGTAGTAAATTACCTAGAATTGAAATTTTTTTAAATACAGCTGCATAGAATAAAGTGTTCAATTTGAGTTGCACGTGCATGTGCAACACGTGCAAGACTTTTAGTGTATTGGAAAATTCAGTAGAGAAATATGACAAGCAGAAAAACCTGGTTGTAAATACCTTACCTACTAGCCATACATGTCAATAAATAACAAAAAAAGAGGATCTTTACATCAGTGTGCCTTTGAGGAAATAGGGGAACTATGCATACAATCAAAGAATCAGAGAATATGCTCAGTTGGAAGGGGCCCATCAAGATCATTGAGTCCAACTCCTGGCCCTGCACAGGACACCCCAAGAGTAACACCACGTGCCTGAGAAAATTGTCCAAACAATACCCTAGCTCAGTGGACAAAAGCTAAGTAAAGGTTGCCTTCTACACCCAACATCAATTTATCTAAAGCATGTACAAATCAAACACAATAACAATAACTGTAGAGCAGTGACATACTGAATGAAACTTCATAACCACATGCTGATATTTTGACATGTTCAGCTGTTTAATATCATGCCTGACTGCTCCTTCATGGCTGATGATTTTCTTTTGTTAAATATGACAAGTCTAAATAAATTTGAACCCAAGTGAATTAAAACACTGATTCATTTATTTTGGCTAAAATCCCATATGTACAAACTAAATTAGTGGTTTTGCTATTGCTAATTCAGTGGTATAAACTTATGACTATCTAAGAATTAATCTAATTGTTGCACATTCCATAATTCTACTGCACAAGCATGTGTATAGCTCCTGTAAGATCCAAGACACTCAGACACTATTCCTCACAAGAGGGACCAAAGCCATTATATGTCCAAGACAATTTTTTTTTTTAATATATAGAGAAGCCAAGACTTTGCTGGTTCTTAAAATAAATTTGAAACTGTTTTATATAGTAAATGTGGCATCCTATTAAGCAAAGAAACTAGTATATTATTAACATTAGCATAATGTTTCCTAAAGCACACAGAAGGATTGCACACAAATGAGCAGTCTGCTCAGGCAGCATCACTAAGTCATACCAAGATCTAGTTAGTATTGTAAAAACTAAAGTTAATCAGCACAGCATTGGGATGGGAAGGAAAACATACATGACAGCACTTTGCCTACTTTAAAAATAAACCTCAGTGACTAATTTATTTTTCTTAGGAGAATCTCTGCTGTGGTCCTGCCTTTAAAAAGAACTAGGGTAGAAATAAATTTAATACAGTCCATCTCTATTTTTTCTTAGATTAAAAGTTTTCCACAGCAATAGGCAGGCACACAAATAGGAAAACAACATTTTTCTATAAAGCAGTCCTGACTTTTGCACAGTTTTTCTTACATATGTAACATACATGCTTATCACTTTATAATTTCATCATATCACTTTCTATATTTCCTCTACATGTTGGAAAATGCTGACTGAAAAAAATGTAGCAGTATAATAAACCAGAAACTGTGAAAGAGAAAAGAACTAGAGGTAAGAAATTTAGGAGGTAGATTTTGTGTGAAAAAAAATAAGAAAAAGAATTCTTTCTTGAGTGGAAATTATTACTAAGTTTTCAAACCTACATCAGTATTTGTGCTAAGACAGTACACTAAACAAACAAAAAATCAACAAAAAAACCCACAAAAAACAAATAAAACCAACCAACTAAACAAAAAACCCCCAAAATAGATGCACAAAGGAAAAAAATGTATAATTCATTCATGTTTCAATTTACCAAAAAAGCACTAAGTTGCAATTCATATGGAAAATCAGCTTTTTTTTTTTCACAGAATTTGTCATGGAAAAGAAAAGGATCGCAATAATGTTAATGAAGTCTCTATTTCCTGTTAATTTGTGCCTCTTAGAACCCACCAAAAGGCCACTTGGAGTCTGATATGAGTAAACTGCAATGAAATTGAATATCTGATAGGAAGTCTTCTAGGAAGATCGGAAGGATCTTATTGTTTGAGTTTAAAAGTTAGTTTTCCAAAATAAGCATGACTAACTGCGCTAAACTCCATACTTTCTATTCAAAAGTAAAAACTAGAAGATCTTAAAAATGTGAGTCAAGTGCTGCCTGAGTTTCTGCTGCCTTGAATATGAATGTGAATGTGAACATAGAAACATACAATTTCCTTTCAGTGGAATAAATTTCAGTAAAATAGCTTCTGGATAGGGAAGAAAAACTGCCATCCTCACTGGAGTAACAGTAGCAGGGACATACAGTTGCAAATCCAGAACTTTAATTTCTGAACACCTGCAGTAGAAGCAGCAGCCATGGGCGAGTCCTGTGTAGCAGGAGAAGAACCAGGTTGATGTGTGCTGAGGAACGACAGCACTAATAAATCCATTCCCAAATGGCTTGAAATTCAGCTTCTGCAAGAGTTTGCTCCTTTTGTCACAGGAATTTACCTCACTTGCCCTGCAAGTGATTCTATCAGAATGAGAGAAACTGTTTGCTCACAGTTGCCCTTCCCCACCCTCTTGCAATAAAACCAGATAGTTATGATTTCTTAAATTCAATAAAATCCTACTATACTGATATTTTAATGATATCTATAATAAAATTAAATACAATAGAATTATACTAAATATATTATAGGCAAGGATGTTGTATGTGTTTATTTAAAAACAAAAACCTTGGGTTTAGCACGCTGGAAGGAACTTTACCACCTAAGATCTCAGCTTGTTTGCTAAATAAAAGCTGTTAGCTGATCCATAAGATGGTTCAGATACACATACACATAAGACTTTAACACTCCTTTTTTGTAAAGGAAAAATTATTTCTCAGAAAAACACTCTAATGGAAGAAAAATTTCTCATGGAACAATTTTTCAGTTAATCTTTTGGAGATATTTTCTCTTTGAAACATAATAAATGTTTGGCATACTTTTACTCACCAACTGTGTGAGAGCTCATAAAGTTTACATATACCTAAAGTAACATTGAAGAGTACTGCATCATGCATCACCTCTAGCAGTGCATTTTTAAAATAACAACTTTTGACTCAAATGCTGATGTTCTATAAAAAGGTTACAAATTCAAAATATACACTTTCAATACAAAATAATATACTTTCAATACAAAAGTGACAGTGGCTGTTGCATGAAACTTCAATAAACATGAGAGTACAGAGGTAATTCTGTTTCAGAAATCTTTCTGAGCTAAGCAATTCAAAAACCAAAGGAAAAAACTTCAGATATTTTCATTTTTGGAAGTGGTGAACTACTTCCTTCTTGGCTTTCTCATAGTTTAAGGTAGTAATATTTTTTCTTGTTCTTTCTTTCCATTCTCCCTTTTCTGAGGGAATGAACAGGGCTTTTAAATATTTAAAATACTTTTTTATTTCTGGGCCACGCATTGCCTACAACCTTTCCTTTTCAGTATCCCATAAATATTTTGCTACCACATCTTCTCTTAAAACCCCTTGCCGAAGATTACTCCTTGAAACCCTTCTAATAAGGAATTTCTTGATGCTTAGCAACATCATGCCATAAAATACTACTAATTTTCTCATGACATGAAAAAAAGAAAAATTCTGTCCTTGTCTTCTTCACTTTCACCTTTTTTATTTCCTAATGTGAAAAAATTGCAAAAGCAATAGTAATACTGCTAACTTTAGAAACCTACCATATCCATGCATGAAAGAAGCTAGTCAGTAAAAAAGTACACGGATGTCTGAACAAAGCAGAGCAAAGGAGCAACTGGTGTGGGTTTCTGTCCCTGCCACGTTTAACAGCATAATGAAATGTGTCATTAGTATCATGTATGCTTGTTCCTATGTTACAACTTTGCTTTTCCCCTACATAGTTTCTATATCCCATATATAGTCACTTGGATGCATAAGACAACAGCTCAGAGATAAAGATGTTGCTGCTCCTGGGATTCAAATATATTTGAACATGACATTTTGATTCTTAAAAATAAAAATATTTTCTTTTTAATTACAATTACAGCTCAGAATACTAAAGGATAGTGAAATTTGAAATCTTAAGAGGAGGAAGCAAACAAGTATTCTTTCATATGAATTCCTTGCCTGCCTTTCTTGAAGAGTTGGTATCAACGCATTGCAGCACTCAAGTTATGGAGTTATTCCACCAGATCTCAGTTATTACAACACCAATAATGTCACAATTCAGCATCTGCACATGGAGCTTTAGTTCTTCCTGCCGGTTTCCAAGGTTGTATGTTTGTGCATATTTCAGGAGAGCTTTCTTTTCCTGTTTCGTTGTTCCTGGAGCATCTCTTCTTCTTGTCACCTTGCACCCTTTGCTATGCAACTCTGTCCACTGCTCCCATGCTTAACTGAGCTGTGATTTCCCTCCACCACTGGATGTAGTTTAAAGCTCTCCTCACCAGGTTTGTCAGCCTGTTGGCTGCTTATGCTCTGCAAGACAGGTAGTTCTTCTCTTTACCCATTACTCCTCAAACTTAGACCATTTTAATGTGGCCTTATTTAAAAAACAGAATGAAAACATAGCATATGGTGCAGAAAGAATTCCCTTGAAATCATAAAGAAAATACCCTCTTGTACAGAAGCAATAAAAACACTTTCACAAAATTAAGAGCAAACCAGCTATTGAAGTAAATGAAACTGGAAAACATGGATAAAGTTGAAAATTAAAAACCAGCAAAAAATATACAGGGTCAAACCCCAAGATTTTACCAACTGTAACAGTTTTTGATAAATCTCCAGCCTAAGTAAATGGGAACTTTTATTTTGGTAATATATTGCATCTTAAAAATAAATTCAGTTTTTATTGATTTTGAAAGTAACACTTGCAAGTATGAAGGTAATAGCTTTTTGATTGATTCAGTCAGAATGAGTTAGGCTTTGTGAATAAAGGGGAAATTAATCAGTAAGGGTTGATTTAGGGCCTTTTTCATAATATGGATTTCCATTTTTGTGTGTCATTGTTCTGTTGTTAAAAACCTGATGGACTGTTTGCACTGAGGTGAATGATTAAATGTCTGTAACTAGGAGTGACTGAAAAGTGAGGCCATCTTAAAAGAATTAAAGCCTTCCTGAAATTAAATGCAACAATCAAACCTGATGTAAGGAAGTCTGCAGGAACCTATAAAGCAAACAAGCAGAAATGGAAACGTTTTCCATTTCTTAGACAGAGCAGCTCAGAAAAGAGAACTATTGCAGAAATTAATTTTCAGCAAGTGAAAAAATTGTTTAGGAGGCAATAAAGAAATGAATTGAGGTATTTGTGACAGGCATTCAGCAAGTGAAACACTTGCACTGTACACAGTACTAGTTGGACAAGAATGACCACATAAAGTTGTTCCCCATGGACTTTGAGTTTCTTTTTTTTCTCTCTATGTAGATAAATGCTGTCTCAGCAAGGGCCAAAATATTATTAGACTTGCTAAGTAAAGCTGTGATTGAAATGGAGGTTATTGGATAGTGAGTTAAACAAGAAGTTTTTTGGCTTTTTTCTCTTATTAAAAATAATTATTCAGGAAATGTTGGACTACAGGAGTTTTGTTCCAAAATTTCTGTAACTAATTTACTTTCATGCCATTGGACTGGAACTATTACAGGACAGAACCACAAATAAAATTCCAAATAATGCTTGTCTCTTTTCCCTTAGAGAAAAGACCAAAGAGGCTCCTGTTATCTGTTACCTTCAAGCAGAGGACAACTCCACCATAGCTATTTATCTCTAACCACAAAAGCAGACAGATGATAAAGGGTATTTCAGTGATTATGGATAAAGATGCTTTATGTATGCATGTATGTATGTAAGTGCATACACTTATAGAACTTGCTAAAAAGAAGAAAGAATTTGTAAGAAAACCTATGCAGAAACAGATATTAACTAGATTTTTTTATGCTTGTATATATTGCCATGTATTTTTCCCCATAATTATCTATGAGACAACTACTTTAATGGAAGAGAATATATCAATCATGGAATAGGTTTGTATCATAAGACCTCGTTAATAATAGCACATATTGTAACAATTCATGAACTCATGGCTTACAAATTGATATTTCATCTGTTTCTTGGAACTGACTTAACTGATGATGATCAGCTAGTCCCTTTCAGAAATTATTCTTTTTTAAAGACAACATAGTTTTAAAAAAATCCAGTATAATATTACTTTGAAATCTTGCGCAGTGATACTGTGACATCAGGGCACCTGAACAGAAAACTTTATCCTGGCAAACAGCCTACACCGCACTCAGAAAACAACCAATGCATGTTGGTAATAAGTTGGTTAATAAGTTCAGACACAGAGTAAAGTTAGAAAGATGAATGAATATAATTATTCAGTTGCTGTGATGAGTGCAACAAGTACGTCCTTTGCTTTTCCAGATTGCTTTATAGTTACTAATTCTATTAATAAGGTCATGATTAGGCATGGGAGGAAGCCAGTTGTTTATGTCAGTTTCTGTCTTCCAGATCAGCTAGATATGTAATGGTACAGCCCAGTGAAACAAGATCAACATGCAGTCAGATTCATAAGCAGGCACAAACAATGGCATGAGACTTTTCTGGACAAATGTTCCTGTGTTTCAAAGAGGGAAAAGTCATAAATATCAAGTACATCACTCTTGTACCATAAGAAAACTACAGAAAAAGGTGAAGAGAACCTTGTGTATTTCTTCACACCCTGGAAGTACATATTCCTGCAGGCAATCACACATCCAAAAATGAAAACAGTTCCTTTTTCACTTCAACATGGGAGATAAATGCCAAAACTACCATGACTCGTATTTGGCATCATGGATGACCTGTTCAGAAGCAGTTTTGGGTTAAAACAAGATAATCATTTCCAGATGCTTATAAAGAAAAGGAAAAGATATTTAGAGAGTTTACTTTTAAAATGCTTCACTATATCTGGGTTTTACAAGGTAGCACTAAAGACACTACTGTCACAAGAAACTATGACAAATGGCAAAACATTCTTTGTTTCTAAATGCACTGGAATACAAATGTATAGCCAACAATAAATTTATTGTAACTTCTTTCCCAAAAAAACCCATGAACCCTATGAAGATCATAGTTTTCTTTATTCTACACTGCCAGTGTATTTTATAAATATTTTTCCAGTCAGCTAAACTAGTTGGAAGAAACTATGTATAGACTGCATTATGGATGGAAATACAGAAGTTATAGAGTGCAGGTGGGTAAATCAGAGGAATCAATTAAGAGTCTAACAAAACTCCTGCAGAGAGCAGATCTCTGCTATTTTGGCAAACTATTAGGAGACATCAGCTGAGAAAAAAACTTTCCAAGTCCAAGGCTTCTTCCAAACTTTAAATCAAAGAATATGGCCGGCAAGCTGGCAAATGCTGTTTGGACAGGTGTTAATTTTCCCACCTCTCAATATTCTCTCACTTGTTACCCATCACTTTATGCTGTGTACTCCGTAGACAGTAGGCTTTACTGGGAACAACATGGCCTTATCCTTTCAGACTACTCTGCAAGCTGCTACTGATGCTGATAGCTTGGATACCTCCTCAGTATACCCTCCTCAGGTTTCCCATCAACAACTTATGTAAAAGGAGACATACATTTTGAGTGCTTTCAGAAATATTATCAAAAAAGCATAGAAAAAGATGATAAAAGTAATAGAAAAATGGCATGACAAGAATCAAATTCTCTTCTTTTGCTGAAATAGATGTACATTATATGAAGATTTCTGAGCATGAAGTATTGAATTAATGATTTTTCAGACTGAATACTTTCAAAGGTCTTTTGATAACTTCACGTTCTTACTTATTTTCTACTGTTCATTTTACTCTATTTTTTTCTTGCTAGTACAGCAACAGACTGCTCTCTATGGTCACTGTAATAAAGGATTTTTAAGATAGAAATTTAATTTTATTTGGATATTTCTAGGAGAGAACTGTGCTATAAACACTTACTAATGCATTTTTTTGCCTCTTCATGTCAGATAGCATATTGCAGAGAACTGTTATACTAAACATTTCTGAAGGACACTTCTCAGTATTTTCTATTACTAGTGCACTGGAAATTGGATATATTTGTTTTCTTCTACTTGGGAGAGACATGAGTGCAATGGTCTGGAGACTCGGAATTGCAATTTTTATGAACAGTTAGTTTTGGAGTTTAAAGGTTGAAGATTGACCTAGATGTTTTCCTCTTTGAAGGCACATTATCTATATTCATTATTTCCCAACTATTTTTATATACATTTTGAATGAGTTACATTTTATGCTCAAGTACATGTTATTTACTGTCCAAGTGCACAGATTCATTTCTGATGATACAGTGCAATTAAACATGCTGCCAAGATATGCCTATAGGAACCCACGATTCACAGCAATATACTGCTCCAAAACATGTATCAAAGTTACAGTCATAAAAAAACTCCAAACAAAGAAAAAAATCCAAAAAAAAACCCCACCCAAACCAAACCAAACCAACAACAAAAAAAAGCCAACAAAAATCCCCAAACCAAAACCACAACAAAGACATAGCAATAGTAAAATGTAATGATTTTTGGTGAGAACATTTTATATTTAAACTGAAGGATTAATTATAACAATAGAGCCACACTGTCATAGGGCTGTATAATCAATGACAGTTGAGGAAGATTGAAAATTGTCTGGCCAGGAATAAAAGCAAGGATCAGTGGCACAAAGTCTAGTTGGAGGCCAATAACTAGTGGTGTAATCCAGGGATCAGTACCGGATCCAGTCCTGCTTAACAACTTCATTAACAATTTGGATCATGGGGCAGTGTTTGATGGGCAGCTTTGCTGATGACACTGAACAGGGAGGAGGGGCTGATATGCCAGAGGGCTTTGCTGCCATTCAGAGGGTCCTCAATAGGCTGGAGAAATAGGCTGATGGGAACCTCATGAAGTTTAGCAAAGTGCAAAGTCCTGCACATGGGGAGGAATAACTCCCCATGGTCCATGGGGACCACACAGCTGGAAAGCAGCTTGGCAGAAAAGGACCTGAGGGTACCGGTGGACACAAAGTAGAACACGAGCCAGTGATGTGCCTCTGTGGCAGAGACCACCAGTAGTCTCCTGGGCTACTCTACAAGTGTTGCCAGCAGGTCAGGGTAGGTGATCCTGGAGAGAATCTGGCAAAGGGTCACTAAGGTAATTAAGTGACTGGACTATATTTTGTGTAAGGAGAGGCTATGAGAGCTGAGGATGTTTAGCCTAAAGAAGGCTCAGGGGATGTCATAAATGCATACAATTACCTGAAGGATAAAAACAATAGGGAGCCTGGCTCTTTTTGATGGTGCCCAGTGGCAGGACCAGAGGCAATGGGCACACTCTGAACCACACCAGGTTCCCTCTGAACATCAGGAAACACTTTTTTCCTGTGAGGGTGATCACACTGGCATAGGTTGCCTGAAGCGGTTGTGGAGTCTCCATCTCGGAGGTATTCCAAAATGGTTTAGACATGGTCCTGGCGCTGTTCCCAGAATTCACTCTGGGTGGCCCTGCTTGAGTACAGGAGTTGGGCCGTACGATCGCCAGAGGTCCCGTCCACACTCAGCTGGTCTCTGATTCTGTGACAATTTGTCTTCAGGCTCCAGTGCTTTCAGCCTGAGTTGCTCTTGGATTTATGTATTGCTGTGCAGTTGCAACACTGTTGGCAGGATGGCTGCGGTATGTAAGAGCCCATTTTTAGCTGTTGGTTTGCAGTTCTCATTTCTCATAACTCTTCTTGAGTCTGATCTAATACTGTCTCACTAGCATCTATATGCCCACCTTAAATATACAGCAGGAAAGAAAAATCAAGGTTTATCTGGTTTTTAATCAACATTGTCATGACTTCATTTACCTTATGTTAATGGAGCAATTGTTTTCCAAATTTTAATACCATCCATACCAAAATCCCCAACAGAAATTCAAACTGCAGAAAGATGTAATTCACAACACAAGGAGATTTCATATTCTAAAGAGTACCTCAGAATAACAAACAAACCAAGGGAAGGAGAAAGAAGTGTTTGTATAAATAATTTTGGAGTAAACACCATATACATTTAAGCTAAATTATGGCACTTAAAGAACTAAGCTTAAATTAAAATTTGTGTCAAAAGAGAGCAAAACTTAACAGACAGACAATAAACAAATTTCACAAACAATTAGGAACCCATAATTTCCCATCTTCCAGATCTTGTTAAGAAAATTGTCCTTTATTGCTTCTTTCTAACACATACATTGTCTTACCGAATACACTTCAAATCAAACTCCCATTAAAATCAGAAATTAGACAGAAATGCTGAATTTGTTCTTATCAGTAGACAACTAATTGTGATAAACAGGAAATACTGTGTCTTTTCACAAATAATAGGTTCATAGTCAAAATTTTAAAGATAAAACCAATTAGATTAATTGTATTATCTAATAATAACTGACTTGTATTAAAGGGAAATAAAAAATATTATTTCTTAAGACAAATAGGATAAAGGAGGTGTGATTATATAGATCCATCGGAGTAATTTGTATTCCAACAGAGGTAACAATATGTGTAACCTAATCAGCACTTAGCAAAAAAAAAAAAACTAAAGAAGAAAAAGATTTTAATTTCTCTTCTTTTATTTTAGATTCAGAGGTCTTCTTGAAAATAATCTGCAAAGCCAGTAATTTTATGTAAATGCTATGTTAATTTTCTAAACCAGTATCTTGGTAACTGTCAGTGGCAAAGGAATTTCTGAAAGAAGTTTCAGCATTTTTTTAAGCAAAAGTTTCATCAGCAGTTTGAAAAAAAACCAGAAAAATACAAACACTAAAAAATATTTTTGGCAAGAATAATTAACACTTAGAAATGCAGATACTTGTGTAAATCTGTGCCTAAGGACAAAATGACACTAAATCAAAACAAATAATACTACTACATTTTTTCATTATGGTATTTATAATAATTATAATTGAATAAACTTCCAAAAGTTGAGTAACTCATAATTCAAAGCCATTCTTTAAGAATTGTAATTTAAATATTTTTCTGGAAAAGTAAATTCATTAGTAGCATTATACAAGCTTTTTTTAAAAAAAAATTAAATCCAGATTTACATTAACCATAATAACACTGAAAAATGACATAATACTTGAATGCCATGTCATATGCCAATAATGGAAGTAGATACTGTAGTAAACCCTTTTCATTATTATTAAACTTTCTAAAATAGGAAAGACCTTTGATAAGTCTGATACGAATGAAAAAGATACAAGTGATAAATATTTAAACATCTTTTTCAAAGCCTGTTTCTACTTTTTCTTATCTCAAAACTGCTTAACCAAACAATTAAGTGTTGGAAAGTACCTTAGGAGTTTTAAGAGATTTTTTTTTTCTAAGATAGTAACTTTATTTTTACAATGAAAAAGAAAGAGGATTTTTATTTAGAAGCCTTTTTGCAGTATCCAGCTAGGAAAAAAAATACATATTGGCTTACCTAGACATGGCACAAAAGCAAGAATAATTTTTTTCTTTTTTCGATTTGCAAAGACTCACATCACTTTTTGCGATTACAATGAAAAAGAAAGAGGATTTTTATTTAGAAGCCTTTTTGCAGTATCCAGCTAGGAAAAAAAATACATATTGGCTTACCTAGACATGGCACAAAAGCAAGAATAATTTTTTTCTTTTTTCGATTTGCAAAGACTCACATCACTTTTTGCGATTACAATGCTTTTTTGCGATTACACATCGCTTTTTGCGATTACAATGAAAAAGAAAGAGGATTTTTATTTAGAAGCCTTTTTGCAGTATCCAGCTAGGAAAAAAAATACATATTGGCTTACCTAGACATGGCACAAAAGCAAGAATAATTTTTTTCTTTTTTCGATTGCAAAGACTCGCATCGAGTTTTACAAAAAATATGGTTCAAATTTCACCACTTCTACAGTCTAAAATGTTCACGGCCATCAGGATAGCAAAAGCAATGAAGTGTTCTCAAAATGCTTTCATGAAACATTTTTTATTGCAATTATTTCCTATGGAAAGTTCAGTGTAGAGAGAAGTTCCTTATGTTTCAATTCTACCTTTCTAAATTATGTAATTGTGAAATTAGACGTAGAAATATCAATAGAGCAGAAAATGGTTAAAATGAATCTACACAACTGTTAAAGAGTCAGCAGATATTCAATGTTAATAAAAATTTTAATACATTTTAGTGAAGTGTGTGGAGTTTGGGAATACTCTGAGCCCTTGAGTTCTACTGAGTTTACTAAGAGTAGGATTATTGATCCTGTCAAGGCAATAAACTCTGAAATAAAATCACTTCATCAACTGATGCACTGATGATTAGTGTATCTCAGAAGCATTCAACAGAAAGTAGAAAATACTATTACAGTAATTTTTAAAGTAATGTTGCTTTTTCTCTAAGTCCCAGCCACTATCTACTTGGTTTCATTAAAAGCTCCTCAAAACAACACAATCCTCATTTTCTAAAAAATACCCAACATTTTTCTACATTGCTAATACTGAAAAAGCAGATAAGAGATTTTTAATCTCTTATTTTCAAGGATTAGGCTATCATAACCAACTTTAGAACAGAACAGTTTAATATTTATAGATGGTTTGGAAATATTTAGGAATTTAAGTGAAGCAGAAAGAACTGAAAATATATATTCTCACTACCATCTTCTCCTTGTGATAATATGAAACACTAAAATTAAATATAGAATATGAAAAGAAATTAGGAAATGTTGAATGTAATACTATAGTGCAACTGCATTAATGAAATAAACAGTTAATATGTTTATCCAAAGGCTCACCAATCACACTGAAATATACTACTATATTAATAATAACATTATTCAAGCTTTTATAGAATATGGTATAAAAATAAAAATCTATAGAACTCGCATATAGAATTTGTAGGGAAAA
The DNA here is from genome assembly GCA_013399875.1 of Gymnorhina tibicen. NCBI lineage: Eukaryota > Metazoa > Chordata > Aves > Passeriformes > Artamidae > Gymnorhina > Gymnorhina tibicen. The sequence goes on from VXAZ01003670.1 coordinate 1,364,482, forward strand.
AATCAAATTTCATTTTTATATAGTTTGTAATTCAAGAAGAATATATAAACTTGAAATAGCTTTGAAAAACCCAAAACCATAAACCCCAGTTATGTTCCACCCTTTCCTGAGTGCATATATCAGTGTATTTAAATCCTGTTTAGAAAATTATTGGGAAGAAGATGAATGTGTGAGAAGAATCTCTTTCTGGACCTGCAGCTGTGAAAAAAATAAGCCTTCTATGAATCCAAATTACTGGGAAATGTAGGTGGCTCAAATGCCTCTTTTGATCTGTTACTAGAGTCAGGTGTCCTCATTTGCCTGCAGCTGATGGGTTGCAACCTCATAGAATTTCTTGATTGTAACAAGAAGCCTGTCCAGCCAAAGCTCTTGGTTCACATTTTTATATTTCATTCTATTTCTATTGTTGTGGCCCTTAATAGTTTCTATATTATCTGACTTTTCTTCAGATTGCCAAATCTTGTCATTTCCAAATTTGTAAAACACCACCTTTTTAAGCCAAGATCATTTAATAATGGCTGCAATGCCAAACTCTGAGGAGCTACTCTAGTACTCTTTCTGCAGTCTAAGAACTGCTCTTTAAACATAGATGGTGACGCTTTTTCTATTTTTTTCTTTTAACTGAATTTCTTAACTATGAACACTATAATCCTTATTCCTCCAACTAGGTCAAACTTAATTCATATAACATTTTAGCACCCATCTAACTGACACGCAGAAATTTTTCTACGATACTCCTTCAAGCAAAGATGCTACAGCACGATGTTTGCGTGGTATATTGACAAGATATCATACTGCTGACAAGATATTATATTGCTCTGTCACAGGCTCTCTGTAAACACATGTTGTCTCTTAGCACATTTCTTGCTTTCTCCTTTCCTCTTCATTTTTTCCTAAATTGATTCATGGTTGTGTGGTCCATCTTTTAGAAGCATGAACTGAGACTTAAAATTTTTTGCTTGATCTGAATCATCTACATTTTATTTCCAAAACCTCATTCCCATTCACTGCTCTTTAGATTCCATAACCATTGTCATCTTTGTTAGTTAACTAGATGTACTGAAGTTCAATTCTCTCAAAGAGGCTTTTTACTTGCTGAAGATTTTTGGTTTTGTTTTACTCTTGCCCATGAGTTTAAGTCAGCTTGGCTTCTAAAAATTTAATGAAATCCCTACAGTTTCTAACAACACCTTTCCATGGAATTCATTATTTCCACTAGGACTTTATATTTTTGCTTATCCATTTTGATTTGGATCCTCACTTTGTTATATTATTTTTCCTCTTGTTTTTTGATATTTAAACTTGAGTTTCTACAATTCAGGTACATCTTGTTCTCAAAATCATTACCTTAGCAAAGCTGATCGCATATCCCTAATTCTATACTGAAAATAGATCAGATCTTGGTAAAAGCAATCCTCCAAATCACCCCAAACCAGCTATATAAAACTCCGAAAACAAGAATAAGGAAAAGAGCACTGAGATGTTTGTCAGATGGGCATCCTGAAGACTGGCATTTCTGCTAAAGTTTTCTGCCCTAAAAATATATCCTGACTTAATTATGATGATTCAAATTACTCCCAATAAATTAGCTTATCAGGGGGTTTTAATGAAGTTTACATGTCTGGGGAGCTGCTAAGAGGTTCTAGAAACCTACAGGAATTTTTTGGTCCTGAAAAGCAGTCAATCTGTTCTTGAAAGACAGCTGCCTTAGGTCCACATGAACAAATGCAAACAGAATTCAGTCTTGCCCACAATGAAGTAAATTCTGTATTCTTGGACAAATATATCTAACAAAGGTACCTCAGTTTGGACTGTGGTTATTTCTAGAAGGCCAAAATAGAAAAATGAGACATTCTAGAGTATTATTCACACCATCTCAAGCCTGAATTTCCTCTAGAGGTGTCTTTTTCCCTTTCTTACAGAGAAAGCAATCAGTTTAGAGGATTTCAGATTTAAATGACTCAAGGTCTGAGCCCAGGCTACAACTTTGCTTTCAATGTCAAAGTAATAATAGATATTCATGTTACTGTCTGTTTTTCTAAAAATACAAACAATACCAATATACTACTTTCCTATCCTGAAGGAACTTGCATATTTCACAGCCTGAATAATGGAACTGTCATACAAGTTAGAAAGCAATAAAGGCAAGACTCAAAAATAATCACTGCAGTGCTTGAAACTTCTTATTATTTTAAATGTATTGGCAAACAAAAGATAGAGAGCAAGAGGAAGGGGAAAAGAGAAAGAAGTTGAGCAGCATCAACAATAACAAAATTCTATAAAATTGTCTTCATCTGAGCTACCCATTCCTGTAAAATACAGAAGTACAGAGGAAAAGAGCACAATCTCAGGGTGCACAGGTGACATTCCTTGTTGATCTATAATACCAGAATGTCTTAGGAAAATTGCCTTGAAATAATCAAATGAGAGTATAGTTATATATATATGAGAAATAATACATAGCAATGAAATAATTTCCTGCATTTTATGGTGCTGCTCCCTGTAAACAGACTTAATTTTTATATTAAAAAAATGCCTAAAATATTTTAAAAACAAATACAAGACAAATCCTCTAAATTTCACTGCTGTGAGCAGAATCCAGAAAATAAATACACCGTAATGGATCCTGTTTCTGAAACAGTCCTCTTCCATTTTCTCAGAGTATTCTCAGTCTTATTTAGACAAAGGAAAGCAAAATTAAATTATTTTGTGCGAGCAACAGCAAAATGGCATGACATGAATTGTCTGCAGTAAAAATTCTAAAGCATTTCCTCAAAATTGTTTGATGGTTTTTGCTACAAATAACATCTAAGACAGCTGAAGATGAAAAATACTATAATCCACTTGCTCCACTTTTCATCTATTTATTTATTTTTGCAGACATTTTTACCCAGATACATTTCCTCTAGGTTCTTGTAAGAACACTTCTTTCCCTTTACTTCACCATTGCCCACAGTTCCAAAATACTCTGAGCCAGGAGGGTGATCTGAGGCAGCTGGCCATTAGTGCCGTGGGGAAAGCTGCATTTCATCCCCCTGACGAAGGAATGAAGTGTAATGGGATTTACTAGAGGTGAGACCTGTTGATGACTGGAGTACAGGGGATGTGGGATGGTTCTGAATAACATTTCCAGGAGACAATGTGGAATTATCATTGGAGATAATGCTACCCATTCGTACATTAAATTAAAGTAAAATATAAGGTGGAAAATTTTATACCTGGGGATAAAGGAGATGGGCAAACACAACTTGCTATATTCAGGGGCTCAAGAGAGTATGACTAAAGGCCTGAAATGCAGAGTGTGCAGTTCAGAAATCTGCAAATATTAACTGAGTAGACAGGCAAATTGGCAGAACAAAGAAGAGACCAATAAGCCATGAAAAAACTGAAAATATCAATAATTCACAGAATATGAAAGAAAAATAGAAGTCAGAATTTCAAATCACTGCAAGATACCCTGACAGCACATTTTGTGAATTTCATACACAACACTAATGAAGCCTCAGGATCAGATAAAATATCCTAATGGAGAGCAATAATATTAGTTTAAAAAAAAAAAAAAAAAGAGAAGAATAAATCTATTTGAAATCTTCACCAGAAATTTCATAGAAAGTTTCTGGGTTGGTTCACATGGTCTTCCAATAAAAATTCTGGAATATTCAAGAAAATGCAGTCTACTGGTGTTTTGAAACTAGTAACCAAAGCACACACAACAAAGAGAATTATATTGAGATGCAATTCATTATAAGATGGGACTAAGATATGACATTTTTTTAATTAAAAATCTTCAATTAAGTCTTTTAAAACTGACTATGGAATCAAAAATCAAAAGAATGGCTGAGGGGAAAAATTTTTAAAGAGACACTATTATACAAATATCAAACAAAAGATAAAATAGAATTTAAATATTCATAACTTCTTATTTGTTCCTATATTTCAATTATTAACACTTTTTCTTATTCTTTTGCTTCTGTTAAATCATTTATTTCTAGGGGTTTTTCCTTCATGTCGAAAAACAGTTTTAGGAAAAATTAGAAACTGAATTAAATAGGAAACATAAGAAGGAATGAAAAGTATATGAAGTTAAAACAATTTTTTCAGTTAGAAGTTTCACTTAAAACCAATACTTTTTCTCCTTTAGAACTTCCAAATAAATGTTTCCTCAAGATTCCCCCAAACTGTCATTTTTATTACTTGCTATGTTTTCATACACCATTATTTCTCAATAAAACTTCCGTCACACGGAAGTTTCTAACTGAAGAGATTTCCTCCTAGATAGGAAGATACACATCTTTTTACTGATGTGTATGAAAACAATTTTCTTAAAACTGATGTTTTATGAGTTGCCCTCCACAAATATAAGCTCCCAAGATATATCAAGCTGACTACTTTATGAGATTTAATTTTACTTACACCAAAAATACAAGTGCCTGTTTGCAACACCTGCAGAGTTTAACTACGAGAAACATACACTTAAATCTGACCAACCCAGTGCTCTGGAATTGCAAAAGGAGACAAATCTATTCCTTGATAGAAACTATCTAAATGGATATGTCCACACTTCACCAACTAAATCCCAACTTTACACTCTGGTCTTAGCATATTCCTCATGCAAGACTTCCTTAAAAGGGCTGAAAGAAAATCAAGTGGTTTCTTGAAGGATCTGCACAGAATGCCAGTATAAGCAATAAAGGCAACAACAAACGCACTCTCAATATTACACATAGCAACTAAAAAAATCACAGTACATTACCTGGCTATTACCTGGTGAACCCTGTGAGTTGTCTAGATAAGATATGTAATAATTTTTGGATAACAAAAAGTATTAAGAGTACATGCAGATTTATACAAAATCAATCAAAAAAGCTCTGGAGACAACATTTAAGCTGTTAGGACGAAAACTGAAGACCAAGCCTTCCATAGTAGCATTTACTGACACACTTTCAGAATCACACATGGCTCCAAAAACAGAAGTAGAGGAACAATATTAATCTAAAATTGAAGAAAAAGTGCAAGGAAAAAAAATCTGATTAATTAAGAACAGTAGACACTAGAAATGAAGAGAGCTGTTACAGGAGGAACTAATTGCAGCTGAACTGTAAGGAAACCAGATGGCTGGCACTTCAAACAAGGCTTCAAATAGGCTGTAAAAGAGTTCTTAAACAGAAGAATGGGGAAAAACTGACAGCTATGATAAAATATGTACTAGGGATGTAACACTGAACTGTGGTATGGAGGTACAGAGGTTTAGAGGAGGACTTCTAATGAATGAAAAGACAGAGGAGAACAATAGTCAAACGGAAAGTGAAAAAAAAAAAAACAAATTAAATGGGTTGTTACAATAAATAAAAACACTTCCCAAAGCGCTTCCATGCAACTATTGAATGCCATGCTCCATGGTTATGATGCTATCTGATTCTGCAAAATCTGTATGAGACTTACTTGGAAAGCAGATTGTTATATTTCTGTATATGACAAGGGTGTTAAATCAGGGGATGAAAAAATAAATAAAGTAATGATGGATAATTTTATGAACAGTACCCTTACTGTGGTACAGGTCTGGTAGAGAAGTTTGCATATTCTCACTAAAAAGTAACGTTGTTGTATTTATTGACATGCTGCAGTTTTTTGTTTGCACAGATCTGTGTACTTTGATAAATTTAGCATAAACCTGAGTAAATAGTTCTGTTGCAAGGCAGAGTTAGGGCAAAGCAGCTGCTTTAAGAAAGAAATTACAGTTTGAGGTAACAGAATTGGAATTTTGCAGCCTCCTTCAATCTTATCACTGTATTTTTATCATAGTCATTCATTATTTGCACTTTAAAATGCCTCCCTATCTTTCATCACGATCAAGGCAAAATTTTTCACAGAGGCTGTAATACACTTCTCTCTTACTTTCCTGCATGACTAGTTAGTAGCTAACAGTAAGACCTTAATTCAGATATTTAAAACTAATTCTTTCAGTTCTAGTCCTGTCTGACTGGGAAGCAACATTCCTGTTTTTGAGCTGTCATTGTCCCAGACCTGCATACCAATGGGAAACATAGAAGGTCAGATACCTGTTAAAAGAAATGTTGAATAGGACAGGAAAATATTTTATGGAATGAGGTGAAAACCATGTGATTATTTAAAAGAGGAAGAGGAACTGGAAAGGATCAGGAAGCAGAAATAAGAAGCTGACAAGGGGAAACTAGACCTGGCAAAATAGTATTTACAGGATTATAGAAGAAGGATAGGACAGTTCTGTATTCACTGCAAATATACATCTGTCTTGGGGTGACTGTGCTGTTGTATCCCCTACCATTGCTCTATGCCCAGATATGATTCCTGAGCCTTTCTATGCCTTTAAAACTGGATGCAAGAGACAGAGGAAAAAAAAACTGAGCGAACTTTTCAAAACAGTTTGTGCTTCAAGGACACAGAGATTAGCTACTTCTGCGGCGGGCAGAGGAAGCACTTTTTTTTTTCTGGCTTTTCGGTCAGTTTTCTTCAGCTCTGTTTCTTCGGAGAGGGACGGAGAGTTGAGGTTTTTTTTTTTTTCCTCTTGGGACTTCGTTTTTTTCCCTTCTTCTCTTCTGGACTTGTTCAGAACACCAGAACATCAGAACCCCACCGGGGGACCTTCCACCGGCCTGGAAGGGGGGGCCCCCCACGCCAACCCAGCTCCGAGGAGGAGGAGAGAGACCACACCCACAGAAGGACTCTAAAATCTTTCAGGTTTTCTCTCCAGAGCGAGAGATTTTATTATTTAGTATTATTAGTATTGTTTTCCTGTGTGTTTGTTAAATAAATAGTTTTATTTTCTCCTTCACTTTCCTCTGAGGAAAATTTGTTTTTTCCCGAACCCAACTGGGGGAAGGGGTGGTTTGTAACCTGCCTTCCTTCGAGGAGACGTCCCTTTTGAACATTTCCCTGAATTTGGCCTAAACCATCACAACATCCCATTAACATGCAGAAAATAAAGGGCAACACTCTTATCTAAAATTAGGTTACAGTACTTCTGTCAGCAAAAGCCTTTAGTCCTCACAAAATTTCTTTCCATCATTTGCACAGCCTGGGCTATGGGCCAGTGTACCTGTGAGAAGACTTATACAGTAATCACATGTCAAGTAAACTAGATGAGGATAGTGATTACTTTTAATGATTTTGCTCAACTGAAGTGAAAAGCAAGTTACAGGAAGAGAAGTTTCTAATCAAAACATTATCATACTTGAAAAACTGGGGTCTGTATACTGTGTTTAGGAACTTACAGATACAGGATTGGTTTAGGGTTCTCTTTAGAGATTCAATTAATTGTTCATTGCTTGGGGGTTTTTTTGTCCTACAGCTGTTTACATCAGTGCAGTGAGAGAGTCCATAGATCAAGCTGAATGACTCACTGAGACAAAAACGGAAAGCTCAGGAAAAAAGAGCTCAGGAAAAAAGCAGAGGTGTCCCACCAATGTCCCACTACCAGAACAGCACTTGCTACAATCATCACCAGTTCCAGAGTAGGAAGGAGAAAGAAGTGCCTCCATTTTGCCTACAAAATATGACCTACAAGGATGGAACTTCGCAAACAAGTTAGGATGGGTCTTTGGCAGCAGAATGTTTGGATCTTCTTCAAAGGTTTCATCTGTCTGCTCTTAAAGATGAAGCTTATCAGACACAGACAAGAATTAAGGAACTGGTAAATATGCTGGTTTTAAGCCAACAAAAGAGATGATGTTACTTTTGAGATGTAAGGTTTTGAAAACTCATTTAAAGAAATGAACATGTTAAAGAATTTAAATTAGACTGCACAATCAGTTTAATAAATTATATTAAGATTGGTTTGTTTTTTAAAGACGAAAATTGAAAAATATTTTCCAAAAGTAATAGCTAACCTGTCTTGTAATGAAATATATAAATGTCTATTCAATCAGGTTACTATCAAAATTATTATTTGTTCCATATATAATATATCTTGACAAGTTTTCTTCAGTGAATGCATTTTTTATTATATGCTTGTTTTAGAAGAAATTTAGAATCAGCGTATTTGTCAGGCTTCTTTTTTTTGTTGTTTTTTAAATGTATCAGTCAGTTAAATACAGAGCAGTGTAATATTTCTGTGCTGGAGAGAAGCTAATAAATCTACCCACAAACCTAGCACATAACCATACTCTGCCAGGATATATTTGTATTTTTCTATATTCTCTCTTGAAACAAAAACTGTTTTAAAAAAGTGCACAGCATAGCTTGTTTCTGGCACTTCCTTTTAATCCACAGCCCTGAACAGCTTTGCTGAATTTCATGCAAATTAAATACTTCACCTTTGGTACCCATTCTTCAACTGCCTGCTGACTAACTCTCTCAAGAAAAAACCAGGGTTGTGCTGAGCAAAATTTGTGACCTTAAACTATATGGTACACTTTAAAATACGGTTTGTGTTATCCACATAGATTTCAGACCCACAGGGTTCAAAAGCAGTTGAATGCTCCATGCTATGCTGCTGCTTTCTACAATTTCGAAAACTTCCAGAGAGCAAATGAGTTCTTTAGGCAACAAACAGCCCTCATAGATAACATGAGATTTCTGTTTATAAGATTTCAGAGCAACAGATTGCCTTCCAGACTGATATTTCTTGTGCCTTCAGAACACATTGCTTATTCTAAAAACTGGCAAGGAGAACAAATTATGATGATGCTTGCAGCAAATGACTTGCTCTGTATTGCTCTCCACAGGTCACTGCCTCCGAGGATTTCCCAGGACTGAGACCAAAAGGAAATAGCCTGTCTCAAATAGGAAACATTCAACATGCTCGAAAAGGATGCATTACTTTTCAGGCAGAAATTCTGTGGCCAGCAACTTTTTTCCCTCAACAGTTAACCATTGAAATGCTTCTGCCCCCCTCTGTTTTTTTTTTTTAAGTTGTTTTGTGTTGTTGTGGTACCTGGCTTTTCTAAGATATCACAGTTTTTCATAATGACTGTTGCACATATTGTACGAAATGGTCTTGTGATCACTGATGATAAAGAAGCCTGTTTCCTTTGTGCCCTTTTATAATTGTTGACAACATCTTTTCATGTCCATACCATTATGACAGCTCTTCCCAGGTGTATTACCTTCTGTTAATAGCATATGAATTCACACAATATAGTCATGGAGTCAATAGAATCATAGAATAGTTTCACTTGGGAGGGACCTTTAAAGATCATCTAGCCCAGCCTTCAGCACCCCAGTAGCATTCTCCTCAGCTGCGACACTGGGACTGACAAGAGACCATGCGTTCCCACCGTATCTATCAACATTTTCAGAAATGTCACTATCTTTGAACAATCTCTGCTCCTGTACACAATCCACAGCCAGCAAACCAAGGTGGGACACAGTGCTCAGCCAGCACCAACGCACAAATGTACACACAGTACAGCCACCCTGCTTATTCCCTTGATATACCAGCCTAGAGGAACCGTTCATGCAGGAATTTCCATGGTACAGGGGAGACCACTACTACAAGACCATGTAAATGGCACTTACATCTTCATGGTACCTACTGGTAACTCCAGTTACTGTCCCACTCTTCTTTTTCCTTTTTAATGTATTTGCTTAAATACAAAGTATTTTCTTAATGTTACTGAGATGTTGACAGATTTTATCTGTCATTAATTATACTAACAGGAACAGTAAGTTGCTTCTCAAATTTTTGTTGATACTTTCCATCTTGATATGTTATTATTCTATCTAGTTGCTGAGCCCCTACTCTGAAGAGGCTGTCCATTAAGCTAACTATGGGATGGCTTTGTGATGTGTGTCAGGTTTTGTAAGTTAGAGCCACTATTTGATTTTCACTTCTGACTAGAGAGTTGATATTCTGCTTTACCTAGATCTTTTAAAGCCTTATTTGATACTGATCTACATTTCTCTTCTCTTTTTACCAAACATGTTGTTCCAAGCACGTCAAGTTTGAGAATATTTCTCTGTTATTAATGAAATGAGAATATTGATTTCAGAAGTACATATTATAATAGTGTACAGGGTGTGGTGGTCTTTATAGGGAGCATGTAGAGCTATCCCAGGCTCTTCCAAAATCTCAAAACTCTCCTTCCCTTAATATTATAATTAAAAATGAGGAGGTAGAACAATGGTCCTGTGTTGCTAAAAAACCCAACACAAGCAGTTTTTACCAGCTATAACAGCAAACAATTTAGGTGCAAAATAGACTTTCGTAGATAGGATCTGCACCATAATGAATACTTCAGTTAGTGTCACTATCCACCTAAAGTATCTAGAAAAGGCTGTTTTATTTTCTCTGCCTCTGTTCTCTTCACAAAATGGATAAGAACTGACAGTATCTCCCTGCAGTATCAACAAATATGTTTTCTCACTGTGCACTGTGAAGGGCTTTACAAGAAATGCAAGAAAAATAGCAAAAAATCAAATGTTAAGGATTTTTTTATTAGCCCATTATTTGGAGTTTTATACAAATTTGAACAACAAACAATTTCAGAAAGTTCTGTGCAATGTAGACTCTTCATTTCAGCATAAACCCTATTTAAAAAGGATACTTCACAAAAATCATCATTTGTTCTAAAAGAATGGGACTTTGATTAGCCCTTAATAACTTCGGTAATCTAGTTAGTGAAAAACAAAACAAGCTAGGAAAATTATTATTGGTGTTTTAATTAAATTACTGATCAGAAGGACTATGTGGCTGGTGACTGTTCTTTTTAATTTATCTCCTAAGCATCCCAACAGTAGGAGATGGATAAACTGCACACCCTCCTAATCACCTTTTTTTCTCTGCCTTCTACCTGTAAACCATATGTAGGTTTGAGTTTATGCATAATTTTTCAAGACATACAGTCATCTCAGAATGCTCTTATAACTTTTAGTGTTTGACTTACAAATACAGAAAAAACACCTTTTTGAGCAACAAAAAGGGTTTATACCCTCACTATCATCAGAGAACCCTGTGGAAAACCTTTTCACTCTCAAGAGATAACAAAAGCATCAGCAATCCTGCACTCTTTTGAGGCTGGAAGTTGAAGTGTATTTTAAAGGGAAGAGTATGAAACTCAGAAAATCATTTCCCACCTCATTTCTAACTGCTTAATATTTTTACCGGAATTCTGCCAATATTTTATACGCAATGGTAATAATCAAGTATTTAACATATTGTTGGCACCAGCCAGCAGCCAGAGGCAGCTCAGGTCAATATTGTGAGATAAACCAGCTCTCCATAGATGTGATAAAAGACTGAAACAGCAACAAATATTAAATAGACTTCTACGTCAAGTAGGAATATCCCAATATGACACATCACTAGCACTCTACTATCATGCCTTGCCAAAACCAGAATTTTTCCAAGGGTTTGGTTTCAAAAAGACAGCAGCATTGTATTACTTCCAGAAATAAAAAAAAAACAATCAAACAAACAAAAACCAAAACCAAAACAAACCCAGAAAGAGTGCCAACAAATCACTGGGGAAAAAAATCAACACAATCAACCTACTGAGCTATTCTGTACCTGCAGGTTTGTTCTAACTTTGGATGAAACTAAAAGGTGAAAAAAACCAGTAAAAAAAAAAAATCTAAGGCAAAATTAGCATTTAGATATGCATTTGTAACATGAAATACAAAAGAAACTTGTGAGGAAGTCTTTCCTAGTGCAACAAAAAATAAATAGGCAGTTTAGGAGCAAACACAGCTGAAAGCAATTCTAATACCAGTGAATGTTGAATGGCTGCTGTATGAAGTACACTGAAATTTTGCTTCCCATTTACCTGTTATTGAAAGCTACAAACTGCAGGTTATGCTATACCAACAAAAAACATTTAAGAAAAGAAAGGGAAAGAAAAGTTTAGAAAGCAAGTCTCCAAGAGCATGTTACTGAAGATTGTATCAAACTAAGTATCTATCTCTGTACTCCTGAGAATTCTCTCATTCCATGAGAAAGTATTGCATTTCAGTCATTAAAAAAGCCATCAAAATGTCTAATTTGTGACATTTATACAGGTGTTGGAACTATTTTAAGAGGCAGAGGGGTTTTAACTATTAGGTGATTATCGTAACACTACAGTAAGTAGGCACAACTGCAAGTGCCACACCTTCTGTACGAATAATTTCAAAACATGGTTCTTTGTATGAGTAGGTGAGGATTCAGGTAATATATTCCATCCCCATTTTCAGTCCATACTTGAACAGCTCTTACAAAAACACATATTAACTTGCCTGTGCTGTGGTACACTGATAAAAGCTTTAAAAAATTCAGATGGAAAATTTAGTTGTTAGCATGCCAAATCAGTGTCAGAACAAACTCTCATCTCACTATTTTTGCAACCTTTCTGAGACACGTAAATGGGCAAATGGCAGCATGGTGAAACAGAGTGCTCACCATGCCATAATAATGACAAGTAGTAAAGGAAAAATTAGACTGTCACCAACATTTAATGTCATATGAAGTACTGGCATTTACTCCTTTAAGGAATGTAAGCATCAATTCCATTAGGGACAGTTTGCAGCCCTTTGTGGAGAAAGTAAATATTATTTTATGCATATCAGCTAGCACTCTAGTGGTATAGCAGTGTAAGATGGGATCTTTTCCAAATAAGTTCAGACATACCTTTTACTGCACCTAGAAATTGGAAATAATTTATCCTGATAGAAGCATTTAAATTTCCAGTATAGTCACTAATGGTAGGAGCCTCTGGAGATCTCCAGAGGGAGATTTGATCTGCCTAATTTAGACAGTCAGACATAGGAGTATCTTCTGCTATGGCAAGATTTCCTAAAATTAGGAAGACTTTACTTATGCTGTAAATACAAGGTCCAAATAATGTCTATTATTTTCAAAAACAGCATCTTTTTGAGATTGTCTTCTAAAAGAAGAAACACACCGAAATGACCAGTTGCCTGTAATCACACCTCCAAAATATCATACTTACTTCATAACCTTAGTATTTGTACTTGCAGGAATGATGAATTAATCGTGGTTTTAAATTATTGGGGAAGAAAGGAAAATAATTCCCATTACTATTTATCTCACTTCTGCTTTCTAGCTGTAACTCCACAGCCACATGCAACTGACATTGCTTATCTTGATTACCTATTAGAGTGATAGTTGCAGACTGCAGTACATAAAAGAATATGCACTGAACCCATAATCTGCCTGCTGTGAAGATAAAGGAATGAAGAAGAGCCCATTATTTAAAACTCCAAAACACCAGTCTGTAGCAGTAAGGAGTTTTACAGAAGGCGACTTTGTCAAGCCATATTCAGCACTGACTGGTTCAGCAGAGTTCATATCAGTTCCTCTAATTGCACTTTGTTGTTGTGAATATGAACCTGTGGAGTCCAGGGCACAGATTACAGCTGTCGGGGTCCAACAGAATCAAAAAGTTCTATTGATTTTTTTGTAAATCCACTATTTACAGAAAAGGAGGATTATTGAGAGCCTCTCACAAAGGAGAACTGCCCAGAAACCACAGCCTGCTGAAAAGAGATAATGTCACTTATGCAACCAGGGGTTGATTTCAGGAGTTTAAAGTTTTTAACAGGAGAGAACCTGGAAAACAGAGTTTAAGCATTGTATATTTACATATTTTAAAGCTAATTCTTTGCTTGGCATTTTTATGCCTTTGTATAGCCAACTGGCAAAAATAAAGGACATACTAAGAAATCATTCTTTTTCTGTATGCGGGACAGAATGGTCTTAATCTGTTTTCCTAAGTAAACATTAAACATGAGCAGAAAGGGATCTCAAAGATATCTGCTCTTTTGCTACTTAATAATATATAGTCATTTTTATGGTTAATATGTGCTGTCTGGTTTTCAGAGAGCTCACTGCACCCTCCCTTAAATGGGCTCTCCCTTGACACCTCAAAATACTTATTTCCTTTCTGCTGGGAATCTTGAAAGTAAGAAGGGAAGTTCAATGCAATTGGTGATAAAAGTGGTCATCTGTTTTGAAGGCAAAAAGAAAATAAGGTTTCAGAAAATAATGAAGCTTCCTAACAGAGTTTTTATACTCTGGATTTACTAGAAGAAATGACTTTTTCTGATTTGGAAGGACAGAATTTATTCAGGAGGTGCTTTTCAATTTGTCTTAAATTATGTATTCTAAATGCAAAACTGGTCAACTTCTTGATATTAGCCCGTCCACAGTTTAATCATACTTTTTAAAAATTGTAAAACCATACAAAAATAAAATGAAGTTTGTATATATATGTATAAATATTTTTGTATATGCTAAATATTTCTCTTTAGAAAATTATACATGCCTAGTTTTTATATAAAAAATTGTTTGAGAATAGTTTTGAAAATAGTTTGTGTGTTGAAACTGACAACCTTTTGGAAAGGGCTCAGAAACCTGTCACAAGGGTGTAATCCTTCAGAACTGACACCAGCAGCAGGTGTCAGTGCAGATGCCAACATGTGGGTGATGTACCCAAACTCCTTTTACATTGTGCAAGACAAAAGGACTACTGTTCTTCTAATCCTGATGCATACATTTACATAGGGCCAAATAAACAGCTCTCTGTGGTCTGCAGAGTAGTTCTACATTTAAGCGAAACTTAAACACTGAAATGCAGGTATCTGATTAAAGAACTGAATTCCACCTCTGCTGCAAATAAATGCTGTAGGTTATCACTGATGAAATTGCATTTCAGTGCATTTCACCATTCTTACTGTGAAAAGTACCAGAAGCAAACCTTTTGATTCTTTGTGCATGTTGATATTTACTAAGTGGTAGAGATTGTTCAGTCCTGAAGGCCTTGGTACCATCACAGGTTGTATAAGGAAAAGAAAATCAGGCTGTACTTAACCACAGATCCAGAGAGCTCTGACTGTGGTTGAGAAGGAAGGACCATATCATGACATAATGAGACAGAAGGAAATGTTACTTTGATATCCTGAATCTTGGAATGTTTAAAAGCTGATGTGAAAAGTCAAGTAAAGCTGAATTACCACTCTCATTTCCTCTCTCCTATTACAGAGGGCAGATGGCTATATACAAAACACAACTAAGTAATGAAAATGTACTTGTTTAGCAAGGTTACAGCAACATGTGATTTCTATTAAAATATATATTGTTGCCTCCATAAATAGCAACCTGAAAATCTGTTTCAACTTAAAGCTGAATTAAAGTATATAGTTTTATAAATTTCAGGAATGATAAGTTTTGAAAAACTTGACAAATACATTTTGTTCCTACCAAGTTAGCTATTTAAAATTTTGAAGTTCAGTAATACAGCTTGGATAGTGTGTTAGATTTAAGTATGAATCTGACTATCTCGGATGCAACAAAACAATCCATTAAGCTCCCCTTATTTTCTGCCCATCATAAGCTTAATATGTGATTCATCTTTTTTCATATCACACAGGACAAAAAGGTGATCTTTTGTAATTGAACCTCTAATTTACACTCCTCATCCTACTTTCCCAAACAGTAAATAGTGGAGAAGAAAGATTTTTCTGCAGCTTCTTCAGCCCTTCTTTTTTTTTCTGGGGAAAAGAAGTTATATGTCAGGTCTCTAAGGAATTTGATGCTCTCTTTATCCCTTGACCCCATTTTCATATTCAGAGCTACAAGGAAAGAAACTATCTCACAGAAAGGTAATATATTTGGAGGTTAGTAAGAATTCAGTATGTAAATTTTATGTCCTTTTCCCCAAGATCCACTCCAGTCTTTAGGGACAAGGGCAAGTAAGCTCTCAAAATGAAATACTTTATAATGGAAATATTCTATTCCGCTCTTTTAGATACTCATTCAAGGAGAAAACAACACAACTCCAAGTCTCTAGAGGAAACCAACACAATAAACTCTACAGTGAAGTTTTAATATCAGAGGAGGAAGGCACTCCTGATAGATGAAAGACCTTGGAACTTACCAAGTAAGATTTGCAAAGTTTATCTGCTCAGTATTTTGTAGTTATTAATTAAATCATGGCATCTCTTGTAGGCAAAATTGCATTGATTTTCCCACCATTGTAGTTACTGTTTTAATAAAGAAGAGAGACAAAGGCGTAATGCTGAAGCTGGAGGGCTACAAAAGATACTTCTTTTAAGAAGGAAGGAATAATGATTGCCTTTGAACTTCAATTCTAATGCCAGTTCTCCCAGAAAACAACACTACTTATGGAAAAGAATTTTTTATCGTTTTTTTCTTTTTTCTATTTCATTACTCTTTGTTTTGTTGTCAGAGAAGAGTTATTGTTCACAATTAGAGATATAAGAACCAAGAGGGTTTACCATGAAGCTATCAGTAATATTTCAACTCCAGAAACCATGTGGGAAACTGTATTTAAAAGCTGTCAAGAAGTTATATAAACAGAATTAAAGCAAGTCCTTAGATGGAACTGAATGCACTAGGCAAGAAGACATTTAATAACTCTAATTCTCATGTTTGAGGAATGGGGTAGAGAGGGGGAGTGGAAACCATAAAAGTGCAAAGCTTCATGGTCTCCCTAAGTAGCCTCTCCTTTCACCAGTGCAGAGGAGAGGATACTGGGTTAGATGGGTCACGGACAGGAAACATTAGCAGAACCTTTCCTGTCACTGTTCAGATCAGACTGAAAGCTTATATTTTTAAACTGAAATGCAAAACTACAAATAACTGTTGGCTTTAACAGAATTATGTTTTTGTCCTCTAATTCCGGCTATCTGTGCATATAAATGCAGCATGTAACTAGAGATACCTGTAATCCTGTAAATTTATTACAATATTATGATTGTACAGAACCATATTGCAATTGACTTCCTTGTAAGCCTTACATTTAGTAAGTCAAAGATATGTACATCAGGTAATGAACACCAACTCGTTTAGCAGGCATGTCATTTCATTCAAACTTCCTAGTTTTTCTATCTGGCATCTAAACAAAAAACCTTGCAGCAATACAAGTTAAGGAAGAACCTAGATTTAGTAAAGAGGGAAGAAGGAAATTATGTTTTATTGTTATTTAAACATCTGCACCCAGTTAATATCCCTAAATCATACTGTTTTGTGCTTCTGTACGCTTACTGCAATGCTGAGCTGTGGTACTTGCAGGTACAGATGGCCCAGCTGCCAGAGCCTCACTTCCTACACTTATCTACCATATGCAAGCCTTTTAACTAAATCATTTGTAATAACTGAAGGGAGATAGAGAGCAACTAGTGTTTTGCTGTAGACGTGTACTAAGCACAGACTTGAATTAACAATTAACCTTTATGGTACAGTAAATGAATACTTTCATTACTAGAGCAGTAGTTAGAACTATATTGTATCTATAGGAAAAAGCATCTTACCTGAATAACATGTTTCAGCTTGTCAATAATTTGACTTATTACAGGATCTGTTCCCTTCACTTTTACTTCTGGATTTGCAGACTGAGCTTTGATTCCACTGCCAACCACACGGTGCGTATAGCTAGTTTAATACAGAAACACACACAAAAATGATTTAGTAACTTACTCTACTCTCAGAGAGTCATCTTC
This sequence comes from Gymnorhina tibicen, assembly GCA_013399875.1. Classification (NCBI taxonomy): domain Eukaryota; kingdom Metazoa; phylum Chordata; class Aves; order Passeriformes; family Artamidae; genus Gymnorhina; species Gymnorhina tibicen. The sequence continues at coordinate 1,381,915 of VXAZ01003670.1, forward strand.
TAGTTTGTATTGTCTCTCATGGCACCAGCATACCTCTTTAATAAGATGCATTAATTTTGTGCACATATTTTCCACAAAAACAAAATACAACAAAATATAATTACTACGTTCCACAAAGTTCTGCTATTTATTAGAGCTTTAAGTTTACTGCAAACTTTAATAATGAAAGTTATCGACATTTTGTAGCATGAAGCATTCAGCCTTGTGCATGACTTTTTGTATGTGTGCAAAAAGACTTTCCTCCATTTTGATTTTCCTAAATACAAACTACATGATGATTGCCTAAATGTATGACATTTCAGGTTTTTAAACACATGCTGTATGATCACAAATAAAACTGAAGTTTCCGAGTGTTGTTGTGAGTGCATGTGCAGACACAATATTTGTTGAAGGATAACAGCCAAATTGTGCATAAATTATTTAGCATTATGTAAATTACATAAGTAAGAGTAGGCCAAAACATACTTGATATACAGATGTATAAAAAGAAGAAATAAAAAACAGATATAAGCTGATTCAAAAAAGAACTGCTGGAGTAAGTAGAACATTGTTTCTAATACACCAAAATTCAAAATATAGTAAATAAACTAACCACCAAACAGAATTCTGTAGCTTATTAAGAAGCAATTCTTCATTCAACTTACCACATTATATGTAATACTCAAGTTATGCAAGAGAGACTGAATATCTACCCTCTCATCACAGATATTGTACATTATGCAAATACTCTCCATATGCTATATTTTTTCTGCATACTCTATAAGAGGATAGCTCTATATGTCTCTGTCTCAAAAGGATTTTGCCAGCTGTTATGCTGTAAGGAAAAGAAAGGAAATAACCTTATCAGAGTAAAGAAATTTCTAATTCCTGCCTGTTAGATCCACATATAAGCACAGACAACACAGCATATTTAAATTTCACAGAATTTCTTTTATGAAAAACATTACAGGTCCTCTTAGCTCTGCAGAAAAGCTTGTATATATGCTAAACAATGACTGCAGTTCAGGAAAACAAGGTTGCCACATAACAACAAGATTTTGTCCTTGATCTTTACCCTAAATGAGATTCAGGATATTCCTAAGGAAGTGTACATGCTGAATATACGAATGACTCATTCTTGAAAAGGTGTTATTTTAATGCACAGCAGACAGCTTTCTGTGCTGTCTTGTAGCAATGGAACCATTTGCCAGCTTGAAGTGATGGGGAAAAGCTTTGTATAGGGGTGTGTACAAAATCTGCAGCCTGCCTGCTAGTCTTGGGCCATTGTTTAATGCAGCAATTTGGGCTGGGTCAACAAATATGGTAATTGTAAGTGTGAAAAAAGTAAAAGTAAACATAAAAACCTTCAAAAAATTTCTTTGGCAGTCATTTGTATGAAACAAAATATATAAATAAATAAGGAATTAATTCCAGCCGAACAGTGCTGCATTCACCAGAAAAAAACAACTGGTTTAACTGAACTTACTAGTTTAATGCAATACCAAAATATTTTTTCATACCGTAACACTATAAAAAACCTTGAAGGTTATGGCTATCCTTTCTATACAGCAGTCTTGTTCTGTTTCACAGCATGCAAAATCTGTGTTCTCACTTTCTGTCACTCAGAATTCTCCAATTAACACCTTTTTTTCAAATGCTGCAAACCCAGCTATTGCACATTTGCCTGTGAAATGCGTAACTGTGAAAAAGAATACCCTTTCTCTTTTTTTAATTCAGTAATATTCATTTCTCTAACCATGCAGGAAGAAATAAATCATGCAGAAGCTGAAACTTCCCTAGACTAAAACTTTATTAATTTAGCTCACCTGGGAATTATTTGGCAATGACTCATTCAAGACTGACTATCATTTCTTTTTCAGCTATTTCTACAATGAAATCAGAAGTCTTGAAGAGCTGATATTTGCTGTAGGAATGACTCCCTTCTTTCACATGAGAGAAGGTAGCTGGGAAAGTAATACTGTCTTGTGAGTGGACCTGATATTAGGAGTTCCAATCATGTTCTCCAACCTCTTCAGAGTCAACACTCTCTAAATTCCTCAACAGCTTTTTTCAGTTGAGAGTGGGGAAGGGGAAGAAGCTGAAGCAGAGGTGATATGCATTGAAACAGTGACAAGTAGCACAATAGTGCTTGATAACACCACATCTTTAAATCTATTGGCATTGAATAAATATTAGATCATTAGGTACTGGTAGTAACAAGCTGTTTAGCACCTCCCTACCTTCTTTCTCACTACTGACCTTTCTCTCACCAACAGCTGGCATAATCCTTTCTAGTGCTTACAGAATGAATTTGTTATTTTCCCTGCTTCCTGCAGGCCTCCTTATCCTCTGCAACGATGTTTCCAAACAGAACAGTACACCTTTCCACCTAAAAACTTCACAAATACACTGACTGCCCAAAAACACTTGAACTTTCACAATGTGAAAACTGACACATTTCATCCCGTTTTCCTGACGTTTTTGTCTGTTACAGGCTCTAGAAGATCCCAAATAACATACAAGATTATGTCAATAGAGAAAATAATAATATACCAACCCTTTGGACCCAGTATTGGTATAATCACTACACATTCCAAAGTTTTCTGGTTTATCAAGTTTACTAGATATTTACCACATTCCCACCTTGACTCTTAAATGAGTTGATATTTCTCTCCAAAAATCCTTATACTTTCGAAGTTATGTGTTATTATTCAAGCTTTGTAAAGTTTTTACTCCTTCGAGAGTTTTTAATTTTGTATTCTGAGACTTCAGTCTTGAAATTGATCCTCCAGGTTCTGAATGTGAGCTCTCCCCCAGGAACATACGGGGAATAACCATCACATATGGAAAATGAAGAGCTGAATTTCAAAAATTAAGATTCATTTAAATGGAATTCTATTTGGAAGAATATTTTGCCCAAAATGTATTTGATTTGCTTGGCAAAAGCAAAGCCCAGGGGAGGCTTCAGGAGTGGCTTCCGGGAGAAGATGTCAGAAGCTTTCCCCATGTCTGGCAGAGCCAATGCCAGCCAGCTCCAAGGCAGACCCACTGCTGGCTAAGCCCAAGCCCATCAGTGATGGCAGTAGCACTCCTGTGACAACAGATTTAAAATGGAGAAAAAACTGCTGGGCAGGAGGAGATGGACAAGATGAATTGAGAATATGAGAGAAACAGCCCTGAAGACCCATGGAGAGAGAAGTCTGTGCTGGAGCCAGTTTGCTGGCAGGTAACCCTCTGAAGGACCCATGCCAGAGCAGCCTGTTCCTGATGTACTGCACCCTGTGGAAAAGACTCACACGGGAGCAGTTTATGAAGAAGTGCAGCCTGTAAGAAGGACCCACAATAGAGAAGTTCATGGACAACTGACTCCCATGGGATGGGCCCTATACTAGTTTGAAAACAAACCAGTGGGAGATCGCAAGTCAGAATTATGATTTAATAGGAAAATTAAAATAAATGCAATAGTACAAGAACACTGACAGAGTCAGGATACAACCTGACACTCTGCTAGTCAGGGTGGTGATAGCCATCCAGATGAAGTGGTCCTGTTGAAGTAGTGACCCTGTAGAAGGGTCTGGTCTTCACCTGAAGGTCCAGTGGTAGCTCTCATCCTCTAGGAATCTAATAGGCTGAGCTGCTTGTGCTGTTCGAAACCCCAGATTACATCCACGTGGGAATGCTTGGCTCCTCCCCCTGGGTGCAGCATTTCACAATGGGGGGATGTAATTCTATGAGTCATGGGTGGGTCCTTGATGGCTCATTAACAGAGATAGCTCCCAGAGAGAGTTTTTAGGGGTGAGTCATGGTGGGAGATAACTAGCACAGCCCCACCTGCTTTAACAGCTTGTGGAGATGATAATAGAATGCATACTTTTGGTTACATCTTACATCGTAACCTAGGACAGACCCATCCTGGAGCAGGTGAAGAGTGTGAGGAGGAAGGAGTGTAAAGACAGTGTGTAACACCCAAATGTGAGTACACTCAATATACTGAAGTAAATTAATATATGTTTGCATTTTTCTTGTTGTTGGAAATCCTAAATCATATTAAATTTGCTCTCACTGCAAGGTGATCCGGCTTTGACCAATTGACATTAAAAACTCTCATTTAACTTTGAGTTTGTTGTAATTATATGCTCTGACAAGCTATAAAGCAGACTGAAAATCTTTTCTCTTTCTTCAGGTGTATAATAAGGCATTGACAAAACTTTATGAAGTATTGCTTTATTGGTTCTTATAAAAGCAAAACTATGAAAGTCAACATCTTTTTGTTTAATCTACTCTTTTTCTGCTCGAAATGGTATCTTTTGCATACAAAACCTATAAATCAGTTATAAGTTGTTGTTTCATACTCCACATAATTGTATTTAATTAACAAATGTCTATAAATCTAACATCTTCAAATATTCTAATTGTAAATGAAATGATCTGTTGAAGCTAAACAGGCTATTGGGAATCTGAGGAATTCATCCCTGTAGACTCATATTTACATGCAAAATATGTTTTCCTTTATTTGGGGGTGGGGGGAAATATGAACATCTCAGACTCTTGGTTTGAGAGACTTCATTCATTTTAAAGTTTTAATACAGCATTAATCACTTTCTGTTTCTTTAATGTACAAGTAATGGGAAAAATATTTTAAGGATCCCCACAGAGGTAGTCTGACTTAAGCAAGTGTTGCTCAGATTTGAATCCTGGGGAAAAAAAATGACGAATTTCTTGCTAGAGAAATAATAGACCTGCCATCTGTGCTCATTTCTGTACAAGCATGGTAATGTATCACATCACTTTAACAGGCAGACTTGGTCCCCAAGTACTATTCATTTTCATCAGCATTAGGGAAAAGAACCAAGAACCAACATATTTGTATTCTATAAACATCTTTTAAAGTGATGAATAACAAGGTGCCCATTTTCTGAGCTCAATATATGAATATTCATATAAATTACCTATTACTCTCTATTGTATTTATGAATACAATTGGTGGGGTTTACTTTTTATTCTCTCAAGATTTCTGATAAAAGAGAAAATCATGCTTTATTGGCTATCACCGATTTCTTGGTTCATGCAGTTTGAAAAGCTATTAGAAGTAATAAATACATCAATTCTTGTCTGATTCAGCCATTTTGGACATGTTGCTTCAGGAAGATCTGTACATGTATATCCCTCCAGCACAAAATAATCCGTATTACCTTGTGATGACAACTAATACATACTTATTATTATTATGATTTTCTTTTTCGAGCTACTTTTAGGCTCTTTGGCCATGTTTCAAGTGGGAGATTAAAGTAACAAAAAGTGTACTATGACAGAAAAGCTGTTGTCCAGAACATCCCTAAGTCAAGCCTCTCCCAAGAGACCTGGTGATATTGTACACTTTAGCACGTTTAGCTGGTCACCCCATCCTGATGTATCTCTCAACTGCTACCATCACCTTCTGTCACTGCCTTCTTCTGGTCACCAGTAGTGTTCCCCAGGAATCAGTACTGGCGTCCGTCCTGTTGAACATCTTTATCAGTGGTTTGGAGGAGGGGCTCAAGTGCAGCCTCAGTCAGTTCACAGATGACACCAAGTTAGGTGGGACTGTTGATCTGCTGGAGGGTAGGAAGGCTCTGCAGAGAGATCTGGAAAGACTCAAACAAAGGGCTGAGGACAATGGCATGAGGTTCAACCAGGGCAACTGCTGGGTCCTGCACTTGGTTCGCAGCAACCTCATGCAGCACTACACACTCAAGGAAGAGTGACTTGAGAGCTGCTCAGCAGAAAGAGACTTGGGGGGTGCTGGTTGATGCACAGCTGAACATGAGGCAGTGTGTGCCCTGGTGGCCAAGAAGGCCAATGGCATCCTGGGCTGTATCAAGAATAGTGTGGCCAGCAGGACCAGGGCAGTGATTGTCCCTCTGTATGCTGCATTGGTGAAGCCTCACCTCAAATCCTATGTTCAGTTTTGGGAGATCACTTCAAAAAGGACATTGAGGTGCTGAACATGTCCTGAAATGGGCAACAAGGCTTATGAAGAGTCTAGAAAACGTGTCTTACAAGAAGCTGCTAGGGAAACTGAGGTTGTTTAGTCTGAAGGAGACTGGGAGGGAACTTCATTGCTCTCTGCAACTACCTGAAAGGAGGCTGCAGTAAGAGTTTCTTCTGCCACGTCTCAAGTGAAAGAACAAGAGGAAATGGCTTTAAGTTGTGCCAAGAGAAGTTCAGATTGGATATTAAAAAAAAAAAAATCACTGAAAGAGGGGTTAGGCTTTGGAATAAGTTGAGCAGGGAGGTGGTGGACTCATCACCTCTGGAAGTGTTTGAGAGGAGTCTAGATGTGTCACTGGGGGATATAATTTACGGTGATAATGCTGCTAGACTGATGGTTGGACTGATGATCTTAAAGGTCTCTTCCAACCTTAATTATGAATCTGTGTGATTCTTGGGCTTTTCAGTGCTTGGCTCAATTGACACTATCAAGAGCTATTCAGGAATCTCTGCATTAAGTTGTCAAGTTATAGGGTCATGAAATTGAGACAACTCTTCTGGTTGTGACGGGCTTACACTGGGGTACATTGCCTTACCCCTGAAAGCTGTGTGTCAGGTAGTCACAGAGCTGTAGATGGTTCAGTGGGGTCATAGCTGCTGCAGCTGTACAGAGACACTGCCTGACAAAGCTTGTTTTGTTAATCACTTTGTGGCCACTGGGATTCTCATCTTCATTTGTGGTATTTCATCTCAAATGAGATCTTACTGCACTAGAGTAATCTCCATGACAATAAACAGAAAACAACCACTAACTCCTCATTTGGTAACAATGGAGAAGTCTCTCTCCATCTACTTAATTTTCTGCATTTGAAACCAATATGGTGTAAACGATGCCATGCCGGTTTTCATCTGACTGTTTGAAGTGCACAGTGAAATTCTAGGGAACTACTTTTAAAGTAACTGTTTGCTTCCACTGGGTTCTTTGGGAAGATCCAGATGATGAGAATATAATGCTCAAGAGACCAAATAACTTTTAAAATAGTATCTTTATTTACTGTATTTACCTTCCTGCTTTCATCTCCTTTAACTGGCATTGATGCAGTAAACAAACTGCAGCTTTTGCAGAATGTTCCCTCCTTCATGAAATGGATTTTCTTTTTTGTATCCTCTAGTTTTTAAAAGTAAGCCATCATGTACTGGCCTTGTTAAGGGATTTGTTTTGTTCAGCTTCTCACGTTAATTGAATTCTAAATTACTTCAGAACTTAGGTTGTTGGCACTTACAAGTTTCAAGCAAGCACCTGTATTTATACAGTCTCACTGTGTTTAAGAATGCTAAAATAGCACAGTGTGCCCACTACATTTTGTTTTATTTCAGACATGGGGTATGATTTTTAATAACTCTTTCTCAGCTTGCTTGCTTTACAATTGCTGATAATTACTGGTTTACACCTGCTATTGCTAGCATCTTCATCACTGCTGGGCATTTCAAAATTCTGGGTAATGTTAATTGAGAAATTAACAATTACCTGAATACTAGTAAAAAATAAACATATGCAGCAACAAATTAGTTGCTGCAACAAAGAGTGTTCAGTGGTGTAAATTTTAATTAGCAAAAGATGAACAAATCAAAGAATCACTGCAATAATAAAAACTACTTGGAACTTAGACAGATGTGTTGGCTACTTTTTGGTCTTACATAGTTTTTTAAGAGTAGATATTGCAAAATTAGCTTCCGAAAGTTTGTAAAAATTATCTTACACCTAGCTGTCAGAGACAGTACTTATAGTAATTCTAGGACAGATCCCATTTGCTCTAGACATTGTCAATTTATTTTAATTGATGAAAAATTTCAGTAAAATAAAATGAAATATACAATAAAATGTATTTGAATTTTTCAATGAGAATTTATTTTTAGACCTGCCATCTGGTATATGTTTAAAGAAATCAGATTGTATATATACTTGTTAATCTTACGGAAAACATGAAGTGTGGAAAAAAACTGAGTAAAAGTTGTACAATTTGTGTTTCAGAAAAAAATATGTTCCTACAATTATTCAGACTAAAACATGGCCAATAAAAATATGTATTTAATTTTTTGTCATTGACCAGACCTGCCTTGTTAACGTAAAAAAAAAAAAGAAGCAGATCAGCCTTTGGACTTTTCTATACTCGAAGACTACGTGACATGTCTTTGAAATAATCTTTTTAAAGCAGATATTTCATTTTAACATAATTTATTTGAAACTAGGTTAATGTGAATAAAACAAATAACAGTAAAGTATGTAATAAAGTATTATAGAGTCTTTCAGAGTATTTCTTTCAATGAATTTCCAAGTGTGGCCCAGGCCTGGTTTTTTATTTTGTACAATACAAAATCTTTTACCATCAATAATTTTCATTATGTTCTAATCCTACAAAACATTTTTGAGCTCTTCTAAAGCTCATACACCCCCAAAATTCCATCATGATCTTTATTTGAACACCAAAATTTTTGAGAGGATTGGATGTGATTGGAAGCCAGTTGGTCATAGTTTTAATGTTGGCTGTGTCTTCTAAAAATAATTTATTAATAAGCAATAAGAAGTGCTAATGATGTCCCGAAGGCTTCCTTAGGCAGACAGGTCTCCCTCTAGAGACTTTCAAAAGCAGCAGCTTGTCTCCAGTTGTTATTTATGGAACATGTATTTAAAAGAATTGTTTTACTATGCATCTGAAATCTTCTACAGGATGTGTGTCTGTTAAGTCAGACTATCCTTTTTGCAAATAATGTAACTTCTATTAAAAGCTAAATTTTCTTCAGAAGAAAAAATGCTGCAACCTACACACTGAAAATTCATTATTTAAAGCTTTTTTCTAGCACAGCAATAAATTCCGCTCACATTTAAAAATTGATCAGTAGCACATTGAGACAGTTTTGAAATACACCTAATTTGCCTGGATCTGCATTAATTTGTCAAGGTAATCTATTTCAAGCTAAGGTTATATACACTGTTTTTAAAATACCATCTTTTCCTGCTGATTTTCCTTATTCCTTTTCTTAGAGATCCTTTGAATGAATTAGTCCACACTAGCTGAAATAATTCTGGAACAATTTTGCCTCAATATTATAAAATCTTAAATACATTTCCCTGAAACTGCTCTTATTTCCTATTGTAAAGAGAACCATCTATATCATGTTTTCAATGTCAGAGAATTATGTTTTATGTTACTTCAAAATCTAATTTTTTACTGCTTCAAAAATTCCAGAACTTTTGAAGAATTCTCACTTGAAGGATACCACGGAAATTAGTCTTCCTGTCAATTAATGGTAATCACGGTAACAGCTGTCTATCTGTACCTATCCCCACAGCATGTTGCTATTTTCTGGACAGAGACACTATTCTTATATGTGATGCAAAATGAATGCCCCAAAAAGCGTGACAAAGCACGTCTGTAATGCACCTTAACAAATAAATGTGTTCTAGTAATTGCAAGGTCTGTCAAAGAGAAAAGAGGAGCTTTGAGACAGATATTTCATTTAAACTAGGTGCCTTGGGTAAGTCACATGTTTAAAATTGAGAAAATAAATTCTTATTACATTAGAAAATAACTAAACAGCAGACATATGCAAGTGCACTAAATCTAGATAAATGAGGACAACAGTATCTCCTTCTTCTTGCAGTATTCTAGAAATCTTCTAACAACTGTAATAATTCTACTGTACCTTCATTTAATGGAGCAAGGAAATGAGAGATATTAATTATCATAAACAAGCACATAAATGTTTATAGCAAATAGCTGGCAAAACAAAAGGAATTACCTTGGAAAAACAATTCAAGCAACTTGGAAACACAAAGCTGTCAAGCCCAATTAGTGTAAAATTGAGCAGCCTGCTTCCCCTATAGGATACTAAAATATTTCTGCTTGGAAATGACAAAAGGGTCGTGTAACTGTGGCATTACATAGGACACCAAACCTTGAAGACAGAAGTATGACATGTCATATTTTGTCCAACATAATGCTTCAGTGCAGAGACTAAAGGGTCCTATAGGGACCTGGAATGCACCTGATAATTTTGGGACTCATACCTGACACAGTCAGTACTTACCTCACAGCCCCATAAGAAGTACACCACTACAAATGATGTCAAAAGTGCACTTTCACAATCTGTTCTTTGTCATTGAGTGGTTTGCAGTTTTTTCTGAGGTACTTTATGGAAAATTAACATAAAATGAGAGAAGAGTTCTGGTGAAGGACTATCAAGCAGATAATGAACTTGAATATGATTATTGATTAAAAAAAAGGTCATTCAGCAAATAAAGGTCATATGAAGGAATCAACCTAAGTCACTGTGCAATGCTAAGAGTGAAGTGCTACTGCACAAATTCACTGATGTGAGCCACTCAATAGATTTTTTTCCTGTTTATTCTAAAGAATTAAATCCCATGTGGTGAAAAAGCTGCTTTTTACTGTCCTTCTCTGTTGTCTGAGTACACTCAGAGTTAGCAAGATATTGGTGGATTATTAATAAATCAGTGTAAGGGGCCAATCCATTTCCATGGTTTTGGACTCATTGTATCTTTCTGATTTATCTGATGTGAATGAATTATGATGATGTAAACTAGGACTGGATGACACACATACAACAGATTACTCTTTTTATCTTAAATGTTTTTTGAAATCTATGTGCTTAATGGTAATTGGGAGGGGGGAAGGGAGGAGTTGGTTTTTTGTTGTTCTTGATTTTGTTAGTTTGGGTTTTTCCCCTCAGATAAAAACACTAAAATGCAATCTCTTCCCATTTTCAATACTACCAAGTCTTGGAGAATACAACATTTTCCTGAGGAGATATTGGATGTAATTGCCTCTTCGTTCAAACCAGTTTTACACTTACCCAAGTGTGCTTACTTCATATACATTTCCTTCCTGTGTGGAAGGAAAATCAGTCCTCTGGATTACTCCACAGTTTGGATTGGAGAAAATTTTTCTCAGCAACTAGAAGTTTGTTCAGCAGTTGACCCATAACCTTTTTTTCATTTCACAGCTTTACTATTCACAGCACCTTTGCTGGAAGCATTTGCATTCCCTGATTTGCAAACTACCTGCACTGCCTGTTCTCAGAGCGCAGTGAATAGCTCATATGAAGAACAAATACAGAGTTATGTATCAGAAGTTCTACAGCATGCTGTATTTTATTGAATAATAGAACCAAGCATTACACTATAATGCCAGTTATGTGCTAGTGTTACTTAATCTTTATGGGAAATAAAGCATTTTGTAGAATGCCATATTTTAGCAATTACAGTAAAGTAACTTTTCATTTTGCACTGGTGCTTAACTAACCTTATACCAAAGACAAGTACAGTTGCCTTAACCTTTGATGCTTTTCACCCTCCATGAGAGCCATGATGAATATTTTTTTTTAAGTATTTCAGGAAAAGTCACAAAGAATATGGACTTTAAATAAAGTCATATTCAAAGGTAGTGATATATGCATGAAGAGCTTCAGTTTCAGAAGACATTCGTAGCAGAGTAATGAACTGAACTTCTGAGTAACAAACTTCTGGAGAAGGCTGAAGGATATTCTGTGAAGTCACTATGCAGTTATCTGAACTGGCGTATTAAGACTTGTGTCCTTCATTTCCAATTCTGTTAGACAAAATTGTATCAGTACCACAAAATCATGGTTTAGATGCACATTTTTAACATCTAACAAAACAGGAATAATTTAAACACTATACACAAAGCATATCATGGCACAGGGGACATAAGCAGGGATACAAGCACATTCAAGGATCTTTCAGTGTTGTCCACAACATTTCAGCCCAATGGTTCTTGCATTCGTGTGTGATGTGGAGCCATCTTTTAATGTTTCTTTTAAAAGATGAACTCACTCTTTATCCTTTGTGGGTACAGTCAATAAATATATGAGCTAAGAAAGCTGACAAAGCTGATGTTTAAGTGTTTAAAGACACAGATTGTATTGGAGGTTTAAGAGCTTTAATAAACTTTTGGGTTTCCCTTTCTTCCCAACCACCCCTTCTTGTGTCTTCTTTTTACAAATTTCACTTATCACATTCAGTTATTGCTTTCTTTCAGATATAAATGAGTGGATGTAAATACATTTATTTTCTCTTCAGTGGGAAAAGGTTCACAGGACCATAGTAGTAAAAATATTTTAACTGAATTATAGGAAGATCCTGTTTCCAGGTCCTAATAAAAACAATTGTTTCAGTTTTGTTGTCACATGAATCACTGCAATTGTTCTTTATTTGTGACAAAATTACAATGGAAATGTGGCAGTGACTCCCATTCAATCAAATCTTAATAAAATAGAGCTTTTAGACAAATATCACACATTTTTCCCCCGAGAATGCCCCGCCCATAAGAAGAAGGAATATTACAAAATTATTAGTGACTGTACTCCACTTCCCTATTTTTAGCTATTTAAAAATAAGACATCTATTGCCTAAGCATCTATTGCCTACGGAGTATGGAAATAGAAAGAAAAAAGAAGGGCCTCCTGTGGGAAGTAAAGCACTAGTGCGGGATGAAATGATGACTTGTCCTCTCCATTGGACATGCCTCCTAGACAACCAGTCTAGATACAATACTGAACTTTTAAATAACTAAACTTAAGTTAGATTGCATTACCCTTGGGGTACTCACTGCTGAAGTGGTAAGCTTCCTGAAGCAGGCCTATTATTCTCTCTGTTTTTCAGTTTTCCATTTTAAAGTCATCAGAATTCTTACTTACTTGTATTATGGAAGACTCTATGAAAAGACAAGAGCTAAATATTATGATCTGTCCAGCTATTTCAGTAACGGGAACTGTATACCTGAGCATCAATAAAATGTCAAAGAACTTGGCATTTTTTTCTGGAACACACAGTTCCGTGCATTCTAGAAAACAGGACAGATAATGACAAGCTTTTATCTTCCCTTTTGTTTCTAAAGAAGCCCAAAGTAATTTACTGAAATAGTCAGCAGAACCAGAAAAATTGAAGGACAAAACTTATAAGAAATTTATATAGATTGTAATGAAATGCTGGAAGCAAGGAAAAGAAGGGTTCCACTTTCTTCCTTTGGGATCAAAAGGAGAGGAATTCTATCATCTATTATAAGTTTGGAAGCTCTGTGTGACTGCTTAGTATGCAGTCTGAAGAGAGAATCAATCTAGATAAGGCTATTCTCAGAGATTTGATTTTTAACTTCACTTGTGATATTGCCTTGGTTACAGAAATTAATGTCAAGTAGGCAACAAGGGGTTCAAGGATAATGTAAGTCAAGCAGGCTATCTTCGGTATGGGAAACGCTGTCAAAGGAAGACAACGAAGTGCACTCAAAGTGTTGCCAAAAAACATTCTTCAGGAAAACAGCACCCTACAGCAAATACTGCCTGTCTGAAAATATTAAACGAACCTTGTGTTGCAAAAATGTATCTAAAATTCCCTTGTATAGTTATGTATTTGTATGCATGTATATGTACAGACATCTCATTTCTGTTATGATCTATGTAATAAGCCAAACTCAAGTATCCCTGTTCTGTATCATGACATGGTCAGAATGTTTATGCAAAAATGGCTGGATTTTAAAAGCATTGTAACAGTGAGGAATTTCACTGAGAGGTAAAAACATGCTTCAGTATCATGGGACTTGGGAAAGTAGGGTTTCACTTGTGTCTCTACGTATTCCTGATTTAACAGTAAACAAGCAACTGGAAACTAGGTCTTCTACACTACAAGAGTGTTACAGTGACATTTTAGTCATAAGTTTTAGCTCATTGGCTGGTGTCAGGAGAACCACAGACTAATTTCTTATGCAATATCTCTGGAGAGAGAGCAGTTTCACAAAAGGATTCAGAATCACCCACATAGTCACAGAAGTTAGTATGTTTCTTGAGCTAAATATCATTTTGTGTTTATCAATATACACAAATTTCAAGTCACTTTAAAAATATTTCTCTTCATGGGGTTGTTTTATATCAATTCTATCGATTCTGTGGAGTTTACTTCATTGTCAGCTGATAGGATTAAACATAATGATTCAAGTGATTGATGTGGCTTAGATTTATTTCATGCTGTAACAAAAGAAAGAGCTGGTAACAGGAAATTCTCCTCTCTGTTGAGAGTGTTAGTCACATCAGCAGGTCATTCACCTACAGACTAATTTGATCAGAGAGAAAAAGGACTGTGCTTTGTTGTAAATAGTTGGGGAGGAAATGAAGAAAGATAAAAGTTCCCATATCTTTACATAAAAGTACATATTCTTTCTTTTACAGTTCCTGGATACAATGATGAAATATGCATGACAGGAAAAACTAAGACATCTAATTCCTAGCAAGCCATCCTAATCACTAGGCTAGAGGCCCATTGTCATTCCTGAAACACTTTTTTCAACTCATGAATCTCAAATTATTCCATATAACCTATAGAAATATAAGTGGGACAGACTAAGAACTGTGTTTGTGATGCCTGCAAAGGCCTGTATCCCTGTGGATTTGAGATGAGCAGCAGCCCTGAACCCTCAGTCATTAGAAATGAATCTACTCCCTACCCTGGTAGTATGTTTCTAACTGCTAAATTCAAGGAAGGAGAAAACTCGGGTTTGTTTTGTTTGGGGTTTTTTGCTGTTGTTGGTTTTTTGTTTCGTTTTTTTGGTTGGGTTTTTTTTTGTTTATTTTTTGGGGGTTTTTTTGTTTTGGTGTTTTGTTTTGGTTTGGGGCTTGGTTTTCTTTAATGCATTCTAATCCATTACACATGCTCTGATAACACTTAACAGATTGCTTATTGCATATAAAACAGCCAAATCCGTCAAATTGTGAAGCCCGAAGAGGTTGGTGCTTGAGCTGGAATTCAGCTGTTCCACACGCTTATCTCTGAAATAGGCTTTTAATAGCCAGGGATGAAACAAAACTTGGCAAGCAGTTTAAAGAGGAAGTGCCATATAAAGTCAAGCAAAAAATAGATGGAGCAGCATGAATAGCCGTGCAAACTTCTGATGTACAGAGGGTCGTGCTTTTATTTTTTTAAATCAGTGCTACTGACAATTATCTCCCCTCTCTAGGAGCTAGAACTATTGTATAAGTGTCCCTTAGTATCAGCATCTTAAGGCCATTCTTCAGACTGTGGGGTTTCCTCCCTGACTTTATATTTTCCTTAGGAGTATGTAGCCTGTCAGTAAAATAGCTGTTGAAACAACAGTACTATGACCATTTAAAAATATTGATTTACAAATGAAAAAATACTTTTTTTCTTTCCCCTTGAGCATCCTCCCTATAGCATAACGTCTGATTCGACTAATTTTACAAAAGATGCTTTTCTATGAAGGAGATGAAAGCCTAAAACATGAGTTATTAGGGAAACTATCACAAGTACTGTGAAGCACTGTAATAGGTTCGGGAAAAGTTGTGGACTTCCCATTTGGGATTTGATGCTGGGAATGCCATACTGCCATGAGTCTGCTGTAAACACTAACACAGCTTTGAAACAGCAATTTCATCTGAACTGCTGAGCTCTACAAACAATAAGGCAAAGTTCTAATATGCCCAATGTTGTGAATAATATAGTAACATGGTCTATTAGTTCAACTTTTTTGGCCACTTCCTACTTAATTTTGAGTGAGCATTAGGATGTACTTTTCATTAGGATATAGCTTTTCAACCAATGTAGAAGGAACAAAGTGAAAGTCAAGTCAAGAAAAAAGACTTGGGTCAAAGTATTCAGGACACATCTCAGAAATACTCATTATTCAGGTCATTGATCTTGCTACTTTGTTTTCAGAATAGGACTGAGTCACCAAAGAGCATTGAATAATTTTTTTCAGCTTGCAGTATTCACAGAGAGCAGTATTAATGCAATCTATATTCTCTGACTTAATCAAGACCCAATCTTACGTTCTTCATTCAAAAGAATTTTCAATTTAAGGTCCTGAACTTTTAGTGAGTCTATTCAGAGAGGTCTCTGTCCAGGCAGATAGTGAAAATGCAGACCTCAACTGCAAATAGGATTAGTTTTGTAATCTCACTGTTTTGGACACCTTAGAAAAATATTGAAATAAAAAGGTGCCATGTTTTGGTTTTTTATTTATTTGTTGGAGTGCTTTTTAAACACAACAGCAATTTTATAAACCAAAAGACAGAACAAGATCTTCCTAAACAGCCTCTGATGTTATAAAATGAGTGTGTTGCTCACCAAGACAGGCATGTGCATATCTTGCCCTGGGACCCCGACTTTCTTTTGTCTTAGATGAATTTTGGCAAGTGTCATCCAAGTTTATGAATTCAAAACCATTGTTCAGAGTAAGAAACACTTTCAGAGTCCTTCAGACATTCTGCTATAGACCTTTGGCCAAGTTTAAAAATTAAACATACCTTTAAAAAAGATTATTTTGAAGAAAGAGATTGAAAGAAAGTCAAAATAAAGCACAGAAGTGAACTTGGATTTCTCAGTTCTCAAGCTGTGACATAAACATTGGACAATTATTCCACTCTTTCTCTGGAATTTCACTAGTTTATTTAAAAAAAACCCAATTAAAACTACTGGTTAGTGCACCATGGGGATGAAGTTCAATTTTTATTTCTCTGGAGGAATGCAGTTTTGTAATTCTAAAACTCATATGATATGACAGAAATCTGAATATCGACAGAAGCTTTTTTGTCCCCAGAGAAAAAGAGATATTAATTACATCAATTATTTACCAAATATTCGGGTAAAAATTGGATCCTCAATAAAATTTAGATTTATGGCCAAGATTTTCTTCTCAGTCATGGTTATACTAAATTTGCTTTTTCCCTTGGTTTTTAGTTTAATTTTGTAAATGTAAATATATCATATATTTTTATAATATAGAATACATAATATAATAATAAATAATATAATTTATATATGTATAATTAACTGTAGACTGTGGGGGGTTCCATTTTGCTCCTAAGGATAACATCATCTGAATGAATTTAACACTTTTTTTTCTTTTTAGTTTGTGCCTTGCCTCATTCTGATTAATTATTAATCATAGACTGTGATCAATAAATAGTACCAGGAGACATATTTCACTAAATCATCAAAATCACTTAACTCATGAGCCTTTCATTATATTTTCTCTCCCCTGTCCAGCTGAGGAGGGGAGTGATAGAGAATCTTTGGTGGGCATCTGGAGTACAGCCAGGAACAGCTCACCACAGACCTGTGCAAAATAAAATCAAGAAGACATGGAAGAGTTTTGAGATGTTCTCAGTTTCTAAAGTTAACACAGATTTATCTTGCAAACAGCATGTACCGTAAACTTGGCCGCACACTGGGCTAGGGGTTGATTTTCTAAAAAGCTCAACTCTCTCTGAAAAGTTTTTGGTTCATTTCACTTGAGTATTTCTTTTTCCTTTCATTAGAAGATTGACAGTGTCCAGAAGGACTCTTTCTCTCCCTCAGCTATATATGTGCTGTTTGAGATGCTGTCAGGTACCACAGCCGGCCAACAGCTGCTGCTTCAGACCTGTGCAAATCTCCCACAGTGTGTGTACTTGCTTCAAACAGGTCATTCTAGTTACTCTGGGTATTGCAAAAAACCACATTACAAGCATCGTACCTTATTAAACAAAATTCAGCATTATAAATTCCTGAACTGCATTGGGAAAACCTTACATGCTCAGCCATAGTTGTAAACCAACACTAATATTAATATACGCAGTAGTTTCTAACATCTACATTGAATTAGACAGGTTTGTTTTACTTATTATTTAAATCATGACTGCAATTAAATAACAATTAGACAGTAATCAGATATAAATTTAGCCCTTGGATTTCTTGCTTTGTTTTTGTTGTTGCGTTTGGGGCTTTTTTTTGTTTTGTTTTTATGTATTTGTGTAGCCTTCATATGAAAACTTCTCAATTTTCAGAATTTTTCTCAAAACCTCTGGGTTTTGAGAGATGCTTTTGCCCATGCTCCAAGTTGGATAGATGCCAGCCAATCCTGATCTGAGGGATGTGAGCTCAAGCTACTTTAGTAATCCTAATGAGAGTACAGCACCGTGCTAACAAAGATGCACAGCTTTCAGATTGAATCTTGCTGGCCTTTAGCCAGCTCCGAGCATAAGAAAAATGAGTGTAGGTTTGTCTGCTAAAGGCCAGGAAGATTTGCCATGAGTTGCAGTAAGTCAGATTCCCAGCACTTCATAAAATGATCACACTTTGCACAGCCAGGTGTTGAATGGCAAAATCTCTGAAAGCATCTGTGGCTAAGGTTTGAATAAATATGTCATATATCAAGAGACCTTCATTGGCATAATAAGACTGCCAACTACACAGAAATGCAAGAAGGAAACATTAAGTCCCAGTGAGATCTAGGAAACTAGAAAATGTCTACTTGATATAAGAATAATACATGCAGGGGTTTTTGCACCCAGAGAGACTATGTTAACTGGGGATGAGGCACAAAGATAAAAATGCTCATTCATTAGCAAGTGTGGACCTGATATCTGGACTGTTTCACACATGGGCACTTTGGAAGCCACTTATGTTAAAATAATCATGCACTTGTACCTGTGTTACTAATGTGAATGCAATTCCATAATTTCATACTTACATGATTTACAAATGTTTGGAAAATGAAAATTTTGCAGGAGATAAAATATGATATAGGTGGTTACGAGAAATTATATTTATACCATTGTGACAACCCATTTTGTCAAGCCACATCACTTGAGAAAACACGATTTTATATATAAGCATAAATAACAAAACTGAGAAGATTTTGTCTGTTGCTGTGTACAGTTTTTTTATGGAAGGTAATAACTTCAAACAAAATAATGTTTACTCGTGACTTCATATTTCTGCAATGAGAAATGTGTGACATTTTACGATAATTTCAGTGACTGATAAAAAGATGCATATAGTGAAAGTTTATAGTTCTATTTAACCTAATCAGAATCAGTTAAGAACTTAATCAATATTAGTTCTAATGATGCTGTCACTTCCAATACATACAAAGAGGTCATTTTCTTGTTGTTATGCTGTTATATACTTTTGGATGGAGGGAATAAACAGCACAAGAATTTTTTTTCTTACATAAGCAGGGAGTAAACATTTCAAAATGCATATTTTGCACATACCACATTTTGAAATGTGGTTTGAAAGAACATAATAAACAATCAACAATCTTTTTCTGTTTATTGTAACACTTGTGGATTTTATATTAACAACATCCAGTTGACTAGATTTCCTTATGTTTGGAGCAAAATTATTTAAGTGACACCAATCAGCTTTTTCATATTTAGTGGGCAAACAAAAAGTGCCAGCAGATTTTGACTACTGTTTAAGTGAATAATCCCAGGAAAAGTACCAAATAAAATATGCATCTATTTCAATGCAGAGAGATATGAAAATTCCCTATGCTTCTCACACTCTTACAGTGTAGTGTAATGTGCGATGCATCTTGTGATGTAATTCTGTGATATTTTCACCATCTAGCATGCACACAAATTGCTCATCACGCACACATACAGTGAACATGTCCATGCCTGGGGAATGCATATGTATATGTTCATGAACAGACATATATGTCTAACAAAACGAAAAATATGGCAATTGATCAAATCTCCAAAGTGGGATTTTACACACCATTTCTTGGGATAGCCTGCTATAATATACTGTTAGCAGAACAAAGTGTGCAATAAAGTGCTCAGGGTGATTGTAATGTAGAGGAGAAAAAGACTTTTGATCCGCTTTAAAAAAATGACTTTAGCAGCTATTAGACAGCTCTCCAGTGGGAGGTCATTATCTGGGGGTACATAGATTAGCCTGGGTTAATTCTGCCTAAGGAATTGTCTAAAAGTGCCAATACTGTTTTGCTCAGTTGCTGAGTCCCTCTGTAGTCAGAGAGACAGGAGCAACTTTGAAGGGAAAATTACCCCATGTAAGTCTGATTCAGTGTTTCAAGAGCCTCAATCTCTCCACTTGTGACAACCAACACACCACCACATGGAAGACTTGGAGGAAACAGGCAAGACAGATGAGCTGAGGGAAGCAGGTAAGGAGTGGTCACCAGTCACTGTAAAGAAAACTGAATCGATCTCAGCATGGCAGGGACAGGAGGGTGACCTTTGTTGCAGATATCCATTGTACCAGCGGGTCTGCAGGCTGCGAACAGCCTTACCTGCAGCAATGAGGAGAGAGCAACGCCTCTTGAGCTAGCCAGACCACCATACAGTGGATCAACCCAACAAAAATTATAAAAGCTCCACAGTTAGTGAAAGGAACTTTGAACAGAGAAATGGGCTTAAGTTGGCTTTCATCCACATGCTCCTTCACAGCAATTGGGCACATACGGTGTCATGTCAAGTCGGTGACGATACAGGGATCAGTAACGGGAATCAAGTTTTTGTTGTGGTTCAGCTCTATATTTCAATCACTGTTATGGTGGTTCAGGTCTCTATTTCAATCACTGTTACGTTTTGTTGTGATTTCAGAATATTGCTGTACTACTTTCTTATGTCAAAATCACATGTAATGCCAACTACCTTCACATAAGTAAATTTGATACTAAACATTAACCTCTCCTTGTGCCAAATATCTAAAAAAACCTGGTCAGACAGTATTGGATTCTGACACCACTGAACATAGGAGGCAGGAGGACACAGATCCCTTGTTTAGGAGACAGGCAAGTCTTTTAATTAAAATGTGATGAATAAGGGACAAATGAGGTGTTCAGGATTCAGGTCACTGGATTTCAAGTAGCATGGTGCCTAATAGGATTTCAGGGACTACATGTACCTGGGTTTAATCAATATAGGACAGTCATTTAGGAAAGAATATGGCATAGTTCCATTTTGAGCAGCATTTTTCCAGATGGGTGTCTCCCTATATACTGGGTACACTGGCATTGCTGGGGAGCTTAGGATGTTCTGTGGGCAATTATCTGTCAGCAAGCAGAAAAAAAATAAAAATACTAAGTAAGGAAAAAAGTCTGTTTCTCATCTGGGCCTTATCCTTTACCAAGTAATAGACATTTTCCAGATAGTTCTGTGAGCAAATGATGGCCAATGTACACCCTCTAGAATATGTAACTGTATTAATCACATTAAAGAAAATGCAAGTGTTCTCTATGTTATGATAAAAAAGAGAGACAGTACCATCAGTACAGGAGTTGCACTTCAGCAATCACTTCTGGCTGTCAAAATAACTGATTCTAATAGGAAGATTCAACGGAGAAGAGAAAGTGCAACCATATATTATGCAGGGAAAAAATTCATCACAGTATCATGTAATTTACAGACCAATGAATTGATTGGCCCAGGTTCCTGAATTTTTAATTTTATCTGCTGTCAGTACAATCACTGTAGTTCATGCCAGCACCATATGTTACCTCACATAAATGCCACTCTACTTCTGTGCACTTTCAGATAATGAAGCTCTAGGAGAACTCTACTCGCTTGGCTGAGCCACTTGTAAGGTTTAAAGAAACTTGTCTCTGTGTATTCATGTTTCTAAAGATTGCACTTGGTCCGTGAGCAGGTGTGAGTATTAGGTAGGAAAACAGATATATAAACAAAGCATTCTTGCTTAAATAAACCTTTGGAAAAAAAAGGTTCAAAGAGGGAGAATTACATGTAAAAACTTTTCTAGGGAGATTTGTGCTTCTAAATTAAAATATTCATAAAAGTAATTTGAAATGAGACTCATATAAGTAAAATACTCATGAGAGTAGAGAATAGAAGATAATTTTATATTTTAAATTTTAATTTTAGAACAAAATCTAGCATATAAAATTTAAGAGCAATGGAAGCAAAGCTGGTATGTGTAAGAACTTAAAAGCCAAAGACAGACATGAAAGTGAGAACACCTGTCATTTCTACTGGAAAATAGTATTAAAAGACTTGAAAAAACATGGCCTAATTGAAGAAAATTTTAAATATCTCTTATCCAAAATCTACAGAAAAACGTCTATATCTGTGGCGTTACTTCAAATCTACAGTTATAGACAATTTAAAAACTTCTGTATATATGCTGCCTTTACACATCTTATAGCAAGCAATTTTCAGAGTTAAAATCACTGTCACAATGAGTTTCAGCCAATCATTTAAAGCACCTTAAATAATTCAATGCAAACTGGATCTTTGCTCTCCTATATACAGCATAAAGCAAAAATAAAGCAAGACTGAACTTTACTTGAAGATGTTATGCTAAACTATAGCAGTAAATGGGCATAATACTGTTTTATTTCCAAACTAGAAACCGGATTTTTTTTGCAATGCTGAGCAATGGAACAATTACTTAAGAGAATTAATTAACAGAGGAAGTGGCAGTTACCACCTTTTTTAAAAATAAAACCGGCTATCATTATAATTTTAGGTGTGGATCTCATCCAGAAAGTGTTTGATAGGTGTGTTGAGAACATGCCTTCAGATAGGGCCTGTAGGGGATTCACTGAGAAGAAAACCTAATTTAATGATCAGTGTTTGGATTTGACATGAGATAATCACATAGCTGCTCAGCTTGAAATTGCCTAAGATAATTCTGCCTATGCACAGAAGCAGAACTTTTGGTTCCCTGTTAAATTTTCTGATGACTGTTGGTGTTGAGGTAGGCATTTTGACGATCACAGCTTCTTACATGTGCACATAAAGTCTGTGGACCAGAGCCAAATTTATTAACCAACTTATGATGCAGATAATCTCTGGCAGAGGCAGGGAATTACTTGATTCCTGGAAGCAAAGGCAGTTCATGATTATAGACCTGATCTGGAATTGAGGCAAATGGCTAGTTTAACTCCCTGCTCTGTCACAAACTTCCTGTGACCTTCACCAAGTTTTGCTGGATACATCTATTTATATGTGTAGCTATCTCCAGATTTGTTCTAAATGAATCAGTGTGAACTTCTGAAGCAGCACAATTCCATACACACGGATCTGTGAAGCATGGCACTCTGGAAGCTAATTCACTCAATTTCTCTTCCAGTAATTCCTTATCAGCCAGATTCCAGGACTGAAAATATCTAAAATAATTACGTTTTAGTGGCTATGAGATCTTTCTCAATGTAAAAAAAAAAAAAAAGTAAGCCATTCCATTATCCATTACCTCCTTTTCTGCTTCTTTCCTGTCCAGCATGAACCAAATATTTATTTGAAGACACTTCCATCGCTCTGATATAGACACAATCCAGATGGTATTTCCAGTTAAATTTTACTCCTTACAGAGCTGTTACTTCAGTATTGCATGTTTAAAAAATGGAGAAGAAAGTTTCACTGAATCACGTGTACAGAACATTAAGTTGCTCATTCCACAGATAGCCATGGTTCCCTTGACTATTGACTAGGTTTGAGCTGTGAAGTTGAAATTTGCTATTCAAACATCTTTAATTTAAAAAATGCTAGGATGACTAGAATTTTGTTTTGTCACTTCTTCAGTTAAAAGTAACGAAAACATTACATTAAATTCCAAAGTATGAAAAATTAAACATTTCAAAAAGGGTTGAATGTGATGTTATGTATTTCCAGAAGTCAGACGCTGAGGCAGAAGTGTCCTAACCAATGGTTTCAAAGTCAAAAATACGGTTACTATTGCATTTCTATTCCTATTGCATTTTTAAGTTTTGTTTCAGGCTCTGCAAGAGTTGAGTGACAAAGAAACTGCATAAACAAACCCGTCATTCTTTTAAGCTGTGTTTTCAGAAAAAAAATCTTGATAGTGAAATTGGAAGACTTAAAGAAGGCCATTCATGTAACCCAGGAGAATACAAATCAATAAAGTTCATGGCTCAGAGGTTCTCATTGATTGGAACATACTGGTAGCACAGTAATTTCAAAAACCAATGCAGGGTTTGCCAACCACACCACATTTTGCGATTGTAGACAATAAAACTCCATGACCTAGAAACAGCTCTCTACGGTACAGGCCTCTGAATGACTTAATGTGCTTGACTCCAACATGGATCAGCTAAATACTGACCACTGGAAATGTATTTCATAAAATTATAATACTCATATAACATAAAATGTTTAACATAAAGAAATCCATAAAATACTGTCAGCTGAAGAGTGCAGACATTTTAAAGCATAAAAGAAAACTAATATTTCAAGGAAAATTCTCTTATGAAAACGTGCTTAAATGCCATGTAATACCCTTTAAAAACCTACCAAACTAAACTCTTCTATTCATTCATTAGATGTTGAAGGCATTATTGGCTGTCACAGTCAATTCATGCATGCTGCTATGCCAGTAATTAACTTCAAGTCAGCAAGGGAGAGGAAAAACATCCACTGCTCTTGCTCAGAGACATATCTCAGTTAAATTCTCAAGCAAAAATAGCCTTTTCTATCAGTTGTTGCTGTAAAAAAACTGCAGATTATGTCTGAGCTGTACAGTAGCTTATTCTGACTCATGGGACACACTGTGAATGCCAAGTTCACAGTTCCAAACCATGGAAACAAACATGAAACAAATTTCTACATCGTGCATTAACTCCTGCAGAGCCAAGTAGATATTCTTGAATATTTCATTGAAGTATAAACACATAATATAGATATATATGTAATTGTAGTAATATAACAATCTCCAGTTCGGGTTGCTTGGTAAGGCAAACCCCAGATCTGAGGCAGTTTATTTGTTTGATAAAGTCTGCATGGTGCTCAGGTACTCACACCTCAATGCCTGAGTCAAAAAAGGCTGAACAACTGAAGAGCAACAACCCCATGATTTTTATTTTTCTTCTTTTATATGTGCTTTAGTTTCAAACAAAAAACAGATTTTGCACAGATGGAATGCTTCCCTGACCATCAGGAGCTGTTATTCAGTTTGTCCTTAATAATTTCTGATTTCCACAGTAAAATCTGCATATTCCTGCCCATGCCTCCGTCACTTGTGACATGCCTACAGCCTATATCCACAGGAACTGCTCTGTTCTGCAGCTTGTGAAGAATGATTCCTTGCTTACCCGAGTCTAGAGAGAAGCCTTTGTAAGAACCTTCCTCGCTGTCTGGGAACAGACTCGACAGGGACTGTTTCTTGTTTTTTCTTTTTTTTTTTTTTAAGTATATCTTCCAGACTGCTCCAGATAGGTCATGTTCCACCTCTGTCTCTAAAGTCATATATCAGGTGACAGAAATTACTAGTGTCCAAGCAAGGATCTACTGCTGAGTGAATCTGGTTCATTTCTCACCTGCTGCCTCTGCATCCTTTGTTAGAAGCACTGGCTGCCAAGAAAGGCAGATACTCCCATGCCTTTCTATCTTAATTTGATTATTTTCTTCTTTATTACTTTCAGATAAATACTTCAGGATAGAAAACCTCCCATTTCATGTGTTTGTGTATTTCTGCTTTCCAGTCTCTTTTTTCAAAATTTATTATGTTTGTAATAAATAAATTACATTTACATGTTATCTAAAGGACCATTAAATCCTATCCTCGGTGGTGTGCCAGAAAATCATTTGGCTTCAGGCCATGTGAACAAATATTCTGCCAGCCTTTTCCAGTTAGCTCAGCTGACTGCTTGCTATGGAATTTTTCTTTCAAACACCTCATATGCTTTCTCTAACATACGTGGGGTCCTGCCCTTTTTCTTATAGAGTCCAAACAGTCTTCCTACCTTTCTTCTTCTCATCTTTTTTCTCCTCCTCCTCCTAGCAGTCTCCCCATTAGCACCTTACGTTCTCCAGAAGTGGAAGGTTGTATGACACAACCAAATCTGTAAGCATAGCTGACTGTTTCTTAGGAGCACTCAAGGACCAGCAGAGTTTGAGAAGCTCATACATCTTCGTTATTCTGGAGTGCCCCTGAGGCTGCTCTGAGTGGTGTGGTTTTGGGTAGACATCTGGGTGAAATTTAAATTGGGTGAAAATCAGTACAGAATGGACACTGTCTTTCATAAAGAAATAAAGGCAAAAGCAAGAGGAAAGACATCCAGTATCCAGGACACTGCAGGTAAGCTGAGTCCATGGTCTGAGTAGTAAAATTCTGACATCAGCTTCAGAGACAAAATCCTTAGAGGTTATACCAACACTGGCTCATATAAAGCCTGGATGACCTTGATGCTAAGTCCTTTCTAAAGCAGGTTCTTCTGTGAGGACGACAAACCCAAGCAGAAGTGAACATCACTGCAGCCACTTAGACACATTCTCACAGCTCTCCCAGGCAGCAGTGTCCCCAAAAGCAAATGCTGAGAACACAGGTTTACATTATATTTCAGAATACTCCATCAAGGTAGAAAAGTCTTACTAGAATCTCCACCTTCTATCGCATTATAGGCTTAAATACAAATGAAGTAAAACAGAGGTTAGCTTAAAAAAAGTACCTTCACATGCAAAATCAATTCTGCTACCCTACAAATCACTTATTTTTGCTTTTAAGCCAAAAGAACAGCACATCCTACAAGCAAGGAAAACTCCTTTTACTTAGTATGTGACAAAAGTAAATAGAGATGCCTTATGTTCCAAAATTAATCAAGAGTTGTTGAGATTTCTTTGCTCCAGATAATTATGACTTCTAATTACAGTAAGGTTTCATTTGCATATATTCCAACCTTACCAAGCTAAGAACAGTTAAGGTATGTTGCAAAAAGATATGGCTAAGAACAGGCACCCAAGAGGATCTTTATAAAAATATGGGTTTGTATCACCTGTCAGTTCAAAACATTTCTACATATGGTCATGTCTTAATGCTTCCCATTGCTCTTCTCATGCTCATCTTCTCCTTTCAAGTCCCCTCTGCAAATAGTAGTATGTTGGAGCCAGTGAGCAGGGTGTAAATCACCCCCAAACTGGTGTTTTTATGATCCCTCCTGCTGTTATTCCTCCTCTTCCAGCTGCTTCTCCTTCTGTTATTTTGCCATTTTACAGAATAAGGGCAATAATCTGAATTTTGCAGACTCATCAGTTGACAAACATCTTTGAAAAAGAGTGCCAGCCTTTAAGAATTCTAGTTTCCATAATGCTTGTTTGGTAATTTCCATAATAATTTCCAATCTGGTAGCCAGTTTAGTACTGAACACGGTATGGACGCTAATTTGGCATTGGTTTTTGCCACTCTAAAGTCATACAAATTGCCAATGAGAGTGTGGCAACATTATCTGTAGCTAAATTTCAAACAGGAAACATGGCAGAAGGAACTTTTAGGAATGGTACAGAAATTCAAAAAGACTTTATTTTAAAATCTTGACCTTTTTTTGTCCAATTACCATAGTGTCATCCAGTATAATTCAAAGAGCCTATGTTACCCTCTTCACTATTCAAAAGCCATAGCTACTGAATAATCCTCTAGACCCACATTCAAATTTGGAAGACTCATTTGGGAAAGACAAGTTGTCCCAGAGTGCCACCCTTTCCTCATAAAGAAACAGCTTCAGCAGAACAGTCATCAAGTATTCTTGGCTATTATTTCAACTAATAAAGCTATTTAAGGAGTAGATAATTGGGCATATCATGGATTCATCTGCTTTTCATTTTCAGTGCTTGAAAGATTAACAAAATTAATCCAACTGGCAATGAAATTTTCAAGAATTGAAAAAACTATTTGGGATACTGCCAAAACTAAAGGTAGTATCTATATCTAAAAATGTCTTATTTGCAAATCAACTCTACAGCATTTCTTTACCCTAATGACACTTGCCACATGCTTTCCCTTTAGATACTCAAAGGCGATCACATGTGCTCTGTTGGTTATGCAGGTATTTGAATTTTGTCTCATCTTTTATTCTGCATTTAGTGATCCAGCAGAAATCTGAAAGAATTTTTCTGGATTTACCTAAATTGAATTAAATTATCTTGAAATAAATTATTTCAAAACAACAAAACACAAAATTGTGTTTAAAAGGAAAAACAATGAAAGAAAAAGGAACAGGATAGGCCTATCATAAAACATTGTGTATTTTCCATTAAAAAAGAGAACTTAAGAACAACCTTTTTTCGTAGTTTTTTTTCTACTATTTTGACCCTAGTTAACAGTATCTTACTTACTGAAATCCCTTCACTTTTTTTATAAATTGTAAGAGGATATATCTCTCAGTGGGAATATATTTCATGTTTTACTTTCCTTGCCTTGACATTCCTTTCAATACATTGAAGAGAGTCTCTTTTATCTTTCAACACAAAAGTTTGTTATCACATCCAATTAGTCAAAACTAAATTGAATTCTCTGTACACTGGTCATATCTTTTTGATGTCTGGGTATTGAAAAAAAGGAACACAGTATCATTACATTATATAAAGAAGGACACAGACTCGTAGCTTCACATTCATATTCTCTTCAGATGCATTTTAGAAAATCACAATAGATTTTGGGTTCTACCATGTCAAATTGTAAGGTGATACATAATTAGTTAGGTAGGAAAAGAAACGGAAAAGAGAATATTTATACCCTGCAGGGTCAAATTGTATTTTGAATTGTTCCTTAGCAAAGATTTGGAGTTTGCAATCTTCTCTTTAGCAGACTTACTATTTCCCCCAGTTCTATTCATTTGAAATGCCTGCAGAGACCTTTTTCAGTCTTTACAGAACAATTGAAACTTTCCATCTTTCATCAGAAGTCTTTGATGGTGCAATGACTACAATGAGGTGTGGAATTGTAAAGGCTTCTTCTGTCCTTTGACCTGTTCATTACATGAGGTATCAGGAGCAGCCTTTGGAACTCCTTCTGAATTTCTGACCACATGGGAAAGAAATATGGTCATAGAGCACAACAGTTGCTTCCTGCCTAGATGATCCATTTTTAACCCACTCCCTCAGGTTTTCTTTACATTCCTATTGTGGTTGCATGATCTCCTGAACTTGTTTTTTTCTCTATTATATTCTTAAGCCCACATTCTGCTACTGACCTTTGCTTTGCAACCCTTTTGCATTTTTCTGCTTATAAGAAATGCACTTTTTTTCCCAAAATTTTCAGTCATAGTTGTATCATCATAATTTCTATATGGCTGAAAATACCTTCTGCCTGAAATATAACCCTTATTGTACTTCCAGAGAACAGTCAAAACTGAATAAACACGTGTATATAGATACCTAAATTAAGTGTCATATCAAATAGAATCCCAGTCACAAGCTTCCTTATTTAGGGCCACCTGGAAGATAATAAGCATACTACTGTGTACTAAAAAAAAATAACAATAGATGACAGGAAATCGCAAACCAAGTAATCTAATACATATCTATACATATAAAAATATATTTTTTAATCAGTTCAACAAAGGATTCTATAGATTATTATGTTCATGTGTAAATCTCTCATTTTCCAACTGATTAATTAAATTGTCCATAAGTATAAATATTTTACAGCCTTGAGTAGTAACACCTTATGTATAGCTCATGCTGTTTACCTTGATATGCCATAGCTCAACACCTCCCATTTCATCTCCCATTTCTATATCCTTCTCCGTAAAGTACCATAGGTATCTGGAAGCCACCTCTGTTAAATTTTTTGATGAAATAGAATTATACTGTTCATTAGTTCAGGGTTAAATGCTAAAGCTGTCTTAAGCTCATCATTAGAAATGTTCTGTAAGTCTAGTGTTGCCTGGCTCCTCACCGAGAGAAAAGAAGCCTGGGATTGTCCTGCAGGTTCCAGGCTATGCTACACACAATCAGGGGAAGAAATCTCCTACTCCAGGCCCTCTGGATTACTTTTTAAAGGCTGTCAGAGGCACTTCACTTTCTGGGAAATAAAAAAGGTGAGCACAGGCTTCTAACTTAGGCAGCATTAACCACATTGCTTAAGCATCACATCTGTGTTTCAGATGCAGAATCCAAAAGCATTTGGGCAACATTAATGAATCAAATTCCATGACACACAAAGCAAACTGTAATGTATACATTGAATTTTCCACGTTAATTCCAAAGTCCCCTCTGCTAAAGAGAACACATTCCTCTTTGCTAACTATACTTACTGTTGCAGAACCCCATCGTCACTTCTCCCGTTGCAAGGCCTGGTTATATGTGGCTTGCATTCAACTTATGACAAGATTCATTGAATTCTACACCCTAATCTGCGATTTTAAAAAAACACGTATTTTCCAATCCTGCACTAAGAATCCATTTTTATTATCAGGAGTGTAGCAACAATCCTGTCTGAGAATATCTTAATTAATCTATTTTTTTCAGAAGCTACATTCGTATTTTGTTTCAGACAACCTTAATGGATAATTCTATATGCATAACTACATTCCACAAACATAGCATTCCTCCTACATTGAAAAACTGAAATATTTTTCAGTTCTTTTGATGGCAGATGAGTTCCTTGTTGCTCATATTTTTTCCTTGCAAAGTAGCCAGGGTACAAATAAAGTGTGTGCATTCTACTTAAAAGAATCTTGATGTCTGCACCTACTTTAAATATCTCCAGTTTTTTAACTCACAGCTTTTGTTGCCTTTGTCTTCAAATGTTTGAAAATATTCCACAAGACCAAAAACTGAAATAAAAAAGTGCTCATGAAAATTGACAGAAGAAAGGCTTTATTCTGAGAACCAGAAAGAAGACAAAATATGGAATGAACTTTTAATTAAAAGAATAAAATAATCTTATATGCAATCTGACAGAAAATATTTGTGGAATGAATCTTCAGCTTTTATTTTAGATGCATAGACAGATTGATAAATAGATAGACAATTATCTAGTAAATACTCAAAATATCATGAATTTTCTTGGCACTTTGGGAAAAAATATTGGTACTCCTGAGTATTTCTAACTACTTCACAAGACAGGCAATTCTTTAAAACAAGAGGCTATTAAAATACAGGTTTTAAATAAAGGAAGGTCACTGGAGATTTAACACTGAGTACTTTATTTTCTCTCTGTAATAATAATTAGGATATTTTTACCAGTTGGGTAGTGCACACTCTTGAAAAAAATTACATTATTATCTCCCATATTATGGTGATAGTGGGGTTAAGGCCAAGACCACCAAATGGGTATCAGCCATGGTTTTTCTCTGAAGGAGAAAAACTTATACTTGATCAACTCTTTCAGATCTGTATCCTCAAAAAATGTCTATTTCTTTAGGTATATGATTTGGTTTAACACAATGTACAGTTTTTGTCCACAAAAACAAATTTTGAATGATGTTTTCATTTGTTCATCTGAGAAATTAATGATTTGTAAAATGTGGTACAGAGCACTTTGAATATCCAATTTTAAATCTTCTCAGTCACATTAAATGGAAGAGTTGACAAAACTATAGTCTCCTAGGAAAGCCATTTAAAATTGTTACCAGTACAGCATATTCTCATTTACTTAAAACTCTGATAAGAATTTTAAGAAACATTTCAGTCTGTTCTAAATTAACATATTTACTCCATTATGATATGTGGACTGCAACTATTAACATGAATTATGTGATTGTTTCTACGTCACAGGCCAAGAGACACACTCCTCTTCGACTGATGTAACAAATAAAAAGTTTTTAGCAAACTTCGTCCTACACTGAAAGGGCCTCACAATGTAGTTTTTCTTTCAACGATCTATAAATGTTTCTTATCATTGAAAAAGAAACAAAACTTTGTGATCTTTAGGCCACAAACTTGGGAAAAGCCATGCTTGAAATTAGTTCAGTCTTTGCAAAAACAAAAAGATGCCTTCTCTCATATTAAAATGAAACAAAACTAACCAACCAAACAAAAAATAAAAATAACTCCTGATGGATTTCAATAACCGCCTGATAGGCTACACTTTAAGTTCTAACTCCATCATTACATATTAAAATGCAGTACTGTACTACTCAATTTAGCCTTCCCGGTTCCTAAATAATGCTTTCAGAGTGCTGTATAGTATGTAATGGGGCTCCTAAAAGAGAAAGACTGTCTGAAAATACTCTTTCCGTAATAATGTTAAAAATCCTTGTTCTTTAATAATATTAAAAATCATCAATTAAGAGGGAAAGGGAAAGTCAAAAGACTTAGTTATCAGTGCAAGACAGTATTTAAAGGTTATATTTGAAATATCTTTAGTATGTGAAAGTAAAACAGCCACTGAACAATTAACAGGTTTTGTTCTCTTAGTTCCTCATTTAAAAATAATTATATTTAAGATTCTAAAATTAAGCAAAATAGAGCAAAGCTTTTACTTCTTTATGACAAAACTCCATAGTCAGCCTGTTTCTCATTTATACTGAAGGCCATTTACATGTTACTGGCAGGGTTAAGGGGACTTTCTATGAGTGTAAATGTAATTTATGTTTAACCAAAATTGAAGAGTTGATCTCTCCCTGTTCTGCAGTTACATTCTAATGCATAATTTACGTATAACTGAAACATTAATGACAGCTAAAATAATTAATTTTTGTAATCCTATATAAACTTAGTACCAAGCTTCATTCTTAAAGATGTTGCTAGGTGGCCTTTAATTTGTGATGTACAGTAACCTTTTCCACTGGTAAATGTGCAGTTTGATCTGCCAATTAAATTAAAAAGCTGTTCATGCCAGGGAAGATGTTCAAAGGATGAGTGCATTTCTGATAGGAATACCGTAAAGCTTCTTTTCTGTTCAAAATATAACAAGATAACTTCATCAGTACCTAGCATTAACACAGATTTTATTATACTTGATGCTGTCCTTCAGCAAATATCACACAAGAAAAAAAGCCCCAACAGCTTGGTAATAGATCATGCTAACAACGTCTAATCCTCTATACTGCACTTGAGAAACTTTTTTGGATTATGGCTACCTCATTCCATTTTATTGAATCAGTTGAGCTCTACATCTGAAGACTGAGAGAAAAATATAATTTATTTTTGGAAGATGATGCTGAGTGTTAAGAATAATCACATGAACTACAGAGGTTATATGAAAAAAATGCAAACATAAATAAATAAATAAATGTGAATTTTGAAGTCATTTTTGGTTGCTGATAGGCCTGAACTTTGGTCTCCTTTCTAATCACAGAACCCATCTATGTATTTGTGGATATTTTTCATTCTCTAGAGATCTGATCATCGAACGAAGACAGCAAAAGCTAGAACATAAAGTTTTGTAAAAACAAAATTAAAAGCGACGCAAAACCAAGAGTTGCATACAACCCTAACTTTTAGTTTGGAAAATGACCAGGAATGCCTAAAAGAAGCTGCTTGAAGATCTTTGAAAATTTATATAGTAGTAGACTCAGTAGCTTCTCAATAGAAAATTTGCCAATTTAATCCACTTAGATACTTTTACATTTTACTTTCAATTGGCTCAATTTTCAAAAATGTGGAAAAGCATGAAAGAGCTGAAACATGTGCCTGAGACTGATCCAGATAATTTCTGTCACTTCTGTCTCAAATGTTTTTTTAATGGCAACTTGAAGCAGAGGGAAAATCCATTATATAGTATGGATATTGCTGTGCAAACATGAACATGTGAAATTTTTCTTTTTACTAAATCATTGTGACACCATCTGCTCAGCATTATTTTTATACTACTTGACCTACTTCCATATATCAAAGCAAAACCAGTCAGAAAACAGAAAAAAATTGTCACTTGATAGTAACAGATGAAAAAATAGGATTTGTCCTGCCATTGCTACGATAAAACTTTAACCCATCCCAAAGCCTTACTGAAACAACTACTTAAACACAGAATCTATTCTCTGTATTTGAAGACAGTCTATTCACTGCTAATGACAAAGACTCAAATAGTCACACTATTCATTTTTCAGATCCACTCATAGTTTTTATAAGCCATACATACATAAGTCAGCAATACAGCAAAATGCTGGAGACAGACCTAAAGAAAACACCCAAAATACATAGAAGTCAACATGAATATGGAATTTAAAGCATGAGACAGCAATGAAGACAACAACAATGAAGAACCAACAACATTTAATGTCATTTCCCTTTGACTTCCTCACAACAAGAAAGAGAGTGGACAGCAGCAGAACTGCTACATTTCTAAATAGTGAATGAGATGCATGGACCCTCAATCCCAGTTCAAATCCTTCTTGCCAATTATGCTTTATTTAAATGTTTTGGTATTCTGCTGGAATCAGAATATTCAGTTTTGCAACAAAATTGAACATCAGCAATCATGAATACAAGTATCTTTTGAGATGTGATGGAGTAAGTGGACCTGACATAAAGGTGGAAGACTGATAAAGTGTGACCAACCAAAGGATGGTCTAAGAAAATGGTCTTTGCAGAATGAGTGACTGGGGCAAAATTAGACATGGCAGTTGAGTGACCCCAGTTAGTGTAGCTACATTATTAATCTTACTGGGTCACTACCAATGTGGAAGTACATTTGAGAGAATTTGGCAGTACTTGGGGCAGTTTCTGTGATGTTGTAAACCCACATTGCCAGTTTACACCAAATGGGAACCAAGTCCAGTTACAGCAAATTCTTTTTACTTGGCTGTGCAAATTCTTTCTTCTTGGCTGTGCTGGTTTGGGCTGAGGTAGTTTTCTTCACCATGGCTGTGTTTTGTACAGGGCTGTGTTTTGGATTTGTGCTGAACACAGGGTTGTAGAGATGTTTTCATTATTGCCGAGCAGGGCTTACACAGCAGCAATGTCTTTTTGTACTGCCACACTGGCAAGGAAGTTGGGGGTGCACGAAAAGTTGGGAGGAGACACAGCTGGGACAGGTGACACAAACTGACCAAAGGGATATTCCAGACCATGTGACATCATGTTCAGTATATAAAGCCGGGGGAAGGAGAAGGAAGCAGGGGACATTTGGAATGATGCTGTTTGTCTTCCCAAGTCACCATTAAGTAGGGTCCTGCTCTCCTGGGATAGCTGTACACCTCCCTGCCCATGGAAAGCAGTGAACTGATTCCTTGTTCTTGCTTTGCTTGTGTGTGCAGCTTTTGCTTTCCCCATGAAATAGTCTTTACCTCAATCCATGAGTTCTCCAGCTTTTACTCTTCCTATTCTCTCCCCGATCCTGCTGGTGAGGGAGTGAGCGAGTGGCTGCGTGGGGCCTGGATGCTGGCTGGAGTTAAACCAAGGCATTAACTAACCTAGCTTGTTGTGTTGAGTGTATTCCATACTCTTTATTAGCAAGGAAAAGAAAAGCTATGATCTTGGCTACTTTCCTGTGAAAATAGCCCTTTATCTGAGGATACAGAGATGAAGTATGTGATTTGAATAAAGCTGTTAAAGAGACAGCTGAGAAAGTGTTCCATGGAAAATGCGGATGTATTGATAAATCCCCTATGAGCTTTGCAGGCTGGCAGGTGTGACTGAAGGCCCTCTTTCTCTGGAATGGTGACATTCTTAAAATCCTGTGTGTATTTAAAAAAATCAGGCTCTTGGACAACAGTATTTTAGTAGCTGCAAGCAGGTTAAGGCTGTGACAAATTGTAAAAGCAAAATGGAAAAGTAATAGACACATTTTGCAATTTTTTTCTTCTAATATTCTGAAACTTGTGACTGGAATACTCTGATGGTTTCTATTATGCTGGAGTGTGCATAGAGATCATATGGGGATTTTTTTTTCTTTAAGATTGCAGCAATCTCTGTCCCCAAATTGCTTATTACAAATTTATACAACACAGCTGGTGTTCTGTATAAGCCACTGGGCATTTGTTGCCACTACACCGAGCAGGTATATTTACAGTACTCAAGAGAAAGTGGTGTAGTATATTTGTTTTTGAAAATTCTAAAGCATCTGCAAGGTACAATGAAAAAAACCAAAAATAAAGTCTGCACTGCTTCAACTAATTGAGCAAATGCTGACTATTTAGAATTTATTTACCTTCTACAGTACCCCTGATAGATTATAGTCATTTATGTTAAGTGCCAGGTGAGGGAAAAGGAAGAGCAGATTAAAGTTGTCCTGGCTATTCAGACATTTCAGAATGGTAAAACCTACATGAAAGTATAATCAGGAAAATCTTGCACTAAACAATGTTGTTCAGTCCTGTATAGAAAAAGGAACCCAGGTCACTTAGAACAGGTAAGTCTAGTAAAGGTTATGGCTTTACTACTTGAGGGAACTCTTTTAAAAATCACCACCTGAAACAGCAAAAAATGTCACCTTAACCTAATAAGAATGACTGAAGCCACATAAACTAAGTTCACGTTTAGGACTAAGTGATGTTACAACACTGAGTATTTATTACTGACAAGTGATAATGAAGTCTATGTCTGCAAAGGAAATTAATTTAAAAAAAAAAAAAGCTAAGGAAAAAAAAGCTAAAGGCACAGGAGACAGCAAAACCCAAATCCATCAGCACTTCTTATCACTGAAATGTGCATCAGTAATACTGTGGTTTTGCATACTTTGATATGCCAAGGACATATTCCTGGAAATAACTTGAATGAGGAAATGAAAAAAAATAGCTTTTCAAGAGAGTGAAGAGATTACACAGCCAAACTACTCGCAGCACAAAGCTTACTGGACATTCAGGAGTGATTATGTGCCTTTGCTTTTGATAGCAGAGCACAGCTGAGGCTCAGCAGACCTCTTCTAGGTCTATGTACTTATATCTGGCTAGCTGGGGGTTGTTTAAGTTGCCTAAATGTAAGAGTTTAGCACAATTACAGATACCTACTCTTAGAATTCATCCTAAATATGTCAATAGATTTACTGAATGTCTTTAAGATTTAGTAAACGTATGTGCTCCTTTATGCAGCTGGGAGCATACAGGGACCCCAGTCACCTTGGCTGTCATAGAATCACAGAAAGATTTGGGTTGTATGGAACCTTAAAGATCACTTAGTTCCAACCCCCCTGCCATGGGCAGGGTCACCTTCCACTACACCAGGTTGCTCAAAGCCCCACTCAATCTGTCCTTGAAAACTTCCATGACAATATTGTGGACCCAGCTCTGAAAGTATTACAGGATTGTTTAAGACTGTCCAAATAATCCAATTAATATAAAAAGACTGATCATTTATTCCAGCATTTTGCAGCTTCTGGCCTCTGCTTAAGAAAAACAAGTCTCTCCATCTCATAGTTTCCATACTGTGAGATTTATTTAAGATAAGCTGCACATTTGTGTATACTTTTTTAAGTCACAATTTTATAGGTCTTGTGTTCAATGCCCTTAAGAGGTTAAGTGTCATGTTTCAGCCTACTATAAAGCTTGAAAATCTTTTTGTTGTTGCACTGCAGGTCAAAAGTGCAGATCTTGACAGGTCACTAGTTCCCACTTGATGGTAAAATATACTCTCTCCTGCAGAGGAGATTTCTCGGCTGCTGCTGAAAAAGACTGATGCCTGGAACCTGCTTAGGGGCAGGCAATATAGGTTCTACCTCAGCATAATCTCTACTGTTAAAAGCTTCATTTAAAAATATTCTTCACTAGTATTTTACTTGTTGCAAAAAATATTTACTTTTGGGAGGGTAGAAAGAGCACGAACAGCTTTTCTTCTCTCCTTAGATTCTATAAACATATTTACATATATTCTAGTTTAGAACATCAAGTATACCTTCTGCTTTTGTAAATCAGAGTCCAGGAAGAATTTTCTATTATAACCCAACAGGAGAAAAATCAATAAGTGTTGAACTTGAATGTCTCTCTGAGTGCCTTCTAGACAATGGTTATGAAAAATGCTGACTCCAACAATACAGAGGGAGTCCATGCTTATCTGTAACAAAAGAAAGAATGCATTGCTTTTCCTGTTACCTTGTATTCTATTTCAGAAGATTGCTATCCTAGATGTTGGAGCACTTGCTCGACTGTCCAGGTTGATTACTTGGTAACAGAAGTCAGGAAAGAAAGATTTATCATCATAATTAATTATTCTTGCCTTGCATATAGTACACTGATGCCATCTACAGACGTGTAAAAGCATTCTTAAATGCTTTTACATCCAATTCAATCTATGAAGGTTCTCTCCTGGATATTAATTAATATGTTTATTTCACTGACTAAGACTGGAATACTAATAGTTTAACCACTGGAGATCAGTTCCTCCGTGATTGAGATCAAATAAAAGGCTCTCACCAGTTTGGCAGAAACTGAATTAGTTTTTTTTCTTATCACCATCACACCACATGCACACACACACACACATCCCCTCCACACACACCACCCCTTCCTCTGCAAACCAAATTACTTCCTTGAATTCTGCTGCACAAGACAAACTGTTCCCTTGTACCCAGATGATATATTTTGTTTGACTTGGACAGACTGACCAAAATCTTATGAGAGGTAAACTGTTCTGCTACAGTTTTTCCTGAGAAATGCCAGGAAAATCCTAGAGGTGTAATTCATACCCTCGGGCACAGCCCTGAATTGCTTTTACATTCACAGATCATCCAAACCTTTGTGAGGTTCCTCTTCTACTCACTTTTCTTGATTTAAGATTAAACAGATGCAGTCCAATGTGATGTGGATTTTGGTTTATGGCTTTTTTTTTTTTTCTCCTTTCTCTTAGATTTCATTACACCCACCAGGGAATTCCATTATCTCACTTGTCACTAAAATTTTGTTCGAGATATACTTTGTACTGCAAAAACTGCAACTCTTTATTTTTGCAAATATCATCCTGAATCCAGATGTAGTCACTAGTTCATTCCCAACAGCTATGCTTGATTTGCATTTCTAGTGGAACTGGCATTGAAAATGTACTGCCTCCTGTACAAGGTCCGATGAGAGAAGGAGGTTCTAACTGAGGTAACAGAAACCTGAAAGCATGAATGTAAACTGCGGTGTTCTCCCTGCTCTGAGATTGTACGTTCCTAAATAAATTCATGTAAATAAACTTAGAAGTCTTTATTATGCATCATGATATGCTTTCAAAGATTCTGAAGTTCATTATACTCACAGCCTTTTTGTTCTGAATGGGTAGAAACAGGAGAAAGGAAAGCAGCCCTGAAAACAGGCAGCACAGGTACAGGGAAGGCAAATTGGGCCTGACTCTCCTGGGGTCATCACCTGTCATGGTGGCTCTGTGGGTGAGGGGAGGACAAAGTGTGCTGTACAATCTACTTCAGCAAAGACTCTGAAATGGCCTGGCATAGTATTCTTACAGCCAAGCTGATGAGATATAGTTTGGGCAAATGGACTGTAAAGGAGTTGTAAAATCGGCTGGATCACTAATTTCAGGGAGTTGTGATCAGTAGAACAAGGTTTAATTGAAAACCACTTCAGTGGAGTCAAAGTTGGGGCTAATGTCAAATAGTGGAAGAGCAATCAGTAGGCTGGAATTGGGCTGCAATTGAGAGGCACCCCTGACTTGGAGAAATGGGACAGCAGGAATCCCTTGAAGTTCAAGGAAGGCAAATGCAAAAGTCCTGCTTCTACACTTCTAGCTAGGCAACTCCACAGGACATCTGGTTTTGTGGCATGTACTATGAGCAGACAGGCATTACTGCGAGAACCTGTAGTATAAAAACACATATATTAGGCAGGACTCCTGATTACTAAATCAAATGCTAATACCAGGAGGTTCAAAACTAGAAGAATAAAAAATTTTAAATCCTAATCACCTGGACTACCCTAATTTCATTAAATACTTTGTCCCATTCTGGGTTGGGTTTAACAGTAAAGGATACAGCTAACTCCTTCTCAAAGCAGAAATACACATATACATACTTTGATAAAATGTCAGCTTTGTAGCTTACAAAGAAAGGAAAACTCTAGATAAAGACTATTTATAGACACTTTGCATTGCAGGTATATGGAAATATAAAAAAAAAATCCCTATTTACTTAATTTTTTTCCTTTAAATGAAGAGAATAATACAAACAGTCAAGACCTGAGGCAACAGTTTGACTAGAGGATTTCTACTGAAATTTTAGGGACATCTAAAGCGTGGATGAGCATTCTGTGATGTCAGATACCTCAAACAGGTAAAAGTCAGATCCTGTGTTTGACACCACTACTTGGTGCAACCGTGGTAAGTATAAAAGCTCAGTAATTGTTTGGCTAGATGCAGAATCTATGTATTTCAACACATGTACATGTGCTATTAGAAAGAATGGTATTAACCAAAACGGAGTTAACATGAAACACAAGAGAAGCAAACCATCAACTGTGAAGGAGGTAATAAAAAAAAAGGGAGGGAGGGAGCAAAAGGAATAAATGAGAGAAATAAGGAAACAGAGAGAACATTGAAATTGAAAATATTCCTGGATTTAAGATATATGAAGCTGAGAACTCATCTGAAAATAAAAGATAAACCTGAATACAGTAGTTGAGGACAAGAAAATTGGACAAATGGATCACAAAGAGAAAAAAAAACTGATTAGACAGGAGGAAAAAAAAATATCATGAGAAGTCTCTCCATGGAAAAAAAGTCATCACCAAACTGGAGAGATGGAACTTAGTCATCAGAATGCTGGAGTATAGCTGGAGGATGATGAAGTGAGGATTAATACCACCAGATAGAAATATACACCAAGAAAGATTTAATCTTTTAAATCTCAGCAACAATCTAAGATGGAAGGAGTGAATATACTTCTATAAACTACAACAAGATATTACAGTTTTCTCTTTAGAAAAAGAGAATTACTTAAATAGAAAGAAAAGATAAACTGAATAATGAACAAAATAAATGAATGCAAATGAAGGTGCTACTAACCATTAGTGAATCACAGTTAATAATAGTATTCCAAACATGAAAAACAGGAATAAGGACTAATCAACTTTAAATAGAACTTACAAAGGTTATGAAAGGACTAATATAGCACAGTTGCTGCTGAAAAAAAAGGGTACATGACCAAAGTCACCTGCTCCAATCCTAGGCTCATTATGTTGGCTTCCCAAAGTGGCTCCAAAGCCAAAACCTTTATTTACACTGTTTCTCCAAAAAGGCAGAAGGGCTACCTTGACCTGGTTGAGGATTTAGGATCTCACAGCAAGAACGAGACCAAAATGATGCTGAGTCTGTCTGGGGCGTTCACCTGCTAGCCAGGGAAATCACTTTGCTTCATCTTAGAGATCTGAACTTTAAACATAAATTTAACTTTGAACCTCTGTTTAAGTTCCAGTGCAATAAAAATGCAAAACTTTATTTGCATGGAGTCACTTAGATGATGATATATCTCAATACCACCAGGAAAATTCTAGCTGCTTCGGTGTTATGAACAGGTAATTCCAAAGCAGACGTTCAACTATAATTGCTATCAAAACAAAAGTCATCCAAAGATTTAACAATTGAAAAACTGAAGCAAAATATGGGCAGCCTATGTCTTTTGGATTGTGAGCAAGAGACTGGAAGCAGGTTAGCAGGAATTTAAGGTATTTTGGTGTGTATATTTTGGCTATTTCAGACTTGCTGTAATACCTGGGTTTCTTCTGTGCTGAAGACCAGAACCTAGATACGGGAATAACCACTAAACAGCCAGAGGAAAGGTTAACTGTTTGGTCCCCAAAAGATAGATTAGGAGAACTGGTCATCCAGAGGGAACGTTGTTTGGAGGCAGGAAACTTACAAGTGCAGACGCAGCAAAAGAAAGAAAAGTTTACCTGGTTATCACTAAACTGAAGCCATCTCAGCTGGATGTAGAAGTCACTGCAGCACAAAGTTTATGGGAAGTTACAAATAATCTGTCTAGTCTATTAAATACGGTGAAGAAAGGATTTAGGGGGAAAAAAACCCAAGAAACTGAAGCTGAAACTTAATATCTGATAATTGAATAGAACAAGAAATTTAAGGGTCAGCTGTATACCTCTATTGCACAGTTTGCACTGAGCACCCACGTGTGAGCGACTGAAATGTTAAAGGTTAATGATTCAAGCAATCAGCCATTTGCAAAAGCAGCAGGAGCTTTGCTGAGGCCAGGTTTGCACCTCTCAGCCAAAGGGGAGAAGAATTTCTGGGTGTGTAGTAGCAAAAACTCTGATCTGAATAAGAACAGCCCAAGTGCACAGGGGCTGCACTTCCACCACCAGAGGATGACCACGGCAAACCAACTTTCATTTAGCAACAACCAGGGATTTTAGCCAGGTAAGGGAACAGAATGATAAGAAGAAGACCCTTTGGAGCTGGGGTAGTGCTATATATTTAAACACCCATCATTCAGGGTAGTTTCACTCTAATCCTCCCCAAGGGATCTATCAACAGGAACCTCAGTTACCCTCACCTTCGGGGGCAGGTCATAACACAAAGGTAGACTACATCCAGTAAAGCTGAATTGCAAGGGTGCACACAAAGGCACAGTTGAGGCTCAAGTGTGAGAGTTCTGGATGGAGGGTGGAGGATTTTGTAATTGAAGAAGAGGGCTGATACACCAGACACACATACACACCATGCACATTCCTTTAAACTCGTTGAAATTCCAGAAATATGCTGGCAGGTGTAGCACAGCCCTATAGTTTCAGAAAAAGTTCTTCATTTCTTACTGTTTCCATTTTCCACTTGTTGAGTGCAGTAATATTGTCTTTCTTTTACTGAAACTCTGGGAAGATAAATCAATTAATGGATAAATGACCACCTAACAATACTTGACGGACTGCACAAACACTTGTAAGTTCTCAAGGGCAGGTCGGTATTTGAATTGCAAATGTTTACAGAGTTTAAAAGGATGCCCTTTTGTCTATCCTCCTGCTCACTTGCTTCATCATTCCCAAAGAATATCCAGGAACATGCCATAGGATAGCAACCATGGCATTTTCCAGCAAAGTGCAGATGTGGACAGTTACTTTGCTTCTATAGATATAACTCAGAAGCTGAAGAGATGGGTTCAAAACTTTAGAAGTGAAAAGGAGCTCATTATGCTAAACATACTACATCAGTTTGTCATCATGCAATTGTATTCCCTGTATCACTAATAAAAAGACAAAAAGATTTTGAGTTTTCTAATACTGACACCACAGATGCTGTTACCACATGGTGTTGCCACATCTCAATTTAGAACCTAATTCAGAATGCATCTGTTGAGATATATTCAATTTAGGATACACCGTAATCATTTGCCTTAATGAAAAAATGAGCAAACCAAACCCTAAACTCTTCAGCAAAGACAGCGTGAGTTTGAGAGACGGAAAATTGAAGGAAAGATAATTACTTTGAAATGGTGAGTGTCCAACACACAGAGAGCCTGAATATTTCAATTCATTCTCTGGTATATGTGATCTATCTGTATTATATTAAATTGACATTTGTGTGCTGTGAACATTTCCTGACACCAAGATAAACAGGTGTGAAGCAGCCCTTGCCTATGCTAGTGAGATCTCCCAGCCTTCAAAACAGGGTGATTGCAGCATATTGCTTATTGGGAACAGTGCCTAGAACCTTCAAACTCCCAAATTATGCCTGGGAATTGCTTGGGGAAGTGCCAGTTGATATAAATCAAAACTCTTCCAGGGACTGTTCTAATAACCTAACAGGACAGATGATAATTTTCCAATGCCCTGATACATTCCTGAGCATTAGTTATTTTATACACACACACGAAAAATAAATACGTACAGATACACATATAAAAACATATTAAAATGGTTGCTCATGTGACCAGAAGTGCTGCTTGGCCAGAGTGCTTGGCACTCCTAATTTCACAGAAACCCCAGAGAAAAACTTCAAAAAATAATTTTGCTTTATCCATCTTCTCCTGTCGGACCTCACTGGAAACTCTCTACAGGAAAGCAGGACTTTTGGGAACGGATACCAGCTCAGCCCTTTCTAATGGGGAACTTCTATTTATAAAAGTGTAGTTTCTGGATGGGGAACTGATTTGTATAGCACATAACAATAATTTAAACTTACTTATTTCTGAATTTTAAATATCAAAAGAGCCATCACCTTGAATAAATAAAAACTACCAGCACTAGAGGTACATGTCAGCTTCCATAAGAGTATTTAGACATAAATTATCCAGACTCTGGTCAGAGCATATAATTTGGTTTTAGATCTATAAATTCACTAATGTCTTGCAACTCACTTTGCAGACTGTTCTTGTCCTAAATTTAAGCAGCACTGCTATGATGAGCAATGGGTGTAAAAGAATTCCTGTATATGTAAAAGAAATGGCTGCCAAGGCAGCTTCACACATGTGAACTCCTTCCCTTTGAAATGATCTCTTTATTTCTGGATCTAACACACTCCATAATATTTCATAAAGGCTGCAAAGTCCATCTTCTCAAGCCTACACTGGGTGGAATTTCTATTGGGGAAAAAGAAGGGATGCAGTGGGAAATTTTTTAAGTCCACTGCTAATGAGTACCATCTGGCTGGAAGGGAAGCAAAAAGCTGCTGGCTTGATCAAGTTTGGTTTGTACCTGCTTTTTCTTGTGTTTTGAAAAGGGAGATACACAAACTCTGGACTGGCAATTTTTGGGAGAGGACCTTCTAAGATCTAAAAGATAACAAGCTTTAAAAAATACAGAAAAATAAAAGTGAACTTACTA
This sequence comes from Gymnorhina tibicen, assembly GCA_013399875.1. NCBI lineage: Eukaryota > Metazoa > Chordata > Aves > Passeriformes > Artamidae > Gymnorhina > Gymnorhina tibicen. The sequence goes on from VXAZ01003670.1 coordinate 1,426,035, forward strand.
GTAGTATCCTTAATAGGAGTAGTTTCCCTGAGTTCCCACTGTATATGCCATATGAAAAGCAATTATTATCAGTATCATTATTTCTTACACCATACAGATGAAGGCACTAGGGCTGCAGACATCATTCCCTCAGCTTTGCAAGAATGGACACAGCCCTCCTCCAAACAGTGGCTGTACTTCCCCTGAATGACAAAGTACTCTGAAGCAAGTCATGTTTAAGAGCAGTACGTGGAGAGTAAGCTGCACGTGATGCTTTTTAGCAAATAACTATCTAATATAATGCTACCACTTAGTGTAACCACGGACGTTGTACAGCTCGTCTATACTCACATGACTGAGATCCTGACAAGAATTTTATTGTAATGGGGTTTTTTGCAGCCTGACTATTCACCCAGGTTCCTGTCAGTCCAATGTGTCCTGGACTCCACACCATCTAGTTTTAAATCAGTTCAGTATATATACAAACATATATACTGGACAGCGAATTGCAGTCATGTCACTGAATCACAGAAAGGTTGGATTTAGAAGGGGAGTCTGGAGATCATCTAGTTCAACCCCCCTGCTAGAGCAGGGTCACCTAGAGCCAGTTGCACAGGATAACATCCAGGCAGATTTTGATTATCTCCAGGGAAGGAAACTCCACAACCCTGCTGGGCAGCTGGTTCCAGTGTTCTGTCACCCTCAAAGTAAAGAAGTTTTTCGTCATGTTCAGATGAAACTTTCTGTGGTTTAGTTTATGCCCACTGCCCCTTGCCCTGTTGCTGGGCACCCTGAAAAGAGTCTGGCCCCTTACTCTTGCCTGGCCCTAAGATATCTAAGATTGACAAGATTCCCCTTCAGTTGTCTCTTCTCCAGGTGAAACAGTCCTTGTATGTAATACAGGTGTAGACGTCTATAATAGTATTGGTGTTTCCAATTCATCCATTTCAAGAAGGCATTGATTCAATGCTACATACAGGGACCATCACCATTATTAGGCATCACTCCTTCCCTTTTCTCCTTCCCTTCACCTTTGGTTTCAATCTGCTGAAGAAGATTGCTAAATCCAGAGGGCTTTGGGGTGGGTTTTTTTCTTGGCTAACTCCATGCCAGCAGTAGGCTGAGTCCCTGCTCTACCAGAAGCCCCCGTAACCAATCAGACAGAGAAAACATATTTAAAAAATAAGGATGTTGATACCTTTGCTCCATTCTGGAGCTTCACTCCCCATAATCTGGACTCTCTGGGCTGGCAGTACGAGGTACTGCAATTGCATCACAAGACTACAGTGGCAGAAATCTTGGCAGCCAGGCAAAAGGTAATGACAGTTTCAAAGGTACAAGGCTCTTCTTGGAGCTGCAGAAAGTGACAGAGCTGTCAGTGGAATCATAACAGAAGCACCTAAGTAAAAAGAAAAATACCACCAAAAACAGCAACAAAAAAGGCCTTTTTTCTGGAGCTAACTAAAAGTGAAGGTTAAAAATACCATATATGTATTTTAAGAGGAAAAGGTCTTTCCCAATACTCAGGAGGTTGTTTCTATTAAAAAAGCTAGCAGAGGAGGGAGACTGAGTTTTTTTTTCCTAAGGACAGAAGAAATACGTCTCACATTAAACATTTAAGAACCTGTCAGGACTGAAGAGCAAACATACAAACATGGATGGCATTCTGTGTTCCTGCAGTATAAATGCCTCTTGAACTGCAAATATTTAGCTGTTCCACAGTCTGGTCTTTAAAAAGAGAGCTACATTTTCAGCCTACAGACCCAAAGGGAATTAGACGCCACACTTGGATATGTACTATGTTGTACATTCAAAATTCCCTTCTACTGCTCAGAAAAAAATACACTAAAATGATATGAATTTCCATGTACCTGTGGATTGATTTGTCACGGCCATTTTTGAATTACTGAGAGTTTAAAATTTTTAGTATATTAACCTAACAATCAAGACAAATATGCTTAAGAAACAGAAGCTGTATTATGTATGCTAAGTTTTGTATAGAAAAAGCTATATTCAAACATAAGTCAAGCTTTCTGATACCAATATTGTGTATCAAAAAAGAAAATGACAAATCACAAGGAATATCAAATCCAATGCTTTCAATTCTATGTATGTATGTACGTTTTATGCAATATTTACAAAGTTGCAGATACAGGAAGGAATCCAAGAGAGGAAAAATTCAGTCCTGAAAGGCATGCTTTGATTTGCTCCAAAATGTTGCTTCAAGCACGAATCTTTTAGCAACTTCACCTGTAGTGGCATGGGCAAGGCAAGGGTTAGAGGAGAAGTGGCCAGAGGATCACTCCAAAACCCTTTAGGAAATCTCCCCTTCCGATATGTGTTTTAAACAAGCAGCAGAAACCTTCCTGCAGCAATCTCTCTGCAGCACCTGCCAGTGCAGCAAGAGCTCCACCCTTTGTTTTCACAAATTTTAACCACTATGCTCACTTCTGATTCTTGAAAAATAAGACAGGAAAAAAAAAAAGAGGAAAAAAGTAGCTACTAGGCCCTATGAGAGAGGAAAAAACCCTCAAACAAATAAACAAAAAAAGCAAAAAAACCCACCCCAAAAAACAAACCCAAATTCCTAGTTCTTTATTTCAACAGAAAATATATAACCTGAGTACTTTGGGATCTTTACAAAATAGTCCACTTCAAGCCAAACTGGACTTGCTTAGACAACAGGCTGTTTTGAAGCAGTCAGCCTGGGGAGAAGTGACTTTTCAAGGCAAATACTTCAGAAAGCCTGTCTGATAAGCCAGAATCATTTATTCACCCCCAGATCAAACCCCAAAACCTTCTGAAAACAAACACCTGGCATTTCTTTAAAGACAGGAATTTTCCAGGCTTTTACTACTTCAGCCAATAATCTGGGTACTGAGCCAGGGCCTCTCAGGTTGACTTCTTTACTGAAAATTTACTGAAGTTGTTTATTTTTTTGAAAGTTTATTGAAAGTTGTTTAAATACCTTAAGTATACCCTACGAAAATCAGTAATGCACATACACTGGAAAACAGTAAAGATAACAAGAAAAAGCAAACAAATCTGGAAGACCACCTAAGATATTATCTAGGAAAATTTACTAACGCCTCTTAAAAAATATGACCAAATGATTGAGTAAGAACAGTAACTGCAATTTCAGGACCTATAGCAATTAAGGCAGAGACTGTTAATTCTCTTTCTCTGGGCATAGACTGATGGCAATAAGGAAGATTACTGCTTGCTTATGGTAACGTGCCTTAGTTTCAAACTATAGCTGCATGAGTCAGGAGGAAAATTGAAATGTATCTTATTTTTCCAAAGAATGTTTTATCTCAGTCTGGAAAAAAGTAGAAGGTGTTCCTATTAACATTAACATATTATTTTTAAGGAAATTTCGTAATTCAATTAAATGCATTTGCACACACTGCAGATTAACTAATGCTTTGTCTCAATTATATATTTGCTGTTTCGCGGACCTGGTAGGGTGCTTCAAAGTCTCTGACTCATTTAGCTGTAGCTCCACGATGTGGCCAATGTGAGAATATATTGTAGGAGCGAGTACTATCCAGCAGTTTTCCAGTTGCTATGTGCCTTCATTCTCAGGTATCAACAGCGTTGTCCATAGCCTCCTCTCCCAGCAGAAAGATTAAAGGCTAATGCAATCTACTGACGGGCTTGATTTCATTTTTTTCCCAATATTAATTTCAGGAAGCTTAACACTTTTTTTATATCCTGTAAAATGATGGCTTCCATATAAAACATCACAATGGAACAATAAGTAAATACAATTAATATAGTATTGACAAAGAGGAAAATACATCTGCCTAGTAGAACAGTTTTTCATTTTTTAAGCAAATTCATGGTCTGATAAGACAGAAACACTGTATATTTGAAACACTGTAGACATAATTTATTTTTCCACTAGAATAATCTACTAAGTGAGATAAATATATTACTTTGAATTACATGTCATTGATCATTAAATTTACTTAAAAACAATTAGTTTCTTATGCTGAGTTACTTCTTTGAGACTCTTAAAGGTAAAACCATTCAAGTTATTTGCTGTACTATCTATGTGTGTGTACAAGCTTGTTTAATTTAAAGCTGGACCACAGATCTAGATCCAACATTCCCTGAGGGCCACTGGAGACAATAAAAATTCAGTACAAGTACTTAATGAAATGAACTATTAGAATAAATGCATTAGAAGTTCGTTCAGTGTTAACTGCAAAAGTGAAGACTATTCTGAGGGTTTAAGAATACAATCAATTCTGTGCTACCGTTGCCAAACTGATTCATTCTAACAAGAAAGATTTTAAACTGGGAAATTACAATACAGTTAAGGTTGCCAGTTTGCATTATTTTATTCCTAGCTAAACCTTTCAGGCATTCATAAATTGACCATAAAGATTTGCTCTGCCCTGGGGCTACTGTGATACATATATTAGGCTGACAATCTGTTCCTTATTCAGCTTGCTATGTCTAGATAAGAAATATCACACATTATCCTGAGTCTGCTTGCAAAGTCTGACAAGAGTATATGAAGTTAAGAATCCAATGACAAATTTTATCCTGTCTTTTCTCTTATCAGTTGACAATGCTCTGTAAAATTTTGCTCACCCAGTTTTGATTATCGTCATGATAACTAACACAGTAAAGATAGTTTATCAGAATACTTTAGAAGCATGATTTAATTTATATTCATTTTACCCCCATAAGGCAGCTAGGTAAGCAATGTTACTCTTACGTGGGGAATCAGAGACAGGCAAAGTGACTTGCAAAAGGCTGTACAATGATTCAATGCATACTCATAAGATTAAGACCAAGACTTTTCTAACCATATATCCTTTCTTCAGGATTATAGTTCCTGCCACATGTATTGGTCAGCCTAGTGGGAGGTGTCCCTGCCCATGGCAGCGAGGGTCGGACCTAGATTACCTTTAATCTCCCTTCCCATCTATACCATTCTAGGATTCTGTGATTTTACGATAAAAGTCTCCGATACTAAGGATAATATTTTTACAACATGTAAGTGTAAGTGCTCTGGTGGTTAGAAGATACCTTTTTATTCACATTTAGTTCTGTGATTAAAATTAACTAAAAATTTGTCCTGACTTAGAGTTTCAAATGTCCCTTTTAAAGTCATGCTGGCAACATCAAATATATACTCCTTCCAGTCATCAAGCATCTGAAGTAACTGTATATGAGAGAGATAGTGAGAAATAACATTGGTTCTCTAAGTGAGTCTGATAGTTCTGGGAAAGCTTTGGGTATTTTGGGTTTAGCTATTATTACCAAATCTGAAAGGTGTTAGCAGGAGCATTGTAAAAAATTGTCATCTCTCCTTCTGCTCTATGATTACATTGTATTGAATACCCAGAGAAACATCCAAGATCTTAAAAACATTAACTCATCAAATGTGTCCAAACTTTTTATTTTCATTTAAAAAAATACCTGAGAAAATTTCAGTCTTCACAAGTATGTGCTGTACGAAAATAGACATTTCACTTCAGTTCATATGATGCCATGAAGACTTTCTTGGAGTTAAGCCTTCTTAAGAACTATTTATCTTCTGCAGTGCAGCCTGGTCCTTGCTATCTGTGGTCTGACTCCCTCACTATCCTGATTTAAGGGATGTAGTGGTCTCTCCCACCTGCCTCGTTTTAAAGAATTTGCTTAAACACTTTTGTTTTAGGAAGGTTTTTAAGAAATCTAGTATTGTTTAAAGAAAGAATTAACTATTTTTTTTAAGGAGAAGAAGAACATGAGAGAAGGATAAATAGTTTTTAAAAGAAATGTATTGGACATTTCTTTAGAAGAAGAAAGTCCTGAAAATTATACACCAGCTTTTCGTTTGGGTTTTTTTTTTTTTGATGCAATGCTTGCCAGTATGATATGTAGCAAAGGGAACACTCAGCTTTGCTGAGCTTCTAATTATTATTATCTGTGGATCTGTGGATCTATTTATCTATGATCAGCTGCTGAAGTCATTGAAAAGAGTGTCTAAAGTTCCACTGATAATTGCAGCCATATCCTTCTTAATATGCTCTCTGCTTGCATGTTTTTGAGACCATCTTTTAGTGGCAAAGAGTATATAATTTCCTTTTATCTTCCATTGTCACTTCTTGCCTTCAAAGGCTGTGAATATACCCTATATTATAGTTTTAATAATGAAACATTTGTTTTTGTCTGAAAGCATAAAATAATATCAGTTCAGGCTTTGTTTCTACATTTCAGAGACAAAGAAAAAAATCCAAGTAACTTTAACTGTATTATACTAACATATAGTACAGCATGTCTATATATTATTATAGGATATAAACAGCATCAGAGAAAGGAATCACCTTTAAAGCGTTTAGGAGCTGTGCCCAAGAATCATGTCAATTAAAATAAAGAGAGAAGAGAAGGGAAAAAATAAATCCACATGGCTGAGTATTCTCATTAAACTCAAAGTCTGTCAATGAATATTTATCTTTATTCTTCTGCCCGGAAGGAAGGCTGAAGAAAGACTGAGCAAAACCACTTATTTCTGTCAATGAGGCTTAGTAATCAACTCCATCACCAGAAGTCCTCTTACTGCCAGCTGTCATTCAGATGACAGGTTATTTCAATATATCAGCAGAGGGCCAGCTGGCAGGGGGATAGAAATGACAGCCTTGCTTGAGTAGTGAAAAATATTTTCAACAGAATTAGCAAGGCTGAGATGCCTGTATATGCCTGAGGATACAACTAAGGCCAGAGGAGGGATGCATTTGAGCAAACACGCAGATTTATTCTCTGTCTTCTAGTGAATGTAGAGAAGTATTTTTTTCCAAACAGCAGAAAGTATGTCACTCAGAGGTAAATTAATGTTTGATCTGTTTGACAGGTTCCTTTGCTCCTTCATGTTTATTTCCTGGTGTTATTCTCCTGTCTCACACATTTAACTCCTAAAAGTTTCAGCTCAACCCTGTTTTATTGCATGAGATACAGTGGTTTCTTTGGACTTCTTTTCACCTTTGTGATCTTCCTTTTCCTCCCTTTTTTAAAAACATCTTTAGGGTCTTATTTTTTAGTTACTTCAGATTCTTCTCAGCCTCTGTAATTTGTTAATTTGTTCCCTAATGTGCATTCATTTGACTTCCAACCCTCCTAGAGGTTTAACTTTAGTTGACTTTAAAATTATCTGCTTAAGGATAAAACTTGTATTTCCAGAACATCACCACCAAAATTGGAAGGTCCCATTTGTACTGCTGCAGTGCAATTATAAGAAACTTGCACTGACTTTACTGGGAGCTGAAGGTACCAAAAGTTGTTGCAATTCAATCTGTGACTGTGAGTACAGGCAAATGAAAATTTGGCTTTTTTCTACTACTCATTTAGTGCATTTCTTTTATTTATCTTCAGGTTTCAAAGTGTCCTTTCAGTATTTCTTTTCAATCCTGGCTTTTTTCCATCAAATTGTTCCAAAACTACTGAATTCTCCATTTTCATAGGCAGAATGTGGATTTAAGGTGATGTCTTGGAAATTACTTTGACTTGGAATGAGCTGGTATTCTGTATCCTACTTTCTGTTTTCAATTGCAATATATTAAGTAACTATTTTCACCTTTAAAAATAATTTTGTAGCCTTCAAAATGTAGGGCACAGGATATACATAGCTTCTATTTCCCTCAATTCCTTCAAAGCAAAAACATAATCAACTCTAAAATAAAACTTATATTTTCTATACCTTAAGTCACCTGAGCTATTTCATATATTATAGTAAGTACATAAAATTTCTGTAAATTGGACAAAGGAGGGACCTTATATAAGGGCAAATCATACAGTTATTTCTCATGCTGAGGATTACATTATCTACAGAAGAAAGTATGCCTAAATAATGTTTCTTATCACATACATGCATGATTCCATCTGTTTCCTATGAAGTAGGTATCATCCCATCAGCACTGATCAACACAGGTTGGACTGTGAAGAAATAACATGAATTTTTGAGCAACATCTTGTTTGAGTATCAATAACCATTTTGCTCCCCCAACATTTTAATATTTATCAATTTTTAGGCTGCCCCAAGGCACATTTTGCTAGCCCATTTATCTGTGCCTTGTGTAGGTACAGAAAGTACCAGAACAGTTGCCCTCAACATTCCAAAGCAGTTTAATATTTTACTAAAAATACAATGAAATGTTCTACTGTTATTTTGGTATAGATTTTTAATTTTAAGATGAGATTTCAATAACAAGAGCAACACCACTATTTTGAGACTATTTAACAGACATGGGGTTTAACACACTTTTTTTCTTTTTGCATAGGTTTGTTTTCACTGTTATTAGAAGAGTGAAATCACTGCAAGAAAACAGGAAATTGTTCCGTTTTCAGGCATTCCTATAACGAAATTTCCACAAATCTCATGGACGATACCTACCTTCCTTTACTGGGATGCTGACACGGGACATTCACTGAAGGGATTTACTTGCCATACTTCTAATGCCATGCTGCCAGGTTTTAGAAGATAACATAGCAAAATGCAACTTTTCTAAGAAAACTAGTGAACTCCTTTCCTGGGTACAGCGAGGGCCTAGAAATCCCAGTGGTCACTGAAAGGCCAGCTGTGTCACATCTTTATCCACAAAATATTCTTTGAGAATGGCCTGACTCTACATTCTTAAACAACCTCAAGCCAGCTTGCATCCCTAAGAGCAAAGCTGCTATTTTAAAAAGTGCAACTAAGCAAACCACAGACACAACCTTTCCCTGTTTCTCATGACAGAAGAAGAGATTAAAGCGTTACTTATACTGTGACCTAGCAGCATTCAATATTGTTTACTATTAGGATATCAGAGTGACAGGTGCCATATCAATATACAGAACCGCTTGAAGACATAAAAAAAGAGAACAAGTGATCAATGGTCTTTAAATGCGTGACTGCACTACGTTACTAATAAAGGCGCCTTGGAGGTAATGCTAGTGAAAGCACAGATGAGTTCTGAGTACCCTCTCCTAATTCTCTTGTGGATTTAGTGCATTATAAGCAGAAAGGAAAAAGGGTGATTCTTCTGAGATTGCATACTGGAGAATTCCACAGTGTAGTTTACGGCACAGTCATTAGCATGCTCTTTCAGACACAAAAGAAACATTAGAGGATACTGTAGGAAAATGATCATGAACAAGCCACAAATCATTAAATTAATTTTTTAACTTCTGGAATGCATCCTTCCTTTTCCCTCCTATCATACTTTCCCTGACATCATCAAAGACTGCTTCAAATCAGAACAAACCCAGCTAAGATGGAATGTATTATTCAGGGAGGGAGTCAGACCCAGTTTCACTGGGACAGCTGCACTTCATGTGTTCAGCATCTCCCTTTTCCATATCTCCCACACCTGCAGTATATTACAAGAATTAGTATTCACATGGTGGTACCCTTAAGGTTACAAGTAAAAAAAAAATACAAGGAAAAAAATAAACCAAGCAAAAATTATGACTCTTATAAAACTCAAGAATTTATGCTTAGGAAAAGACTTCCAGAAAAGATAGAGACACAAAAATTGACTATGTTCAGGAAAGAATGAGGTGTTCCACACCTTTTGAAAAAAAACCTGTCTCTGCAAATCCACAGAACAATTACATTAACCTAAGAAACCTTAAATTACTGTATGGAATGTGTTTTACTATATTTAGGTAAAATAGTCAGAACCACTAACAGTGTTCTTAAAATCTTCTGACAATACATATTTTTAAAAGTTGACTGAATGGTCATTTTCAATGATTCATGAAGCTCTAGGGCAAAAGTTAATGCTACCAAACAGAGCAAATAGGCACTTATAATGTTGAGATGACTGTCGAAAGGCTACTTCTGAAAGATACAAACTGATAAGGAAATTAATAGGACTGAGATAAGTAAGGAAAGAAATTCCTGATTTTTCAAGGTAATGCACAATTCTGCTTTCACTGACCTGGCTAATAAAAAAGAGTTAATGTACCAAATGAGTGCTGAAATATATACCAGGACATTTCTTCTTATTTTTTAGGAATCTTTGAACAGGAACAAAGAAAACAGTCATTATGAAATATTATCTCATACAAATATTTAAGGAAAAGGGTAAATAGTTGATTGGCTGCACATTGTAGCTATCACTGACTGTTTAGTTATGAAAATTGCTCAACAGCCTCTGCATTTCCTACATTTCTTTTTTCTCTGATACTCCCTAGGAAACAGTGATAGACAGCTTATATATGTTTAACTCCACAATATGTTGACAAGTTGAATAAATTACTCAGAGTTTTCTGTAGTTTTAAAAAATATGAATGTGACCCCTTGTTTCAGATGCAGCAGGCTAGTTAAAACCATGAAAGGATGCCACTTTTAAGACCATGAAACTGATTTAAAGAATTGTTGCTACTATACAATGGTCTTCAACACAGATGCTGACTTTCTGAGCTTTATTCAAATGAATTTCCTTTCCTTTTCTTCCCCCATTCTATACATCTAGTCCATTTGTACTTTTAATAATTTGTCTTATGGTATCTTTCATCTTTTGTCCCCCTAACTGAGCAGCAGTGAAAAATCTTCATATGCACAATTTTTCCTGCCTGCTACAACATGATAGTAGTCTCCAGTTCTGTTTTTCCTCTAAATCCCAGTAGTTTTGCCATACAACCTGTGTTCTGCTCCAACTGAAATTGTGCCTTTTCCTCATCACATTCCATTCAATGACTGGAGCTAAGCTTGACCACAGCAGATTCACCGACCAGATCATCAGACACTGGGCTGCTTTAACTGGCCTGGGCTTTAATCATGGTGTGGTACTCTGTTGTACACATCACCCTACTCCAAGGTTTTTGGGAGCCAATCAGTGGTGTTGGACCATATATATATATATATNCTGGTTCTGCTTGGTCCATCTGATTTGTACCACCTTTTTTCCAAACAAATAGTGGCTGGTAAGTTATTCAGCACAGTTATGGAGAGTTAATTAAAGGTTCTTCATGTGAACATCATTTAGGTAAACTTAGGTGATGCCATGTCCGGCTGTACTCCACCCAAAAAACTTCAGCGAGGTGAGCCTGAATTATTGTAGGTTGATATAAAGATAACCCTTGTGACTGCTGCACAGCATCGGTAGGTGCACTGGGGTTTTGTGACACTGCCAGGGAGGAAGGAAACAGCTGATATGGGAACCTGGGAGGCATTTTTATTAACCCTTTTGCTCAACTGATGGATTTAAACCACAGTTCATACAAAAAATTTATGGAACCCAGTATAGGTCCCCACTCCGCATGTTTGACAGTTACAAGCTTAACCATAAATAATATGTAAATAATTTACATACAGGTATAAATGCATAAGTAGCTACTTCTATGCGTGAATAATTAATTTTACCCTTTGCTATTTCAGCTCTACACAGGCAAGTGTCTATAAACAAGTTTATAGACATTCCCAATATTCATATACACTTGAAGAAAATAACATTGTAGAGATTGATAATTTGCAGGTATTTGATTTTATTTTTTCTTTTCTGCACTCTATTATTTGATATTATAATTATTATTTTGGGGAAATGGTCAGGAATAGTAGTATGTATTGAAATTTATTTTTATCTAGGTAAGTGAATAGATTCAATTGGCAAGATGAATGGGAGAAAGATAAGGAAAGTGAGTTTAAGAACTGAATCTTATCACTCAATATATGCTTGTCTGGCTTTTGTAATTAGTGATTGATAATACCTTCTGGAATGAAGACAAACCTATAGCTTAAAATTGAAATAATAATAGCAAAATACAAAGAGTAATGTAGTGCACTATACTCCAAAAAGATCTTAAATCAACAAAAAATAGGGACTAAACAAAGCAGTATGAAAACTTCAGAACTTAAAATATTTCAGACAAACAAATACTTTGATAGGAATCTTTTGAGCACATTTCAATAGCTCAATTTTTTTTGTGTAAAAGCTGTTGCCCACAGATTGACAAATCACCAACTTCAATATTTATACTCTCAATTTGGGCATAATTTTCCATTGCTAGCAATTTTTCAGGTAATACTTTACTACTCCGTATATTTCAATCCCTGCAATTACATAGAAAATACTCAGAACCCCTTCTAAAGTTTAACTGAATCTTTGTATGAATTATTACATTTAATATTTATTTTCCAAGAAGACTGACATTTAAATTCCACAATTTTTGTGTTTATTTCATCTGCCTTCAAAGATCCTTCATCTTTTAGTATTTTTACCAACAGTAATTCAAAAACTCAAAATTAAGCATGTGTATGTAATCTACTTACTAGTAAAGGTGCTGAGAAAAACTCATGCTGTTTTCTGTGACAGCAAGAGCAAAAAGGACAAGATTTTAACAGAAAGAAAGAGATATTGAGCTTCTTAAGGAAAAAAATCCTAATTTGTGGATTTATCACTAATCAAGTCTCCTTCACAGCTTACAGAATACGGAGGACAATTTTTTTGAAAAAAAAAATTGAATCTTGATTTTAATTATGTCAAGTGTATCAATATAATAAAAAGGAATTATTCCTCTTGTGAACCAAATATGCATTGTAACTAAACAACTTGTGATAAATTAATGGTATGGGAGTCCTGAAATAGATACTTAATCTAAAACAAAAAGAAGAAGCTTTAAAGTGCTCTAAAACTGCTTTGAAAGATAGCCAAATTGGTATATTCTAGATAAACTCAGCCAGCTCATGCCACATAAATATGATTTCATAATGGAAATGTAAACATTACTTTATTGTACCCAGTTTGCCTTCATCACGTGTCTGATATTTGTACCAGAGATTGTCACGGGTGGTTAACACAAGTAGAGTAGAAGGAGTCAGAAATTAAGTGACAGAGCTCTGTATCATTACACTTCATGCTATTTACATTTTTCCCAAGATTAGGTTTATGTACTTAACAGAAATTCTTTTCCCTATCAAGTGTACTTGATCACATAATCACAGTGAGCTACCAAATGTTGTAGCCACCAAAATAAGAGCTTCGGATGCAACAGCAGAACAAACATTGGTAGATCTGACTTAATACTTAGCTACGCTGATGCCAGGGAATGACATCTTCACACAGTGCAGGGTGGACGTGCCAGCTCAGCTAGGAACCTTCTATACTGCACTCCTTTGAGCAGGGAGCACATGTCCTGGAAGAGCTTCTTTAGTTTAGCAGAGCCACACACAGGCTAAGGGAAGATGGTTGCTTCCATATGGACACACTGTCCACAACCAGGAATGGACGTGAGGTGTATAAATGCAAATTAAAAGTCAGGTAGATGGTGGCACATCTGCTATACAGCTGTAAAATCCCTGAGCCATAACTGATTTCAAAGGACTTTGTGTCCTGTTCATCAGGAATCATTGACAGTGCAGGATTCTTGCTGGCTTTTTCTTTTGCAAAGGAAATATGAAGAAGTAACAACAATTTTTATCCTAAATCAGATAAAGACTTTTCTGTCCTGTGCAAATGCCCATATAATAATAACTGACTACCAAAATACAGAAATTTGTACCTTTATTTGTGCAAACTGATAGGTTGTATATCAGAGAACTTAGAGAAGACTTCCACCTGTGCAGAGAGAGAATGCCATTGCCCTTATTAATGCCCTTAATTACCACTTAATTTAATGTGGAGTAAATGGAGTGTTGCCAGAAAAAAATTAGATGTACCTGAGATATGTGAAGCCTCCACAGATCACCAGTTTTTTTCTCAGGCTTAACTGTTATCATTTATCTCCGACATAATCATTGTTACTTCTTTCTGTATCTTTCCCACAGTAATCCTTCTCTGTTTTCTGTTTTTATAGGAACACTCAGTATTATGGTGCCAATATCATAACAAAATGACACAAAAGAACTAACAACTAAACAGACCCCAAACTCTTGTAAGCATGCCACAGCCCAGCACTGCTGCATGAACACTTTGTCACACAGCTCTCAGCAGGAACTTGCTCCTTCTGTGCCCTGGAACTTGCTCTTTGCATGCCCTCCTTACCCCGGCTGGCCATGCTATTCTGGCTGACCTCTTCTTTGTGCTGATAGAGTTGAAAATACACAACTGTTTGGCATCCTGTGATCCATACTTGCCTCTTTCCCAACAGCACATCTCTCTTGGAATACATTCTGACTGTGGTACAGCACAGCTTCTTCACCTTTCCTTGGAGAGCTGTTACCTAATCAGTTCACCCAGTAAGCACACGACATTTATTTCTGTCTACCTACTGCTCACTGCAGTTTCCCCTATTAAATTTCTTTTTTTTTTCAGCTATTTTCTATGCTATGCCAAGATAATATGAAAATTTTAGTGTTATTCTCCATTCCATGAGCCATTAGGGATCCTAAACAAATACCCAAAACCCAGAAACCACCAATGCTATATCTTCCATTCTATTTCAGGGTGCCATTGGTCTTCCACAGCTTAACCTGCTCTTTCTGTCAGCAGGTTAATAGTTGAATTACAGATTTAAATGAGAAAAAAACTGGTACAAAACCTGTGCTAATTTTATATTAATAATAGAAAAAACTATTACAGAAAAATTTATTATTTTAGAGAAAAGATTTTCCATTTTGACAGTAATTCCAGCTCTTACAGTCTGATTGAGTGCCTGACCTTCTTCCTTCCCTTGAACAGGCCTTTTTATAGCTTGTTTCTAGATAGCTACAATCAAGCACGGGAGCAAAAACTGCAGTTAATCACCTTCTTCTCTAGAGATTAGAAATGGGTCAAGTGTAACTGTCCAGTATCTGAACAAGTAGTGTTAAATAAAAAAAACTAATGTCTTTATGTTTCTCCAGGTTGATGTGAAAATATAGTTGAAAATTCTTTTAAAAATCAGCCATGTCTACGAAATACAGCAGCATAGTTCTTTCTGTTTATCACAAGACCCTTTACACAAAAATATAACTTGTCATCCCTTGGTGAAGAGCACATGTGAAATATTCGAGTGACTATGCCACTTTTAAAGTCTCAGTCAGTCTTTGCAACAGCTTTGGCATAAATACATTTTTATCTAAACACAAACACGAAAAGAAATACTACAGTTATTGATTGCCAAAGTAGTGCTGTCTGGTTACTATTTATTTAACAAATAACTCTGCCAAACAGAGAACATATTCCTCAAAAACTTCATTATCTAACACCCCAGCTTTGCAAGTACTTTTTTTTGTGTGTGGTTACACACATAAGTAGTTCCTTTGATTTCAGCAATACTTCTCTGACTGCATTTACCTTCCAAAATGCCTTTTTCTTGTCTGAGTTAAGCAGATGACAAAGTCAAGGGAAAGGAAGCCTGCAAGAAAGATGAATCGGAGATTTGGGCAAGACTTCCTGTGTTACCATGGGAGAAAGGTGGCTGCTTCTCCAAAAGAGCTGCTTAGAGAAGCAGCTTAACTCAGGGCTTCCCAATCACCTTCCTGCAGAGTCTGTCCAGCTCTGGCTGCTGTTTAGGAGATTAGCCTATGAAAAAGCCCAAAGTCAGATGCCTAAAGCCCAGGTTAAAACCATGCTCCATTATTCCCAGTGTTTGCAGACCAGGAACATAATCCACTATGTTGTGGCAGCATTAAAATGTATTTTTTTAGTCTCTAAATCCATTTCTCTGACTAGACTAGAAATGTAAAGTAGCAAATATGAAAGCTTCATCCCCAAGATATTTTAGACAGAAAAAGGTTCAGCTTTCTTTTTCTCCCATAGGCCAGGCGTGCAGAGATTCCAATTTGAGAAACATTTCCCTTCAGCAAGAAAAATATTTCATAGTCTATATTTGTGGTGATAGTGTTAGTGTTGCCGTCCAGCCCCCAAAACACTTTCTACAGCTAAGAAGTACTGAAAATCAAACTGTTATGATATAAAAAGTTACAATGTTAGGCAATTTTAATTATTACATATTTAGGTCTGACGAATTTACTACTTGGTCTTTAATACTATGTTAAGTTGACACACACACGCACACATGGGATTGACATCCATCTAATTAAGTTTTTGTTGGTAAGTATCATGTTAGGTTTCATTTACATACTATGTCACATACTAGTGATACAATCTTTTTAGTCTTGGAGAATACATTAATTGTTGGAGAATACATTAATGCTTTCAGTTTACAGAATTGTCTTTTCTCCTATCCCACATGTGTCAGTACACACAAAAAATATAGGTACATAAGTCATCTCTACAAGAATCTATACTTGTCATCATGCAAAAAATGAAGTCTTAGTAGTTGCCAATATTATCATTACTTTTCATGGCTTAAACAATTGTTGTAAACCACTAAGTATTTACAATTTTTAACCATTAAATAATTTTAGCCAATTACTCATTTGTTTTGCTGAGAAAAATGGTATAAGATAAAAACTTCCCTAACATACAAAACAGGTTTGCCCTCAAAATTTCAAAATTTCCAAGAAAATTTAAAAAGCCTTTCTGAAAATTGTTCATATCTTTGAAGACTAATAAAGACTTTAAGGACTTTTCTCCTATTTTCAAAATATTTTTAAATGTTGACATCTCCCCTTATAAGCATAGGCAGGCTTTACAGTCTTTAAAATTTACATGTATTTTAACAGGATACTTGTACTGCACAGGTAAAAGAAAAAAAATATTAAGGAGAAACTATTTCATCTGGATTAATTCCATTTAAAATGTTACCTTATAAATAATGGGCTTCAGTAATCAGTTTTTAATCCAAAGAAACAAACAATAATGATGAGTGATGTTTTAAATTCCTTCACTACGCAGTATATATACTTCAAAACTGAACATATCTGTCACTTTACCTAGCCATCCATCACTTGGTGATGAAACTGAAGTGTCCCTGACTGTGTACAATTTATTCAGTGTTCCAAGACTTCAGGCAATAGGATAAAACCATCCTGCAGTGTGAGGTTTTTTTCCGCTCTGAAGTAAACACTAGGGAGTTTAATCCACTGTCAGACACATTTGCCCTTTCAAAAAGCAATGCAATCTCTAAGACTGCAGAAATGCAAAGCAGCTGTTTCCAAACAAGATGAAGTAAGTCTATTAGTTCACTGAATGACTGCACTTGGTAGTTTTCAGTAGTGGAAGAAAATAAAATCTAACCTTCCAAGAGCATTTGGCCACCCTTCTGTGAATCCTCTGAATTTCTTCCTTTTCTCTGTCTATCACAGAATACAGTATCACAGTGTTCATTAGATTTGTCCCCTTAGATTTATTTATTAGTGTTGGACCAGATAACCTTTTGATACTGCTTAGTGAAATGAGAGGACTAGCAAATACACTCAGACCTCCCCTTTCAAGTTCATGTTTCCTCCAAGAGTCAAAAATTTCTGTGTCATTCTGCTGAGATGATCCCTTTGTTCTAGACGATCACACTGGCAGGATTTTGAAATACAACTGCTCCTTAAGCATAATAAAAAAATAATGTCGAAACCCTATAAATCAGTAAACCTGTAAGATTTTGAAAATTACATTATTTCATACCAATAACAACTTTGATTAAAATCTATAATTTTTTAACCAGTATAGCAAATTAAAATTAATTATAAATTGCTGTTACAGCTCCAGCTATTTCAGAAGACATGCCTAATACATGAACATTTTTCCCTTTATGTTTAAAGGATCCATTCTGCTGCAGGCATCTTTACACCCCTAATACTGAATCCACACTGAGTGAATAACTGTACCCAGGGAGCAGAACAAGCAAACCTTAATAACAGGCTCAGCAAGAGATCTCAGTCATTCTGATATCCTTTTGTGCGAGACAGGCTGAGAATGCATAAGGAGCAAAAGCCACAAGTAATTTGTAGCATTTCACAGTTACATTAACACCTCTAATTGTAACTGACAGGGCAATTAGGGCTGAAAAACATCCCAATACACTGCTTTGTACGTAATGATTGTCCCACTGAAACAACAGAGCATGTACTCTGTTTGGAGGAAAAGTGTTTCACTTTATTTTCCTCCATTGAAGTAGATGTCCCAGTTCATCATGCCTCATTAGAGGTTTGTGTTGCTATAAACATGATTATTTCAAACAATCACAAGCCTTTATATCAAGCACATAATTTAACAATTCCCTTCTCAATACAAGTGTCAACAAGGTTCTTTTAAAAAAAAGAATGTTAATTGTTATATAATCCATTAAAATAATGAGTCTTAGAATAATGAACAGGCAATATAGGCTGAATACAAATATATCCCACACTGACCCTCTTTTTTTTTTTAATGAAATCCAGATAATTCACCTCATGTGCCTGTGTTTGCCAGGTTTTGTACACTGGTTTTCCTACCAGTCTCCCTTCCTCCCTCACACAGCTCCCTGTGGTGAACCATAACAAGCCAAGTTGCATCCAATATTAGCAGGTAGCTAAATTATGTAACCACAAATTTACAGATTTATTTTTTTTCTTTCTGTCAGAACTCGATGCTTAGGGCCCAATATCTAGACTACAGATATCTGTAGGGGAGAGAATACTTGATTAGATCTATTTTAATCCCAAGAGACTGAATGCCCATTAGTAGTCAGGGTGTGTAAGATGCGATCTTCAGGTGCACCTTACTGTTTAGATTCATCTAAAAGGAATCCTGTTTATTTGGCCCAAGACTGTTCCACATGTCTGAACTGAACATGAACTGAAGTAACTGAAAATGACTGAGATTTATGTCAAAAGCATACTCCTGATCCAAATTAAAATGCTACTGTAGATGCATCTGTATCTACTTCTTCAAGTAGAGAGTAACAAGTAATTTAAGAGGAATTAATCTCTCTCCAGTTTCTGCACATATACTCAGGATTTAAAATGGGTGGGATTTTTTTTCTCCTCTGAGAACTCTCCCAAATCTTAGCTGTTGACTGTTTAATTTCTCTGTTTATCATTTGGTATATACATCTGTATATCAAAATCAATAATATCTGGCCACAATTTACACAACTTTGATTATAGGAACACAGGAGAAAAACAAAACAAAAAAATTTAAGCCCAAATCTCGCAACCTTATGCTGTATTGCAATCTTAAGGAATACATAAGTATAAAAATAGTCTGACGGCTGAATAATTATGTAACTAGTTCTGGAAATTATATAAAATAGAATAATAAAATGACTGATCTTAGAGAAATGCTCAGATCTATGTCCAAAGTGTGACAGAGATCATGTTAAGGGTGAGCGGTGGATTTCAGAGTGTGCTTTTGTTACCTTCCCCAAATTACACTGAAGACAGATAGAGCATTGAAGGGGGAAAAAAGAACATAAACCAAAACCATAATTGCAAATGTCACAGCAACATATGGGCCTTTATGGGCCTGAAAAGAAAAGTGAATCCATTAAGATGCCACCAAGATGTTAAGAGAGCTGGAGAACTTGATATATAAAGAGAGGATGAATGAACTGTGTTTATTCAGCCTGGGAAAGACCAGGCTGAGGGGAGATCTCCCCACATACTTTATAAAAATACCTAAATTATAGGTACAGAGAAGGAGTGTATAATCTTTTCACAAGGATGCACAGTGACAGAACAAGAGGTAACATGCACAAGTTGCTCGTGGGAAATGCTGTCTAGATATAGGAAAAGAAAAAGCACCTGAACAACTGAACATTGGAATAGGCTCCTATAAAAATTAGCGAAATATCTGCCATTGAAAATGGTACTCAGCTTGACAGTGTCCTGAATATCCTAATCTATGGCCTTGACTTGTTACTTAAGTTTATACCAGTAATTCCAGAGGTCCCTTCCTAACGTGGGCTTTTCTGTGTTTCTGAGCCCTGACTAACAACAAAAGTTCTACACACAAAGTGAAAAAATATTATCTGTTTTTTTCCCATCGGAATCCCGAACTGCAGCAGTTCATGCACATTTCACCTTGAAAATTATAAATAATAGCATCTTTTTGGTTGTCTTTATTCACACTGCAAACAATGAGAAAAATACAGAGACATATGTTTTATACCCTCCCAAGTTTCTGCCTTATCTGCTACAACTTGGTTTGATCAGTGAAAGACTGATAAAAGGAGAATTGATGTTGAGAGCTCTTTAAAGAAGCAGAATCTCTCACAATCTCTCAAGTTTAAATACCCTTCATGAGCATTTTCGGGCAGAATCAGCCCTGCCCTCCTCTCCTTCCCTCTTGTGATAAAGTCTTTGGGGGAAGAAATCGAAAAATTGAGACACCAAGTAATAGACTAGATAAGGAGGCTCCTTTTCAGCTGAAAATGTGAGGGACAATTTGAAGACATTGAGTTTCTGTTGCTTTTAATCTTTCTAAAGAAAGGATGCACTCTTTGAAATTGTTTGCTTGGTAACTTGGCCTTTGTTGCAGCAATGGCCTACTACAGACTTCCAGAGAAAAAGGATTTACCAGGTATCTTTATTTGTTTTTGGTCTCCTCTGGATGCTGTTGGGGTTGTGGACCAGGGTGAAGTGATGGCTATTCAGGGATTGCTTCTGATATGAAAGCTACTGGCCACTGTCTTCCATCCATATCTCTCTTCCTCAGAGTCATCAGTGCCCTTCCTTTTTTTTTCTGTACTCCAATTCAACCTTCTCTTCTGTCCTCCTTTTATGAAATATTCAGAGTATTTCCTCATTATACACTACTCAAATACCAGTGGCTGCCAACATTTTCCTATATTAGCTTTGTACAGAAATTGCAAACACTTAGATGAAATAAGTACAGAATGAGTCAGAAAATTCAGTAGTATGAAGTGGAAAACAGGTTTGGAGTTTGGGCGGTTTGTTTTTCTTTCCTCAAAGTAGTGAGCTGCTTGTTTAAACACAGCTAAGGCCAAAAGATGTTTGTCTTAGAAGAGATTTTAACAGCACATGACATAACTTAAAGGAAGTCGAAAATAGTGTAATTTTTTTCCTTAAAGTACAAGGCACTGTTGCAGGTTACAGCTCTGACACACTGCCATGTTGATCAGTTTTTACATTAATGTAAATGGAACTGCATTGTTGTTCCATGTTATATGGCATCAGCACACTGGCCAAACTCAGCAAATATGTAGAGAAAAGGGGCAAACACCAGAGCAACTGAAAACAACAAAAGCCATCAATGCTTCCCGAAAAAGACCACCCCCAAGTATTTGCTTGCAGAATAAAGGGCTACTGTCCAGGGGGTAAGAAGTGGTCACAGCACCAGCCTGACAGAGCTCACGAAGTGTTTGGACAACACTCTCAGGCACATGGTGTGATTCTGGGGGCGTCCTGCAGAGGGCCAGGAGTTGGACTCGATGATCCTTGTGGGTCCCTTCCAACTCAGGACAATCTATGGTTCTGTGGTAAGGCTTCTCATTTTCGGGATTGTGACAAGGAGAAGTTACAGTCTTCTCCACTGGGTGGCAACCTAGGATACAGCAACAGCAGGAACAGATCTCTCCCCAGGACTACCAAAACGCGATTTTGCTCCAGTTGCTGTTTCACTTTGCAATGAACGTGTGTAAAAACAAAAAAAAAAAAAAAGAAGGCAGCTTTGAACACAGGTGATTGATTATGGGCTAATCAGACTTGGTGCAGTTCAACAAGTATTAATACAGCCCCCCCCCAAATCCCATTTTTGTTTCTTTTTCATCATTATAGTGTCATGAAACGTAAACTAGAGTTACCATTAGATGTGCTGGAAACTAATGCTGAATTCTTGTAAGTGTTTTTGCACACACGTGATGGCTACAGTTCTGCAGTTTTTTTATAATGAATGATTTTAAAAGCAATTTGAATTTATAGTAAGAAAATGTAAGACACAAATAAGGTTAAAAAAGCCTAAAAAGTCTCACAAGCACTATGTCCCTGATTTCTTTAAAATGTAGAATGTATTTTCTCTGACAAAATTCCCTATTACATGACTACAGTATATATCTGTACCTCTTAATTGCCAGCAGACAGGTGACGATGATGGAGCATTACTCTCACATCCACACAAGTTAAATGCATAAGCTCAGGATTATTTCAAACACACATATAAACGAGAAAAATTAACTTAAACGCACAGCCGATTTATCAGGAGATTTTTTCTAGGACATGAGTTGTTCTGTACCTAGAAAAAGATTTTGTTCTCTTTCTATGAAATGATAATCTATTTTATTCAAGGTCTATTTAACATTTATGGAAAAACGGGGGAAAAAAGGCAGTGTAAATCTCAAACAGGTTAAACCTTTTGGGGATTGATGCAATTATTAGAGAAAACTGCTCATGGGAAAAACAACTGTAGGATCTTGTTACATATGGCTTCTCTTCATGTATTCCAGCACAATTTGTGTACACAGCTGAGACAAGAGTTTTTCTTGTCGTGAGCATCTGCTTGACTCATCGTGTGTGCTGCATCTACCACTGTGAACTGTTCCAATGGCACTGCTGAAGCATCTGCCACATAGGCTCTCTCTACAGAGGAATTCAGAGCCTAGAGGACTCTGAAAGGAAGCAGGGCATAGTAAATCAATGAGCTTTAGCTGGAGTCCAGAAAACTTGGGGGTTTTTTTACCTTCTGATAACATCTAAGGGTGGTGCACAGTGGTGCACTTGTAACTACAGCTCCCTTAGGCACTGGGTAGAAGTGACCCATTTCTGTATTTCCCTTTTGGTAGCCATGAAATATGCTCTGAATTGTCTCTCTATGTTTGTGGTGGTTTTAACTGGGGCAGAGCTAATTTTTTTCACATGGCTGGCATGGGGCTGTGTTTTGGATTTGTGCTGGGCACAGGGTTGATAATATAGAGACGTGTTTGTTATTGCTGACCAGGGCTTGCACAGAGACAAGGCCTTTTCTGCTTTTAGTACTGCCATGATGGCAAGGAAGCTGGGGGTGCATGGGAAGCTGGGAGGAGACACAGCCAGGACAGGGACCCAAACTGACCAAAGGGATATTCCAGACCATAGGGCATCATGCTCAGTATACAGAGTGGGCGGGGAGAAGGAGGAAGGGGAGTGTTTAGAGTGATGAAATTTTGTCATCCCAAGTCACTGTTAGATGTGGTGGGGCCCTGCTCTCCTGGAGATTGCTGAACACCTGCCTGCCCATGGGGAGCAGTGAAGCAATTCCTTGTTTTGCTTTGCTTGTGTGTCTGGCTTTTGCTTTCTCTACTAAACTGTCTTTACCCCCAAGTTTTCTAGATTTTACCCCTCTGATTCTCTCCCCAGTCCTGCTGTTGGGGTGATGCCTTAGGTTTTAACTTTTATATTTTTCAGATCCTGTACTGCTTAGTATGTAACTCTGAAACTTCATATAGCCTATTAGCTACTGTTCTCACATTTTGGCTAGACATAACAAACCCTCTCTAGGTTTGCACTTCAAGGACACCTTGTTGTCCCAGGCCCCAAAATATGTAAACTAAAGCCTCTGAACGGGGGCAAAACTTGGGGTAATTACTTCATTAGCTGAAATTATAATTGGAGAATTAACCTTGATATGCAAATGGTCCAAACTTACAAAAGTGTGAAAAACCTATGACCTGGGATCCATCTTGGCTATAGCTGCCCAAGATGTACCTTTGAAGGCCNGCTATAGCTGCCCAAGGTGTACCTTTGAAGGCCCTTCAAATAAATACCCACTTTATTTTCTTAATCTTATCTAGCCTCTGTTTTCAAGTAGCCACTTCAAGGCATCAGGGGCAATGAGCGAGTGGCTGCAAGGAACTTTGCTGCTGGCTGGGGTTAAACCATGACAGTGTTCCCTTAGGGTGCAAACGTTTCACCATCAGAGTTACACGTTCTTGAGGACAAGATTCAGATGATCTAAGCTATGCAACCACTCTGTGCTGCACACTCCCAAGTGATTACAGTGGTTAGAAACAGCCAGTCCACCAGCACTAAGAATGATGTGTCTCTCTCCATTGACTGCACAGACTCGAGAAGTCCAAATTAGATGCCTATGTTCGCATAGCTACAGATGTCAGTTGAATCTCACCCCAAATAATGAAGTTGTACATTCAAATTGTTGTACACCTCCATGTACACTCAAATATGGCATTGTCAACATACGAATCCAAAATAACTATATTGACTGAAACATGAGCTAAATTAATTTTCATTTTAAATTCTTCACAGGTGTCAAAGCAAATAAGCAACTTCTGGCTGTTTGATTAAACTCTTTTTCACTACAAATATATTTCTTTACTAAGCAATTAAAATTACAGAGAGGGAGCAGAGCCTTGAAGTGAAGAGCAGAGCTCTTGAAGTGACTGGTAAAAAATTCTTGTTTGAAAAACTAATTCTGTCTATATTAAAATATTTATTTGAAATTAAATGATTACTGTGAATCTCTGTGAATACAGTCTGTGCCGTCAAAAGGCTGAAGGGTAGTTTTCCAGAATGAGCTTTTGTTGGGTTTGATCATAATAAAATACCTCCTGTGCTAGATATATATGTTGTCCAGGGCCAGTAATCTTTATCTAGACATTCTTGTTCAAAACCCCCTATAATGGTTTATGCCACCTCTCTCCATTAGCTGCTCTTCCATTCAGAATCCACCATTCAGTGCTGCTCTTCCACCATTCAGAATCGCAGTGTGTTAACTGACCATGTTTAGCACTTTTCAATAAAAAATGAAACATCATTATATCAAAAACATCGTTAGGATTTTTAAATTCATTTTTATTTATTTTAAGCATCTTCTGTACAAGGATTTCAGGAGGCACTGTTAATATACTTTTCTTCCTTAAGTAGAATAGAGCAAGTTGCTTTGATGTCTGCACTTAATAATATTAGCTGTCTGCCATGCTGTCTTTGTAGATTCCAGAAATACTTACTTAAACAATGAAAAAATGCATTTTTATTGGATGTAACATAAGATAGGCTTGTTACTTCACCTATAACTGTTGTACTAATGTGTGATTCACATGTTTTAAAGACACCAAGGTATGAAAGTGAGACATATTAAAATAAGAATTGCTGGGAACCTATTTTATATAGGAACATAAGCATCTCTCAAGTATTGTCATTGACATATTTGTAAAAAGGACAGGAACATAACAGTTTTTATAGCACTTTGTAAGAACTATTTTAAGAACTGTTAATAACACTTTATAAGAACTGTTTATAGGAACTGAACCTTGCCCAGAGAGGTTGTGGAGTCTCCATCACTGGAGATATTCAAGAACTGCCTGGATGCAGTCCTGTGCCATGTGCTCTGGGATGACCCTGATTGAGCAGGGAGGTTGGACCAGATGTACCCCTGTGGTCCCATCCAACCTGACCCATTCTGTGATTCTATGACTGGAGACTTAAAATCTGGAGTTCTAGATGGCATAACAACACCTACAGTGAAAATAGGCTAAGGAAACAGAGGGAAAATTAAAGGAAAAGTTAATCTTCTTTCCATTAACACTCTAATTCTCTCCAAATCTGTTCCCAACTTTATCTAACATTTAAACTGAAACTTTGAGAAACTATGCAAAACACAAGGTTTTGTGCTTTATTCAAGAATATGTTCCACCCTCGACCTAAGGTGCTGAGAAAGAATTAAACTGACGCTTTGTCTTGCACGATTATTTTATACAGCTTAGCTCAGTGAGCTTAATACATCACTTTGACCAGAAGATCAGTACTAGCAAAAATAGAACATTGTTATATGGTATGACTTGCAGTATATGGATCAACATGGGTACCTAGTTTTCAAGTGAAATATCTCAAACACTTAGGCATAGCTGTTCCGGATCAGTCTACCAGCTGTAGTATTTAGTCTTTAGGTTTATTTTAGTTTTTTGTCTCAGCATAGATACTTTGTTGTCCAGTGTCCTTGAAGTGCAAACTAGCTTGAGTTTACTAGATATTTTAAATTTTGATAATGTAAATTCTACCAGTACTTTTAGACTGATGCCCTTTACAGACAAGGGGGAGAAAAAAGTCCTAGGAAGTTCTATCCAACTAATTGGAAGACTAAATTATTTGCATCTTACAAGGGTCCATTTAACTCTTGACTGAAAAAGAGGCCAAGAGGCTCATTCAGACACGCATTTCTTCACACAAATACCTGGAGTAGATATGATGAAGAGTAACACAAGTTTCAACACAGCAAGCTCTTATTAACATAAGACATAAATGTGTTTAACATGACAGAGATTCACTCCTCGAACTCCTTAGGAGGAGAAGCTGCATCGTATTACACAGCAGTACACTGGAGTGCAACCCCTCCATCCAAGGGATTTTCTCAAATATGCATAAAGGTTCCTAACAGTTTGAAGGAGGGTCTTGCTGGTAGCAGAGAGGTCTTGTTTATTCTGAAAGAAAAACAACTCATTGTGAGACTGGACTGGGTTTTATGCATCTTATTTCCTTTCTCTGTTTCACAGGCATAGAGCATGTTTTTGGGAAGAATCTGCAGAGTCTCCTGTTCCATGAATGTAACAATTTAGTTCAGCTGCTTTGATCTGTTCTTCATAGTAACTTCTGATACCTTAGATGCCACCTGAACATGAAAACCTTTCAGATTTGGATGTGACTATTCACACTAGTGCTTGACTGGACCATTTACTAAGGCTGCAGCATGGCATACATGTGTGCACCTACGTCCTTTTCACTGGGTTTTGCTTCAGTCTTTTTTCAAAGAGAGCTATCACAGAAGCACTCATAGCAGGTAGGCATTAACTGGGTTGCCTCATTAAATTTCTGTGTGGGATACTACACTTTAAAAATTTAAATTCCTTCTGAATTAAAGTAGCTTCAGTTTGGGTTATTTAATGAACTAAGAAAAAAAAATGAGCTAACATCACTGATTTCTAAATTCACAGTCTTCATTAATGCAGCTTAATTTTCCTGAGAGCCCATATGTGGACTAGTGCTAAAATCTTTGACCCTAAAAATGCAGTGTTACAATAGAAACAGAACAAAATAGTAATTTTAATGAATATAAGCCAATTTGTGCTTCCAATCATACAATTCTAAAGGAACACAAGTAAGCAGAAGCTGAGCTGCTACAGAAGATAAGAACCCGTAACTTTTATTAAGAAGGACATAATATTTTGAAGTACATGCTCGTAGACTCACAGTTGTGAATGGCAGATTAGTTTTACTTCATTAGAGAGGATCTAATGATTCTTTTGATTGAAAAAGCAGCAAGAAAAATTTGATACAACTGGAAAGAATATTTATTTCTAGAAAAAATCATGAACAAACTCATTTTTTGAATGTATTAATAAAACTTTGAATACCAATTTTGTATCATCTGTATTATATAAATGACAGTAACAAAATCAATCTGTACATATAAAAATCTATAGAATATTCATCAAAATAGGATCACATAAAGCAAATTTTTCTTATATAAAGAAAAACTTCCTGCAAACTTTCACACTTAGACTCATAGGAAAAATTAGTGGCTTTCACATAAGACTCACAACCAATTTCCAGACCTTTAAAGTCACCCTGCTTGAGTATCTATGTTGTCTGTAAAAATGAAAAAGCAAAACCTTTAGCACAAGCTAAGTTTCAATAGTACACTTTCACAGCCAGTGCAGGATGCTCAAGGAAAACCTGACCTATAGCTATCAAGAGAAAAGTCTTCAGCAGATGTTACATAATAATACAAAGGTTGAGAGGAACATCTGTAAATGCTGCAGTGCTGAACATCATTACTGAAGTTTCCTCTCTGGACTGGTAAAGTTGCAGAGTTTATAGAAAATTGCTATGGGCATTACAGTGAAAGAAGACCTCATAGACAATATTTCACAACACAAAATATTGTTTAAATAATTCTTTGAGAGCTGCTGTACCAAACTGCCATGGCTAGAGGTGATAAATAACTTGGGTTTAGAAATATAAAATGTTTCAGAGTATCAGTGGGTGAAAGAAGCCTCATTGTAAAATATCACTAAATAAACTTATTATTTGAAAGAGAACCTGCATATCTAAGTTGAATGAAGAGCATATTTCTTTTATAAGAACTTCAATGGGGCAGAAACTTTCTGTCTAGTATAATCTACTATGATTCATAGTTGTTTATTCTATGCAAGGTTCATTTTTGAACTATGCATCAAAGTCTCCTGCATGAGTTTTCCTTGGTTTTAATATAAACCGTTACACAAAAAGGAGACAATAGATTTTTATTTTTATTCTTTAATGCCATAAAGTGTGGTAAAGTAGTCCTGAATTTACTTGGAAAACTTTTAAGAGTCATCAGATCACTAATATTAAATTGTGATGCCTATTTTTCTATGACTGTATAAAATGAAAGACCAAAACCTTCCAAAAGAAAGGTGTGATGATGCAATAATTCAAACTCGGAATATCCTTTGTTACTGTTCTTTCTCATGTCTACCTTTGAACAGTCTTCTGTGACTTTATAAATGCTACAATTTATTTAACATGGTGCTAATCATGTTTTTCACTTTAAAAGTCAATACAATTTTTAAATTATTACCAACCTAATAGAAATTAATTCACCCAGTGTTAGAACCTTTCTATTATAGCCTCTGCTGTGCACGACAAACAAGTGCAATGATTCTAGGGCAAACAGTACAGAAAATGATATATTTGCTGAGGCAAACAAAAGGAAAAGTAGAAAATTTATTTTGAGGTTACCAAATGCAATATGTATCTTGCTGATTTTATGTAATTAAATCCATTCCATCCTGAAGCATCATGAGATTTATCTAAGCATATAATGAGACCAGATATAAACAACAGTAAAGCAGGAATGACTTTTATTGTTATAACTCATGGCAAAATAGGGAACAAACCCCACAATTATTATAAATGAAGGGATCATATGCCATTTCATGTCTTTTCTATGTTGACACAGAAATATGTATCATAAGCCCCTCTTAAATTGACCCTGCTCTGGTATCTGAGAACTTCTGGTTCTCTCGTTGTGGAAAGCAACTGGTGTGAAGATTTTTGAGTTCATGGGAAGATTAATTGCTCACAGTTCTGGGTCAGGCAGTTGCAAATTTGCATATTTTGAGGAAGTACAAACTTACAGTTGTTTTTTCTCCATGATCTGTGGCTGGTCCTTGTTGGCAGCAGCCTATTAGGCAAAGCAGTAAGAGCCATAATGGGCTGTTTCTACATTTTACGTTGCTCAGACAAATCTTTTGCACAGGTGTCATGTGGTGCGCTTTGGAAGGCAGTTTACATTCTTCCTTACTTTAAAAAGTGATGATTAGTTCAAATAGAAGGAAATTAGAATCAATTTATTAATTTCTCTTATATCACCATTTATCTTCTTTTGTTGGATAAGAACAGGATCGGGATTGTACTCGTTTCAGAATATTTAAGAATCAAAAGAGAAAATTTCCCCAGCCTAAGAGCTGTGCTAAAGCTAAGCAGTTATTTGACGAGAGATGCTTATTATAATCACTTTTTAACAATTTGCTCAGCAATTAAAATCAATCATGCTGTTTAATTTCTCTTAATTTGGATACTTCAGGTATGCATTTTGTATGAAACTCTTCCTTCAAAACTTGATTAGCTGTTTTTAATAATCTCCATTAGTCCTGAATCCTTCAACACACATAACTTTACTATTTTTTTCACTCACATCTATTTTTATTTCAGTTACATTGCTGGTATCAAGATGTACAGTACATATTATGCCCTCCTCTGTGTATTTTTAATTTATCTCTCTTCACATTCTAGCCAGGCTCTCTGGACCACCAAAGCTGTATAAAACTCAGTTAAACCTCTTTATGTTTGCAAAGTGGAACAATGTTGCGGGGTGTTCTTTCTGCCTTGGCAGGGCAAGCTGCAAAGCTCCCCGGAGAGCGCTGCGGGGCTGCCTTGGGGAGAGCGGCTGTCCCACTTCCCGTAGCCCTTCCGAGCGGCCCCGCGCTCACGCTCCGGCTGGCTGTCAGCTCCACAGCACGGTGGCGATAAAGGAGGCGAGAAGGGTCTCTGCATGGGGAACCTCACAGGAGCTTTATTCACACAGTGACACGCTGATCCCCAGAGGCTGAAAGACCACATGGTCAGGGAGCCTGGGGTTTTATATGGGGACAAAGGAGGGGGCGGAGAGAGCACATGGACTGATGGTCTCAGGGCACAGGGGCGGTACATGGGCGGAGTTGGGGTACCGGAACCAACAGGGAAAACCCGAGGGAGTGGTCAGGACTGGGAGGGGGAAGGGAGAACAACGTGGGAAGGGCACACACTTCGTAAGAAAAGGAGTGGTGAAATACAGCACTACAGAACAATCTCAGTCTATTTGCACAGCTCCCGTTATTTTAGCTTTAAAGCTGAGATGCCACTGAAATTCCAAACTCAGATGCTTTGGTAGTACATAACTTACTAATTTCAATTCCTGTTTTTCCACTGAACCTAATGAATCCTGTAACACTAAATTCCAGGTATTTCATCATGATACTCAGCCATGCCTTTGAAGGTGAACTTTGAATTTCAATTTCATGATAGACCATTGCAGTCACACAGTTGGGTAAGACAGTGGAAGGGCTGAAGACTCCTCTGAGATGTCTTGTCCCTCGTGCTGCAGTGACACAGACCTCACGACAGTGATCTTGCTCCCGCCAGTCCTGGCCACTACTGATCTTTTCAGGCATGAATACAGGAGTGTGGGAATTCTGGTCTCAGGTTTTGATAAAAGCAAGAGCCTGTATTCTGTGAAATGCTAGATCCAGAACAATTTCTAGAATTGCAGAATCAAGGGCCTTATTTCCATGGCATTGTGATTTGGGAAAAAAAAAGGCTTCAACCAAAAATGGAACAGCTGAAGCATATGAAATGTAAACTGTTAAGTAAGCTTTCATTTCAATAATACCCTTTTTTGTTTTCTGACCTTTTCCCATCCAGGCTTTATAATCCCTTGGATAGTATTAAGAAGGCAAAGGTTATAAGATTCAACCGATATACAGTATTATAGCTGTTAAAACCCTTGAATTGCTTCCTTTAGAAAGATGCACAAAAAAGGAAAACGAAGAACTGCAAAGATTTTTTTTTTTCCATTCATCTGTCTTCTGTCTCCAGGGCTTTTTGCTACTTGCAGCTTGAAACACAGATACAGCAAGCAGTCTAAGTAATCTCTTCAGGTCCTGATACACCAGCAATACATAGTTCATGGTATTGTTTTCTCATGTCAAGCCCAAACTTCCAGTCACCAGCAGCTATGGCACATGTTTTTGAAACAGAAGGTAAGAACAGATGGAAAGAATGAAGAAATCTCAAGACGGATAAAATCTCTTTGTCTTTAATTAATTTGAACAATACAAACTTTTCCCCGTGAGTGCCAGAAACTGCTGAGATGCACTGATGTGTTCATCAATATTGTTATTTATTATTATACTATTCGGAAGGCAGGATGAGGGGAGAACAAACAAAGTAAAGAGAATGAGTGCACAGGTTTTTCAGTATTTAGAGAGAAAAGCAATGATGCCTGCTCAGGTCATTACTGCTTCTAAAATGTCATAGTATCCTGGGATCATGACAATAGAAGTTGAGCAACACAGGATTTAGATAATCCTAGATTCAGAATCATAGGGCTTGAGGAGATTTTAAGAAGTTATCCAATTTATCTCCATATCTCTAAGAAAAATGAGCTTCTGCTGCATCATTTCTCAGTGCCTTGCCTTGCCTATTTTCAAAAATCCTTCTTCATGCAGATGCTGGACAACAAAACTACTTATTTTTGCCCTTGTCACTAGAAAACTCTTGCTAATGTTTAAGCAGAATGTATTTCAAATGCTTGCTATGCATCCTAGCCATTATGAAAGCTGGTAATAGACACTTCTCCCTAGATTGTCACTTCTGTAATAATCATACTAATAGTAAAAAACCCCTTATCTCAGTCAAAGTGCAGGAAAGCTTTTTCCCCTTCAGTTACAAGAGATGAAGGGCATTTTGACTGAACAAGAAGGCAAAATGAAGGGGTAGAAGAGGATAGATCGGAGTGCCTTCATACAGATACTGAAACAGGAGATTATGTAACACAACGTATTTAGTGTACAATCAGAGGTCTTGAGATGTAGGAACAAATCCGCACATCTCAGCTCCAGCTGATAATCTAGAGCAACTCAGAGTATCCTGCTCTTCTGGTTTTAATCATCATTCTGTACTTCTATTATCTACATCTCAGCTGTTTCAGGAAGCTGACACATTTACTGACCAAAAATTTAAATATATATACATTAATATATATACAGAGACAAAGTATTTTAGTTAAGGAAATTTTTAAGTTAGACTAATACCAAAGAGGTATTCCTTACTTTTAAGATACAGTGCTGTTGTCACCCATTATATCTTTGGGTGGATCCAGTAACAAATATATTGTATGTATATATATATGCACATTGTCTTGGGGTGACTGTGCTGTTGTATCCCCTACCACCGCTCTATGCCCAGACATGATTCCTGAGCCTTTCTATGCCTTTAAAACTGGATGCAAGAGACAGAGAAAAAAAAAACTGAGCGAACTTTTCAAAACAGTTTGTGCTTCAAGGACACAGAGATTAGCTACTTCTGCGGCGGGCAGAGGAAGCACTTCTTCTGGCTTTTCGGTCAGCTTCTTCGGCTCTGTTTCTTCGGAGAGGGACGGAGAGTTGAGGTTTCTTTTTTTTCTCTTGGGACTTCGTTTTTTTTTTTCCTTCTTCTCTTCTGGACTTGTTCGGAACACCAGAACATCAGAACCCCACCGGGGGACCTTCCACCGGCCTGGAGGGGGGCCCCCCACGCCAACCCAGCTCCGAGGAGGAGGAGAGAGACTACACCCACAGAAGGACTCTAAAATCTTTCAGGTTTTCTCTCCAGAGCGAGACATTTTATTATTTAGCATTATTAGTATTGTTGTCCTGTGTGTTTGTTAAATAGTTTTATTTTCTCCTTCACTTTCCTCTGAGGAAAATTTGTTTTTTCCCGAACCCAAGTGGGGGAAGGGGTGGTTTGTAACCTGCCTTCCTTCGAGGAGACGTTCCTTTTGGACGTTTCCCTGAATTTGGCCTAAACCGTCACACACATATATATGTATAAGCATACATATTAGCATATATATAGCCTACATATATATATATATCTACTAGTGTATATATTAAATTGCTTTTAAAAAACACTATGAATTCAGAGAATTTAGAGAATGTTTCATTTCTCTATCAGGACTTTAGTGTCTAATCAATCAAAATCAAACAGTACAGTATAACAGTATAAACAAAGTAACAGTAGAATCATACAACGTAATAGTAGATACAATATAATGGTACCATACAATATAATAATATAGGTTTGAAAATATATAATATATTAATAGTAAGTATATAAGCAGCCAAAAGTAATGATAGAAGAACCTTGTTCTCAGGAAATCTGTAATTACAAGACCCTCACTTTATATTGTTAGTGAGACATTTGGTAGGAATACTTTAAATCAACCAGGGGATGGGCAGAAAAACAAAAGCAAGGAGGTACAGCTGAGATTAAAACTCAAATACAGTTACCTTAAGAAGGAACATGGCCTCTTCAGAAGATTGTTGAAATCTTTGGACAAAAGTTGCCAGTGAGACTATCAAGGGAGTCAACCACTCACTGGACCTTGGTGCTGCCAAAGCACAGGACTGCCCACGAAGATAAAGAAAAGTGGGCCTGTAGCTGTTTGCTAAAAATATGTCCATTAAGTTTCCTTAGATATCAATCAATAAATGGCAGCTCCTATCTAACTTTTTAGAGATGCCTAAAGGTGCATAATTCTCCACTGCTCCCTCTACTTGGTACTAGCTATCTCACACTTTATTCACTCACAGCCCTCTTTAATATGACCTTTGATACTATCTACTAATACACACCACATTAACATCATGATTTTTATTACAAATAACTGCAATGAACTTTTCAATATTTTGCTCTCTGTCATCAGGAAGGGAAGGATTTCCTGCTCAGAGAAATACTTGTTTTGGTGATCAAAGCAATAAATCAGAAACACAGAGATCAGCTCTCTGAAAATCTTTCTGCCATCCAAAAATGCTAGTGTTTTATAAGCTGTGTAATATATTGATTCCAGAGACACGCATCTAGGAGTGTAGCAGTTTATTATCTCTTCTTTGCCATTGCTGCTGAATGATGTCTCCCAAGCTACTGCATATATAAAAAAATACATTTCACTTGTAAAATGTTTTATCTTCACGTTTAACTTTTAGCTTTCTCATGGGAAACTATATATATTAAGAGATTACTTCATACTTCACAGCCAGAGAAGGTTTTTAAGCTTGAGTCTGTTACTACACGCTGCATTAAAAGGAGCATTTTATAAAGATCAAGCTCAAACAGAAAGCCATATTCTTTTTATCCAACTGTATTTTGTAATTCCAGTCCAGCTTCTTTTCCAGTGTATGTTTAGGTGCTGCAAATTTGAAGGAAAAATGTCTGAAGAACACTAGAATTCTTTTGTTTTTCCTAAACAGAGATGCAGGGAGATTTTATTTGCTGTGTACAGGTGAAGCCAGAGAGAAGGGAACCCATGCTTATTTATTTTTCAATCTTGACACGGACACCGGGAAACACCATACCCGACTTGAACAGAAGCTGTTTTAGTGAAACACGACTTACGAGAGAAAAAAGACAAAAGTGAGTCAGAAAGCTACCTTGTTACGACATCTTCTCCATTCCAGCATGGGAGTCCATCGGCAGCTGCCAACTCCTTCCCGCACAGCTGATCCGCCAGGCCGCCGTAGAAGGCTCTGTACAGCCGGAGGTGGCTGATAAATTCCCTGCACACGGGAACACGAGAAATAATTGTCAGTGTCAACCAACAACATGAAGCCGTCTTGCTGTTGTGCATTTCTACAAGATAAGGAATGCGTTTATTCCATTACTCTCCGCTGGTTCCAGTGATATTTTAAATTGATTTGTCAATAGATGAGTTTGATTCTTTTAGATACACTTCATTAGTTTACAGAGTTGATACTCCCATTAAATTGAAAAAAACCCCTATTTTACCTGTGCTCTATTTTACCTATTTTTCCTTCAATCTCAAATTTTTTTGCATAGTAGTGATACAGTTTGCAGTGATACAATTGGACAAATAAATGAAAAAATGCTCCAAAAAAAAAGCATAGCAAATTAAAAATGAGGTGCACATGAATAAGTCTCTTGCTTTTCAGAAGTGCTAACAAGAAGTCCCTTACATATCTTTACAAATACTACAAAAGGTATTAGTTAAAGTTGTGCAGCAACTCAAGATTTAGGTAAAATGGGTTTAAGCTGTAGGTGTTAAATATTTAGTAAAGATTTAAATAACTGTCTGAAAGATTGTATCAGTTCTATCATGTGCTGTGCTGGCAGGTTATAAATTATGTATTGTTATTTTAAACAACTTTCAAGATGGCCAGAGGTAATGATAAGGTTTTGTACTTCATTCAAAACAAATGAGTTACTTTTTAGTTGGTATGTTCTTAACAGAATTGTGATATTTAATATAAATTGTTTGTTTATGTATTGAAAATCTCTTCCTTGGAGACCCCTTCCTACTGTGAAAAATTAAAATACGTATTCATTCTGGAATGGAACATGACCCATTCCTGAGTTATAGATGACCTGCAGGCACACAGGAAAGCACCACCAAATGCTGTACTCATTGCTCTGTAACCCAGCAAGCTTCACTTTATGTTAACTTCTTGTATAGTGTCGGGAGTTGTGAAAAAATGCCAGAAATAATATATATATTTCCCTGTATTTAGTCACCATAGGTCTAAAATTCTATAAGGGATTTAAGTGTTAACTATTGTTTACTTCAAATAAAACAGATAAAACTTCAGTGATCATATACAGTCCATCATTTAAAAAGCCATATGTTCTTTCATGTAATAGGGCAAATATTTTACACAAACCACAGTGGTTTTGATTTACTATGTCCATTAAATGTGATATGAGTGCCCTACTAATTCTGAAACTGCAGTTCTGAAAAATCTCATGTAGGGTCAATTTTGACCATGCATCATATAATTGCCTATGTGCATTAGGTTTTAAATATGATTCATCCCCACTCTCCTAGCCATGAATAGCCATATCTTTTATTTCTCTACACCCAAAATTGAACCCTGTGTGTACAGTGGGTTTGCAATTTCCCTCCAAATCCCATTGAGGAGGATTGATTTTGATTTTGTCCATGCTCTATGTTTACATTCTGGATGAAAAATATGTTTAGAGAGTCCTCTCAAAGAGAACTGTTGGAATTTCTTCTGAAGAAGAAATAAAAATAAATAAATATAGCTGTCATAATATCCTGTCACAAACTGCATTCTAACAGAAAGGTCATTCAGTTTATTAGTAAATACATCCTGAGACAAAGCTAAATTTAATAGAGAAGTAATAACTGGTTTCAGCCCCTGTTGATGTCTGACCAAAGTAGTTAGAAGGGCAGATGGTAGGAATGTCAATTTTCACATGATCATCCTCTAGACCAGAGAACGTGTAATTACGGGCAGCTGAGCACAAATGAGAAATTACAGTCAGTGGAAGCTGAAGATACTTTTTATCTGTTTATTCAGAAATGTTCTCTTTTTTTTTTTTTAAATAATTTCATTCTCTGTACTAGAAGCTGTCCGCAGTATCAGATTCTGGGGAAAAAAGCTTTATATACTTTCTATGTTGCTATCGAAGGGTCTGCTTAGATTTTTTTAAAATTCATCTAGCAATATTTTGACATCAAAAGAATAGAGAAATTTATTTCTTTTCTTGTACCACATAGTACCAGAAAATATCAGCTTAGGTCCAATGGTAAAAATAATTCAGGAAAAGTTCAGATAGTGGCAGCCCAACATGTACTTTAAAATGTAAACTTTCATCTGGACATGCATTTGGAAAACAGAAGTACCACAGGAGGTAAATAAGGTGGAGTTAGAGAAGAGCACTTCCTTAAAAGCAGACTGCAAGCACTTGCTGAAGTCACACTTCCATGTGAGGTTCTTACAGTTGCTATAGGAATATGAAGTGAAATGTGAAGTGACTGTGACTAATAAGGAAGGAGGTGATCCAGGAGGTAGCAACTGCAGATGATAACAACTATGAAGTTGTTAAACTGCAATCTGCATCAGTGGATCTCAAACTTTCTTCCCCTTCCCCTTTTTGGTAGTGCAGAGTTTGCATGCCATGGAGCGTCTCCAGAATCTCAGGCAGGTGAGAGGGAAGGGAAGGGAAAACACTGTTGCTTTGTGTTGCCCGCTGCCTCTCATGCCCCTTAACGTCTCTGAGGCAATTTCCCTGAAGTCAATCCAGTGTTCCGTGCTTTGAAACATGGAACAGTCCTGGTTTAAGTGAGGTTTTTGAATATGGTATTGTGTTTGCAGAGTGTTAGCAATCAGAAAACATCAAGAACTTGCTTAGCTACCTGTAACTGAGAAACATGCACCCGTGTAATGGGTATTCCCTGAAAAACTTCTGTGCTGGCTAAAGCGAACTTATAGTTTGCATATCTTACTGTTCCCACAACGTTTTCAAAAACCTGTATTTGTATTTTTTCTCCACTATTTAGTAACTGAAGGTCCTTACACTGAGAAGAATGGTCTGCCTTTGAAGCTCAGAGGCATTTTTTCTTCTTCAGACATCAGGAGTGAGCAATTATTCCCTGCAATTCTCTCACTTCTGTTTCCTTGTGCGCTACAAAGTGAAATGAGAGGAAAAAGAGGACAAAGAAAACTTCTCTGTATTTTAGCAAATGCTATGACAGAAATGAAATTTTTGATTTTAACTTTGTACTTTATTTGCATAATGGAGCTTTTAGTCTGAACTGCAAGTCCTAACGCCTTGCAGTGCTGTTACTACTAACAGTCATTAAAGACCTGATTAACTTGTCTAAATATAGATTGGCCTCTGAGATTCCGTCAGCTACCTAAGGTATCTGCAGAAAACTGGAAGCCATCACAGAATTACAGAATCTGCTGATTTGGAAGGGATTCACTTTGGAAGGATAATTGAGTCCATCTCTTAGCCCTGCACAGGACCATCCTCAAGAGTCTCAGCGTCTGCCTGAGAGTACTGTCCAAATGCTTCTTGAACTCTTGTCAGGCTTGAACTTTATGATACAACTTATGGGACACCTGCGTCCTTCTTGGTAGGAGAAGATCAGTTTGGATACCCCAGGGTTATCCTTGAGTGGCACTGGGTGCTTGTAGATGTGTGGGCAACTAAAATGAGTTCTCCTTTCCACAGGAAGCTCAAACACCTAACTCATATAGTTACACAAAGTTCATCCTGCAATGCTGAACCAGGTTTAAATGAAATCTCCAAGCCTCTGCAGTCACTTCAGTTCACTATATACCAGCAAAAGAGCCAGAGAAAAAAAATCAGCAGGTCTTGCTTGAACAAGGCTTTCAAGATTTAGTCCCAAATGCTTAGTTGTGTCATTTTTTACAGTAGAAAAGTATGTAAGAAAAATAATTCATTTTTTTCTGTCTTATCAGCTTGTAAAAATAGTTTTCTGTAAAAAGCTACAATCACTTTTTGTCAGATTTAATAATGCCTGCTGACATGTAAAGTTAAATGTAATTTAAAAAATTACACATAGAGCTAACACTCATCTTCTATCAATGTTATCCACTCTCATAAATACTTTAAACCACACCAAATGACTCTGGTCATATGTCCATTACTTCTGAAAACAAAATCTAGTCATGAAATTACCCTTTCCAAAATGTAACAGAGTAGACTGTGTTGCTAAAATGGTTCATTCTTTGGAGTCTTTATTCTCTAGTAATGCACACCATTGCATTGAGCATAATCTACTCTATTGTAAAATTAATGGCTTACTTTATTCTTTCTTTCTGTCTGTAAAAATAATGTCTTACTTTCTTCTGTTGGCAAGTGTTTCTTCACTGTCTCTGGAGAACATCTTCAACCCTTGATTATCTTTGCTCTGATCAAAGGAGCAACCTGGAGACTCTTTAGGCTTCCTTACAGGAGGACCACATATTTTATTCACCTAAAAGGAAAAAAGCCACAAGAAGAAGGAAAGAACACATGTAAGCAACAATTGTTATGCATCTCTCAATTCAGTTTCAATACATTTTAATAAGAAAGAAAGACTGAGCTAAGAAAAGCATATTTAATCATCATACTTTGTAACACTGTATCCATAATGAATGCAGCAAACACATAATTAGTCACTTTATAGTAGAAAAAAATAATCAAAGCATTCCTTTCTAAGGGATACCAAGTGTATAAGAAAATCACCATGTATTTTATTGATTGTGTCTTCTTTTTTCCCTTAAGGGAAGTGTATTATCATGCAGACAATATCAGTAACCTCAGAGAATATGATGTATTGTGAACGGCAGCATGTTTTCATTTTTTCTGTAGTATATCCCAATCACATTTTTAATATGCATTGAACTTTGTGCTTTCTTTCAGAGTTGATGAATTATTATGGCATGTTCAGCCCAGTTACACGAAGCATATAGGGAATGGTTAGCATGGTGGAAACTTGCATTACAACACCGTAAGATGTAATGACCCAAGATGTAAATTTAATGATACTGGACCGCGGTTGTTGAAAATATCAAAGAACTTTATGTCTGGCTTTCTGATCTAGATGTCAATAGATAAAAATTAACATGAACTCTCATCTTCTTCTTTGTAAAATGGGATACTGAGCATTTTGTATGACAGAGGATATCAACTGGCATTCATAGCTCATCACTCTTCCTAGCCATTGAATAAAAATAATCAGGGCTATATATGTATTTATTAAATAAGAGGCAGTTATGCTTGTAATCACATCAGACAAGATATATTAAGCAGACTGAGCAACATGCATTTGTGTAAGCTAGCACTGGTGAAAAACTAATACTGTATGTAATTTATGAAAACTTGGTAGTCAATAGGTAGTCAACTTTTAGAGAGAAGAAGGGAGAGAGGAGATCAATGTGGCCTTTAAGACAAGCATCCAGCTTGAAGCAGAAACATATTCAAAATGCTACCATGTGAAGGAAGGAGTGTGTATGCTACAAAACAAGGATTATTGTTTCCTATTGCATTTTATATTCCCTCATGTAAGAACAGAACCAGCAAATAAACCTCATTTTCATGTTATCATCATGCATTAAAGAGAGTAGTGCAAGTCTTAGGGACTGAGATAAATATCATAGGCAAATTCGGTAATATAAAATAACATAAATTTATTGAATGGCCGAAATATCGGAAACGCGATGCCACGATCGAAAAGTCACAGTTCCAAGCCCGGGGTTGGAACTGGGTGAACGCAGGTTTTGACCTCTATCGCGCCAAAACCTCCCTTGTTCACGACTGCTGCTTTTTGCAGTGGGCTTATATACTATGTTTCGCGCAGAGTTCGGAGTTTTGGAGATTAAGTTTTATTCAACATATTCAAAGAAGGAGTTCTATTCAAAGAACTAAGGTGGACAAAAGCTCATCTTGTCCTTGATTATTTTGTATATCACCGGGGAGTGTTATCAGATGTTTCTCGATGTTCCATATCTCGGTTNCATCTTTCCAACTAAGAACTGCTGTAGAGCTAGTTAAGAAATACATTTAAAATTTCAAATAGAATAAACACATCTAATTTTGATGAGTTTGTTGTCATGCGTGTTGTAAGTGGTGATAATGAAAGACTCGTTGAATGCACTTGCTTAGGCCAGTGAAAAGAAGAAAGAATCAGCATTATTACTACACAAAAATTAGTGTTCACCTTATGATTTGAAATTGAGGGTAAAGTTGAAAGTGAGTAGTCCTT
The DNA here is from genome assembly GCA_013399875.1 of Gymnorhina tibicen. Lineage (NCBI taxonomy): Eukaryota > Metazoa > Chordata > Aves > Passeriformes > Artamidae > Gymnorhina > Gymnorhina tibicen. The sequence goes on from VXAZ01003670.1 coordinate 1,466,555, forward strand.
TTAAACTGTGGTTCATATGTCACAACTCAGGCAGCCAAGTTATAGTTTAAACTCCCTTCAAATGACATGCATGAGTTTACCTGCAAGACAATTCTCTCTGGACATATGACTAATGTCCCTTAAGGGATTACACTTTGAACATCACTTGAAGCATTCATTTCACCATTTCTTCTTAGAGGCAGTGTCTCTTTGGACAGCATCTTGCCACATTCCTTCTTGTCCTCAAATTCAGTCTCAAACCTCCCTCACACTAAATCCCCCATTACATCTTCTTCAGAACACATTAAAGCATATTCCACTAGCTTAACTGGACTCCCCATTTTCCTCCCTGTAAGTCTCTATTCTTTTTCTGTGCTTCATGTATCCTTATGTGAGTTTGCTTCCTCAGTGCCAGCCTCTGCAGCAGCTTATCCCATCAGCCACTCTATGCCAATATAACGGAGATATACCAGAGACACAAAATGTTTTTGTTTGATCACGTTCTTTTATGCTCGCCGATGTGACACAGGGAGCATTATGCTTATGATCAGCTTTTATGACAAAGCAACTGAGTGTTTGAATTGCCTCAGTTCCAGCTTGCCATACACTGTTGAACTACTCTTAGTCTTACCAAGAATAAAAATAAGGGTTTAACAGAGAGTGAGAGTGAGAGTCAGGTCCAGATGTTTGGGAAGGAGGCTCTGTCTCATGACAGACATGGGTCAGGTGTGTAGGGTGTTGTAGGTCTCAGGTGCCTTGGATATCTGAACAAGGCACCTTTGCTGTCCAGGCACTCGCAGAGCCTGACTGCAAAGGGGAGAGGAGAAACAGGGTGGAGATGACTTGCTGGCTAATGCAGACCCTGAGAAGATGAGTACCAGTCTTTTAGGGAAAAAGGGAAAAAAAGAAAAACAAAAATAAATCAATCAGCTCCACCTATAGTAAACTAAAAAAACCCCCCATATACATTCACCTTCACTAGGAAAACAAGAGATCCATTTTTCTTGAATTTACAATAAAGTGTCATTATATTTTGCTCTGACTAAAATGAACAAAAAAAGAAAATCAGTAATTTTTACAGTCATAGTACCTTGGAATATGGATGATACTTTTTTTATATGTGCTGTACATTCACACTTGTTTCAAAATACTGTCTAATAGCCTTTCTCTGTTTGTTCTCTTTTGAGTCAATGTCTCAAGAAATGCATTTGCAATACTAGGAAATTTGCATTCACTGATACATGTAAATGCAAATCTTAGTTTCAAATACAAAGTCTTTCTTAAAATTAATCATGGATAAACGTTATATATAAAAATAACATTAAAAGCCAGTAATTATCTGAATTGTCTTTTTAATAATTGATTTTTCCCCAGAGTTGGAAAATTCTGAAAGTTCTAATAAAAAGCATTTGCAGAGCACCACATACACCTCTGCCATTCTCACAAAGATATGCATGACAGCAATCATACTGCTGAGAACTCAGTTCTGTTAATGAGAGAAGCAGCACAAAATTAGCTCTTTAGCAGTCACTTACCTATTCAGACATAGTTTCTGAAGGATGAGCTACTTCAGCATTTACAATGGTGATGTCAGCATCTCTGTTACCTTTCTCTTATCTGTGATATTTAAACCTCTAGGACCCCTGGCTTTGTGTGGTGTTGGTTCTTCTTTCTGTGTGTGGTACATCATGCTCATATTGCTCACCTGGCTGAGCCCAACCTGGGTTTTTTTAACTGTTCAGTACTATCTGTCACTTTTATGCCATGTTTAAACCATTAATGTTATGTGCATGACAAATTTACTTCTGCCTCCCTCACTAGCAGAGTCTTATCACCTGGTTTCTTCAGTAAACTTGTGCACATGAAAATGTCATGTACTCTTGTCTTGCCTTCAGGTGCCTGTTCTGACTGTAAGCCAAATAATTTATAACCAATATAACATGCCAGTATCTCATTTCCCAGTACAGGGCTCATGACAGTCTAAAAACCAGATAAATACAGTTTCCATAATAATGTCTGCTTTTCTTTTATTTTTTTTTTTAATGCATTCTTTATATCTACAGAAATAAGTAGATGTGGTAAGTGTAACACCACCCAGTTGTATTTCCTATGTTTTCTGAAGGACCACAACTATATCCATTAGCTACACTGTTTCTTAATTTTTAGTCTTTGAACTGCAAAATTAACCTTCCAAGTGAAAAATCATTCAGTGCTATTATTGCCAGTCTTGAGAGACTGGAATCATAACTTTGAGACAAGGGCAATGGTCTCACTACCCTAATGAACTAATAAATGACCATTTTGCAGCAATATCTGATCAGAATGTATTCTTACTATCTTCCAGTTTCACTGGAATGATATTCCCTCTTAATGTTTCCACAAACTGAGCATTTTTCTAGGCTTCAAAAACAAAAGGGAGTGTAAAATGACTGTCAAAGGGGATTAAAAACAGAAAAGTGAAACTGAAATATCATCAGAAATATACTTCAGTGAGATACATCTCGCTGAATTTCAGAAGAATTAAAGACTTCTACAAAATTTTAAAACAGGCAAGCTTCAGCAACTTGCTAGGATTTCTTCTTTTATTTTTCCTTGTTTGAAATGTTCTTAAATACCGCACAATATTTAAGGGCACAAAAAGAAACCTCAGAAAATTATAAAACTCCTGATTTTCACAGTTCAGACAAACCTGTTGTCATTATAGTCAGCATGCTGCTATTATGCACAATTTGTATGCCACAGTATGATGACTGAGTTAATTAAAAGCTCTTGTAATAACCACACAGTTAAATTGCAATTAGTGCCACACATGAACTTTATGGCAGTTTGATTTTGCTTGGTGCGATTCCTTAGAATGTCTACTTATGATTACTCACAGTTTGGAAAACTGGAGCATTATAAACTTTTGTATTTAAACAGGACTGCACAATGATGGGAGCATCATATCAATAACAGTCGGACACTGTCCTCTAAGTTCAGACACTCAGTATGAGAAATCTGTCACATTCTTTGTTTTGGTTCTGGTTTGTGGCTTTTGCTCTTTTTTCCCACTATACAAATGGTTCTTTCTGACCTCACTATTTCTACTAAAATTATTTTACATCAAATGACTAAAGCAAACTGAATGCATAGTCCTGTGGTGCACTTCAAACTAGATTTTCCAAGTCTCAGTAGACTCAAGTTTTAAATGCCTGCATGGACTATGACCACACTGATGCTTTACAGGTCTGAGAGACCAGATCAATCTAGCTAACACTTGACACATACCCCATTTACAGGAAATCCTAGAGATATATACATGTATGTACCAAAAACTTGCAGTGCTTGCTAAACTTACCAAAACAAACATGAAAGAGTTAAGTATAAAGGAAAGAGCAATGTTCAGACTCCTGGTTCCGGCTCCCAGCTAGATCTGAGTAAAAGCCGAAGAGGTTTTGTATCCGGAGAGGTGTCTTCTCCCCTGTTCCTCTACGCACAGCACGGTCTCAGTGACTAGCTATGCCATAATCTGATTTTATTTAATGCATGTTTTAGTTTGTGATTAGTCTGGCAGCTTTCAGTTCTAGCTGTCAAATCACAAATTTGCCACACTCCTTACAGTTAAATCCCCTCAAACACTCGTGAGCAGTTGGACAGCTGAACTCTAAAACAAAGCTAGAATGAAATATCAGGCTGGTTGGAAATACATTGTTTACAAATAAAATTGTGGTTAATTTTATTTTCTTTTGTAGAAATACACAAGAGAATACTTTCTTTTAGAAACAGATTCTTGATGAGTGACCAGCATTTCCAGCACCAGGTTACTAATCAAACTACCAAAGATATTGATCAAGGAAAACAATGCATTAAACTGTTATAGTTTCCTTGATTTGTTTTATTTCAGCTACACCACGAGAGGGAGCATCAGCATTTCAGTATTCCCAAGCACTTCAGCAGCCTTTTCTTGGTTTTGGGGTTTTTGGGGTTTTTTTTGCTTTGAACAGTTGCTCATTTCATATTAAAATTTTGTTTCAAAGAAAAAATGCATTTTTATTATGAGAGGGTGCACACGGCATGGGAGATTAAAGTATTCCCTATCGAGACAAAATCCAAGGTTTTGAAAACAAGGAGAGCAAGCATGAGGTACTAAATACCTGCTTTTCCTTCAGAACAGGAAAAATGTTAATGTGCGATTGTTTCAGGAGAGAGTGGGGGAGTACCACCAGGGCCTGCAACCCAGGAAAACCATGAAGAAAATCTACATTATTTTCTTTGCTTTCTTTGCAAATTTTGTCTTCTTTATCTGGGACTACTTGACTCTAACAAAATGTCTCAGACATACAGAAATAAGCAAGTTCTGGAGTTACAGTGACAAATTACAAGTTTCATAGCTAGGCTTAAGCATTTTACAGAATTTGCAGGAGACATCCATGACAAGTGAAGAAGAAAACATCGTGAACAAAAGCCCAGAGAATTAGAGAGCAAAGATGACACAGAGTAATGCCTGCTCAAATTACTAAACAATTTATAATCCCCTGCAAGACAAATCTTAAACAGACTTGCCAACTAATGATATTTTCAAAGAAATTTTATTCAAAATTGAAATTGAAATTTCAGGTGATACATGAAAATCTGCAATTATAATTTTTCAAGAGAGATACGAGCTGGACGTGGTTTCAAGCTCAAAAAGGACAAATCCAATTCAAAGAAAACTTGTGAAATGTAAGCGTTTGTCTCACACCCAAGCAGGTGGTATTGAGGAAAAATAAATGTAAAGTGCAGATGTACAGAATGCACACCCACCAGCAAGGCAGTGGTAGCCTCCTCAGGAAAAAAATTAAAGGATTACATGTTGGAAATAAAAGGAAAGTAATTTTCTGTGATATATAAATTGAAGTACAACTTGGAGATACTGAACTAATAATTCCACTTCGTTTGGCACTATGAAGCACCACTGCCATGGGGAAATGCCCCATCCCTGGAAGTATTCAAGGCCAGGCTGGATGGGACCTTGAACATCTGGTCAGGTGGAAAGAGTCCCTGTCCTTGGCAGGGGTGTGGAACTAGATGATCTTTAAAGTCCCTTGCAATGCAAACCATTCTGTCATTCTACAAAATTTTCAGTCAAGACCAAGGAAAGAGACAAAAATGCAAAGAGTTTGCAAACTAGTTTTTTATAATCAGAATTTTTTTATATGGTTTTGTAGAAGACTGCTGTTCAAGCTGTTGGATTCTAGGAGCCCCAGTCCCCAACTTCCACATGACTGAGACTCATACCCTCCTCCTACCACTACATTTATCAAAATCAGTAGTCCTGTCCAAGTTCTTGAGACTGTTTTCATATCTTATCAATGTTTAATTATCTCTGCTTTCCTTCATAATTTTGTATGTTGGGATTGCAAAACGAAATGTAAGAGCCCATTAAATATGAGCTACTTAATATAATTTTAATTTGTGTCTTCTGGTCTTTAATTACTAAAATTGTCAATGGTTTTAATTCTGCTGCTCCATTCATGAGGGACTAACACTCAGCAAGTCTGGCAGTAAAAATAGTTTCTCCTCCTGAATGGAGCTGGGAGGAAAGGAAATGATTTTTTTTTTTACTTTAAATTACTTAATGTCAGGGGAAATCCTAATGTTCTCAGCCAAGTTACCCTGTAGCCAGAACATCACTGCCAGTTCAAACTCTTCAAAGGCAGTTCAACAAAAACTGCTTCTTATGAGAGGCTGCCAGCTCTCCTGATCCAAGTCTGCTTCAGTGGATGCCAAGGTGTTTCATTTATGTTCAGTGAAAACACTCTGTGGTTCTTCTCTGAAAAGAAATTATGTAAAACCGGCAGTAGCCCTTTCCAAAGATCAGCTGCTTGTGTGTAGCTTGACTGATTTATTTATGCTTTCTTGTGGTTCAAATAAACTTTATTACTCCTTATTTCTGTGTGCCTAGCAAGTACAGCTTTGACACAGAGGGCTAACATTGTGCTGTCTTGTAGGACACAGGCAGAATTGTTCTTTAAATCTAGGTCTAAGACTATCCAGGGTCACCTGTGTAAACCAAAAGAAATTCAGTAGAAGTGTGATTGTCAATGAAAGCAGAATTGGGGCTCTATAACCTTTATCAGGCATATAACTCACTTAAAACAAAAAACATATTACAATTTACAATACATAAAGAATTAGTGAAAGCAAAACAAGCTGGCTGTATCAGCATATCTGCACAATGTGTTTACACTTTATTGCAGGCTACAATTTATATTCCAAAATTGTGAAGAGCAGCGCAGTTTTGTTAGCAAAATTCTGTAACAAAAGTATGTAAGTTAATAAAATCACGTCCACTTAAATTAACAGTCATAATGCACTATCTCATTTAGCATAAGACATTGTCAATAACTCTGTATAACTGGAGTGTCACCTCTTCATGTTAATAAGAATCAAAAAACATCAGAAAATAGGAGGGAAAAACCCACTATCTAGTTAGTATTTCAGAGAACCTACGTGTTTCTTCCCCATTCCAAACTGCAGCTTACGAGATCAGTGTTTCTGTTTCCTGTACCTGTATATTAAGTGTTTCAGTGCCTCCTCACTCTCTTCTTTGAACCTGGGAAAAACAGTTTTCTTTGAAGATCTTTTGTGACATACAAGACAGTCATTTATTCAGACATGTTCATATTATTTCAGGGACCAGAATAGTCCAAAAAGCTCATTTGCTTCAAAATCTCTGTATTTTCCCTCAACAAAGTTTTTCTCTTTCATTACAAAGGGTTGGTAGTGATTTAAAGGCCAACTGAGATACCAGAAGTCTGCTCAGCTCAGTACCTCTCTTTGTGAACAGTTATTCTGTTTCACAATGAAAAAGAAACAGCTGAGAAAAAACACATGTACAGCTTACAGAAAGGATTGTTAGTGTTCTTCTTTTACACTTGTCCATGTCTTCTACTCAGCTTTGGGGAAGGAGTGAAAAGTCTCCTTTCTTCTCTTTTTGCAAATATGAAGAATCAGATTGCAGCATTTTCAGTCTTAGAGAATCTTCCTTACCTTCAGTCCAAGTGCCCAGTGGGCACATTGAGACAAGCCTGCCATTTGTGCCAAAGCAGAGTTAGAGATCTACCACATCACCTAAACCCAGAACATGATGGCAGCCCAGACTGCTTACTGCACATTTTTCAGACCTCTGAGTCCCCATGCAGTCAATGGAAAGAGAAAAGCCATTTCAGATCTATGCATTTTGCCCAAATTTTGCCCAATCTTCTGTTATAAAAAAAGAGAAAAAAGAGAAGGTATATTAAAGATCCTATGCTTTACTGACATAATGGATCTCAATCTTAAAAAAGAAATGCAGCAAAATTGAAACATTTAACATAAGACTCAAGTAATTTTAAATTGTGAAGGAGGTTTGTTCAAAACACATCAAATATGAATACATAATGCATGCCATGATATATTCCTACATTATTTACTTGGCAGTCTAGATTGAACATATCTCATGTAAACCTGCACTACTCAGCATTGCTTGCCAAAGCCAGGCATGTGTGTTGATAACTGCGGAGGGTTGGACCTGGCTAAGAGCCAAAGGCCCATCCAGCTGCTCTCTCACTCCCCCCACTCTAGAGAATAAGGGGAGAGAAGTAAGAAGAAAAAGCCTGTGGGTCGAGATAAAGACAAGGAGATCACTCACTGATCATTGTCATGGCCAAAACAGCCTCATCTTGGGGAAGACTAATTAATATATTGCCAATTAAAAAGAGATTACAATGGTGGGAAACAAAGGTCAGACTAGAAACACCTTCTTCCTATCTCCTCCCTCCTTCATCTCAAGGTAAATCTCGTTCCTTCATTTCCAGCTCTTCTGCTGCCCCTCAGTCCCCTAGGTGCCGCAGGGGAGTCAGGGACTGAGATTGTTGTCAGTCCATAACACTTTGCCAGTGCAACTGCAGCCCATACAAGTAACTCCACTGTAGGCACTGTAGGAAAGAACCTGTCAGGAATCTGGGCAATTTGGCAAATGAATTTTAAAAAAGCACTTTTCAGAAAAGTGTGAGACGTGAACTTGACACTGGATTTGAGCGTCTTCTCACCAAAGGTGAGAAATATGTCCTCTGTCATTTCCATAAACGAAAGGAAAACTGGAAAAAAAGAAGAGGAATAGAAAAGGATGTATCTTGAAAGTGGTACCAAAAGCTGAGACACCATATACTCAACTGCTGAGAAGCTGAGGAATGTAGCAATTGATTTTGTTTAGACAGTCATGGTTTCATGGCTTCATGTTCTGCTATAACGTTTAAGAAGTTCTTGATGGAAATACATGCTTGCAGTGTTTGCCACACATCTGCCAGGGTATCATAAACCTTAAGACCAACAGGATATTATCAAGTGTATGTACAACGTGTACATATTTTGACTTTCCAATTTGCATTTGAGTACAATGCCTGGATAAATCAAAGGAGCAGATCATAACCCTAACACCTATTTTTCCACAACATGTGTGTAACTATGCATGTATTATTGCCTCTGCCAATATTCTCTCCATGATTTCAAGCCCTATTTCTACACATTAGAAAAAAGTAAACCAATTGCACTGTAAAAGGACACCAGTTTTGAGGATAATCCAGCAACATTAGGCATACAACTGCCATTCCAACACACAAAATGCTCTGAGTTGTGATTACAATTTTTATGTTAAATGTCGTACCAGGTATCTTCTCATTATTGGATAAACGAGATTTATTGTGATTTCAATCACAAAAGGACTTCAGACACATAGGGACTTGTACTAATATGTAGTGTGTGGTATAGATGCCAGAAATAAAGGTGATACCTCAGACCTCAGTAAATGCAACCTACTGAAATATATAGAAGGGATGGATCAAACCAAAAAAGATGGGAAGAGGTGTCCAACTGCTATGTTCAGGTAGGAATAAAGCCTACTATTTAATGAAAACACTTTTCATTAGTTAGAAAACAAGCTACAAACACTTTATTTGGTGATTTTCACTTTGTTTTCAAAGTTCTCCATTCTCTTTTCTGATGAACAAAACCAAGTTCAGCTTCAGAAACAAACTTTTTGATAGACACAAGGAGCTTTTCCATGATGAAACAATGGGGAAGTGAAATACAACACTAGAAAAATCTGAATTTGATGGAGGTCATGACTGCAATAGACTTACTTCATGCTACATTAAGAAAGTGACAGATGTATAAAAATATGCCACCCTGTATTACACAAGCAGTACAGTTTTTCACAGCTACAGCTGGATGCATATCTGAATGGAGAGAAAGGAAAAGTGACGGTCTTCAACTCTGTGTTAGGTTAGATATCAAACCTTCTTTTCAAACACAATTGTATTAGACTTTAAATCCAATTACTGTTCAGCAGTTTTCACAAATCAGTTTCTATCGATCTTGTGAAGTAATTTAAATTCATCAATGTATCAAGTAATTTAAATTCAGCAAAGTAGTGATGGCACAGTCATATGCCAAAAGCTTCAGGCAGAACTCCACAATTTTATTTTAAAATCTGCTTTGCTGAAAATGATAGGGGTTTGGGGTTTTTTTGGTCTTTTTTTAAAGTATGAAAGAAATATATGGCAGGTGGTTCACTTGGGGGTTTTCTTTTACAAATTGGTAATGGGAACACACACTTGCTGAAAGTTAAAGGAGTACATGGCTGAGTCCAGATAGATAGTTTGGTGACAGGAACAATATAATTAATTATCCCACAATGTCAAATTCAGGTAGTATCTGTGCAATCTCTAAACCAAAGCTCATTTTCCCTTCATAGCTTATCATCAATACCTCCACTTCTCTTGAGAACAAAAGTACTACTGTTGAGCTACAGCTTGGCTCCCACTTCCTTTGACAGCCTCTAGGCTATCACTCCACTGGTCTCAGATTTTATCATCCAGATTTTATCATTTTATCATCAGATTTTATCAATCGTGCTTATCGATTGTATAAGGAGCAATTCATTCTTTTGCTTTGACCAAAGAGCTCTCAAATAAAGAGACAGTGCATACAGACTTTTGAAGGTTCAGTTTTAGCAACATGCTTGCATGGCAATGTTTACCAGCCATGAGATGAAGCCAGTGCCCACATCCTGCACTAGAATAACACCATGAACAGGATGTGTTCCTGCCTTATCCATGATGCCTGCATGAGGGTCCTATCCCACCACAGCTACTGAGTCAAAGATGGCTGGCTCCTCAGTAAGAAAATTCCCCTGATGCAGCCACCTTCTAAACCATTTCACAGAACCACAGATCTATTTCAGAGGGATTTTTTGAGGTTACATAGTCTAACATCCCTATTCAATCAGGGTCAGATACAGCTTGTTGTCCAGGTTCATGTCCAGTTGGGTTTTGAATAATTTCAAGGATGGAAACTCCACAATCCCTCTGGACAACCCTTTCCATGTAATTTCATGGTTTTTGATTTCTGCCCATTGCCTCTTGTCCTGTCAGTGAGCAAGGCTGAAAATAGCTTGGCTTTTTCCTCTTCACTGGCTCATAACATGTATTTATACACATTGATAAGATTCCCCCAAGCCTCTTCTTCCCCAGGCTCAACAGCCCCATCTCTCTCAGCCTCTCCACGTACGGAAGATGCTCCAGTCTCATATTCACCTTTGTGGCTGGACTCGCTTCAGTCACTCCGTAACTTTCTCGTACTGAGCAGCACAGAACTGGACAGAGCACTTCAGATGTGATCTCAGCAGTGCTGAGGAGAATGGAAGGATCACCTCCCTCAGACTGCTGGGAACACTTTTCCCAATGAAACCCAGGAGGCTGTTCGCCTTCTTTACTGTGCAAATGCATTTCTCAAGTTCAACTCCAGGAGCCTCACGCCCTTTCTTCCAAAGCTGATTCCCAGCCTCCAGCAGCTATTGATGCATGGGGTTATTCCTCCCCAGGTACAAGACGTTTCATTTCCCTTTGTTGAACTTCACCAGATTCCCCTCAGGCCAACTCTTTAGCCTGCCAAGGTCCCTCTGAATGGCACAACCATTTGGTGTGTCGGCTACTCCCCCCAGTTTTGTATTGTCTGCAAACTTGCTGAGGGTAAACTGTTCATCACCTGGCCATTACTGAAGACATTAAAGAGTATCTGTCCGGTATCAGCCCCTGGGGGTCAGAGCACTACTGACTTGCCTCCAGCTGCACTTTGTGCTACTGATGACAACCCTCTGGGCCCAACCGCCCATCCATTTTTCAGTCTTCCTCACTGTGCATTTTGACAGTTTATATTTAAGAATGTTGTAGGAGGCAGCCTCAAAGCCTTTGGTAAAGTTGAGGCAGACATCATCCCTTGCTCTACCCGTATGCTATCAATTTGGCTGTCCTATCAAGGGCATCAAGTAGGTTACCCATTACTCCCAATCAACTTCTTCTCCATTTGTTTGGAATAGTTTCCAGGATTAGTTACTCCACCACCTTTCCAGGGATGGAGGTAAGGATCACTGACCTGTATTTTCTTGTATCATCCTTCTTACTCTCTTTGAAGATGTAACTTTATTATAGCAATTCTGGCTGTTTATAGCTAGTCAATTCCAGCAAAAATAACCAGTAACAAAAATGAAGCTCTAAACACAGTCTATTAAATTCTTCTTTCTGCTACCATTCTATGCCACAAGAAAGATCTTGCTTTCTTTCCAGTATTAGACAGCTGATTAAAAAAAAAAGACAAAAGTCTCTTTTAATAGAATATAATTATGCCTATTTTTCAGAAGACACAGAACTTAGGATTAGACTGAGATGAAAGGACTTGAGAGCTTCCAGAATTCTGATATTTTTGTTATCTCCAACTGTTTGGAAAACTGTTAGAACACAGTGAAGACACAGTGCTTTTGAAAACCCCAGTCTCAATTTTTGTAGGCTTATAATACATATAAAAGTACATACAAGAATTTTACCGCACCTGTAGCAAAAATTCCTCACTTTCAAAATGAGGAAATGCCAGAATTTGTGTGATCTTACTTTTTTATGTTGTGTTTCCAATTGCCACATTTTTATATGCATATGTATCTTTTAGTATCATGGTCACATACTTCATTTTCCTTCAGATCCCAAAATCATCAGTGCCCAGAATAGCCAATGAACAACTAATCAATATTCTTTTTCATCTCTTTTATTCAATATTAAACTCAGACACCATTGATCTTTTGGGAATCAAGAACAATACTTGTATGCTAAGTTTGCAGGGAAGATTTAACTATAAAGCCCTGTGAATTTTCTCTCCTTTTCCTTTCCCCTTCTCCTTCATCTCTTGCCTGACCTCAGACCCATTTCCCATCCTCTCAGGTCCTCTGCTGGTTCCACTCCAGTGCACCTCTCACCTGTGGGTTACCTAATATGTGGCAGCACAAGCCTTCAAACACCAGAACAAAACTATGGCTAAGAGCACAGACACTCCCTCAACCAGCCTGGCTTTCATCTGCCAGGGCAGAATGCACAGAGGGAAAGGGGTGCCAACAGAGAGCTGAGGATGGTGCCAGAGCAGGACTTGGGCAATCCAGGGTGAGACTGGCTTTAACTGCTGTTGAATCACACTGTAAGTGACACAAGAGGCTGCTCTTCCACGGCCTGCGGCTGTGCCATTAATTCATACATAAAGGGAGTGGAAACATGCTCTTATCCTGGGGGTGGTAGGCTCCATCCATACCAAAACTCTGTAAATCTTGCTAAAATCTCTCTTTGTCCTTCTGTCTTTACAGTGACAGTGGTTAGGATAACAGCATGAAGGTGACATGAAACTATTTATTTGAACTTGTAAACAAATTTCCATGGGTTTTTTGTTTGTTTTTTGGTTTGTTGCAGTGTTTTGGTTTGGCTTGGGGTTTTTTTACATGTATATAAGGCTTAAAAGTGTCATAAAGTTCTTGTGCATTCATCAGGCTGTACAGTGCCCTCCACGGGAATTTCCTGGGCTATACACAAGCTCAGAGACCAGCATGTGGCAACTCAAGACAAGCACAAAAGAAGCACAGGATGAGTCTGCAAAGTGCTCTGTAACAACAGGCACTTTCAGCTGTTATCCAGTGTGTAAGAACTACGTATCATCTTCTTCAGATTATCCTAATAATGCACACTTTTCTTGTTTTTTATGATGCAGCTCTCTTAAACCTCTATTACATTATATCTGCATGAGTATTCACGGAGATGTTTGCTAAAAAATTTCTGTTCCAGTTAAAAAGCATAGGGTACGCTATGCACTGAGCAATACCAGTAGATAAATGGACATATATAGACTTCAGGAACAGAAGTGGCATTAAATATATGACAATATGTAGGTGTGAAAATACATAAATCCATGAATAGTTGCACAACCCACACATCTCCACTAGACTCTGCAGAATAGCATCAAATAATGCACAGGTATCGAGATGATGAACAGGCGCTGCACTTATTTGTCAGTCAGCAGAGCTGTGGGACGCAGGAATTAAAGGTGATTTTGAAACAGGAAGAAGAAAGGGAAAGACAAGTTCCAGATGGATACAGAGTGGCACTGCTCTGCTGACCCAAATGGAAAAGGGAACAAGCTGCAAATTACTAGAAAAAAAGAGCTTTGTTAAAGGAAGCCATGCTATATAGGCATTAGTGTTCTTTCCACACCACACAGATCTTAGAGCATGAATATACATCAGATTTAAATATTCCTGTGAAGCGTTAGAAAAAATCCTTTACATATGATTATTTAACAAATATACCCATGAATGAATAAAAAACTGCACAACTATGCTATCATTAAGAAGGATACTCTGTAGAGTTTCACATTAACACTTGCTCAATTATATATGATACTTCCAAACATTAAAATTTTTTTTTTCTCTGTTTGCTTCTTTAAAACTCACAAAATGTAATGAAATTCTCTTTTAAAACTGCAGAGACTGCTGCGTGCCTAAGCAAGCCATTATTTGCTTGCTCATAATCATCTTTTCCCTGTCTGTTAGAGTCACTGATGCATTAATTGCTTATCAAAACTTGAAACAGTTCATGAGTCACTCTGAAGATAAAATAAATATTAATGAGCCAATTTCAATGGAATTCATGTCCTCTGCCTCTTAAAGCTGAAAGACTGTATTTATTCCATGTCAGAATTAAGTCTTGAAACCTAATAAATGGGAAAATATGAAATATACTAACTAGATCACCATGTTTCAAGGGATCATTGCACTATAGTCTTATTTGACCAAATTAGAGCTCAAGGAGAGAAAGGACTAGTCAATTGTAACAGAGAAACTAGTGAAAGAGATGTCTAGGTCTGGTGCAGTTGGAGTCAAAAATGAAGTATGTGAGTTTTGAAGTTGGGAAGTGATTCTATATCAGATGATCGTAACATAACATTGGTAAACACATGATCTTCGAGCAAACACATTGGCAGCAAATATCATTACATAAGAAATTTTAGTATTCTTTACATTGAATGACGGAAGGGGAGTAGGAAGGCATGGAGTTTTCAGGAGTATCAAAATAAAACACTTTATTTCAGATCAATACGGAATTTTCATTAAGCAAAAACACTAAGTGGAGGGCTCTTCACCCATTTAATCTTTTACTAAAATTCAGTGCAATATACTATTTTGGAGTGTAAAAACTTTCATTTTGAAGACATGAGTGTGCTGAGAGATTTTTAAGTCTGAGCCAATGACAATTCACTGTTGAAAATCCAAGTCTAAAACTTTTCAAATTAAATGACCCAGGATGAAATAGGAAACACAAGTCCTTCCCTTGAACCTTTACTTGCTTGTTCTAGCTTGTTCCTGAAAATGATAGGCAAAAAAGATCCCACAGAAATCAAAGGAGCAACAGGGTATATCCCTAAAAGGCAACTGTAGATCTGAAATAACTTGGGAATTAGAGAGACATCAGTGAGCCACTTTTGAGTCAAACTGTTAGTGAAAAACCCTTTTCCAAAAAAATGACAGCTTTTCCCAAGGAAGTTGAGCAGCAGAGTATTATGGCTCATGTAGCTGCCTGGTATAATAAAATGGGAAATTTGTAGAAATGAACCCTGTTATTCACTGATTACAGCAGGATGAAGAACCCATTTTATCAGACTGTGGATCTTAGCAAGAAATGAAGAAACCTCTATCTATTATATTAGGTCAAGTTGTTTATTGTCAGAGGTCATATCAGCTGCTTAGCAGAAGACAGTGCTTTAACTTTGGCTAAACACGTATGGAGGCAGTCCTAGAATTATTACTGCACCTCAGCTGATGTCACAGCACGGGGACACCCGAACACCCTCTTTAAACCTGTGTGTACTATAAAACTAAAGGCATCTCCCCAAACCAAGCTATCCGATCCAGCACCTAACACTGAATATGTCACTGTCAGTGAAGTCTGCATGTAAAAATACAGATAAAAACACTATTACGAAACATACTGTGGATTAAATATAATACAGGAAAAATTCACATTTTGGTACTTACCTTCATAAATTAGCATATATACTAGCTTTTTTCCCTAAAGTGTAGTTAAATAGTGTGCCCTTTCCATAGCAGTATCCTAAAATTTTTCACTGCACGCATTCACAGCTAACATAGCTCTCACACAACTTGCTTTTTTTCTTAAGTGTAAGGAAGGACTTAGTTCATGTTACAAAGGAACTGTGCTGCTTCCTCTGCAATGTACAAAATTACGGAAATTATATACACAAAGTCATAGGTTCTTTAAGGCAGGCCACTGGTATCTAAAATGAGGATTGTTTACATTTATCATTATGTGCACATAAGGTAACAATGAAACAATTTTCTTACATTCATGAAAAACGTTTTTTGTGCTCATAGAAATTGCAGTGTCAAATAAAGCTGATCTCAGATACAAATGTGTTCCTCACCATAAAAATGGCCAAACAAAAAATAGCTACCAGTGATACTTTTCCTACCATCATGTTAGCCCCAAGCGTGGACAAAACCAGCGTCTTACCTGCTCAGATAATTCTGGCCCATTGCTCTGAGCCTGTCCCAGAGCGTCATTAACAAGTGAATGGAAGTTTAGCAGCACGTGCTCAATGTCGTATGCTCCGTTCATGGCTCTTGAGAGCTCCTCCAGGGACTGGATATACCCCCGCCAATGGAGATCAACTTCTGCTACGTCAGCCAGGCAGCCTCGGATGATGTTGAGGCAGTAGCCCATGCAGGGCTTGCTCAGCGTCAGCCCCTGGCAGTGTGGGCAGTACTGCATTCTCAGCAAAGCTCTGCTGCAGTCTTTGGAGAAGTGCAGGTGATCTGTTGTATTGATCACTTCAATCCCCAAATTCAGAGCCTGCAAGAAAGTCCGGCTGGGTAAGAGTGCTCTTCCCATTTGTCCTATGGCCTTTCTGGGAATGTTGCCAAAGGGCCTGATGTCTCTTCTCGCCATTCGGAGGCACTCCGCGTATTCCAATGAAATGTCAGTCGAACCAGGGTTAATCACATGGTTGTAGACTACTGGAAACAGGGTGTCAAAAAATCTATTCACAAATTCCTCCGTGCTAACGTCTGTGCCAAATAAGAAGAGTCCAATATCTGTGAAAAACTCCTGCACATGCACAGTAGCCTCAGCAGCCATGTTTCTATACGCATTGCAGAAAAGTGTGCTTGTGTAATTCTCAGCCAGTCTGATAAGCATTTCAAATGTTTCTGCAATAAATCAATCAATCAATTAATCATTATTTTTAAGGTTTAAAAAAATAAGAAATTAGAGTAAGAAGTTAAAACGGTTACATTACGACAACTTACATATATCCCAAATGAATTTTTGCATTAGAACTTTTGAGGAGACCAACTTCTCACAAACTATGACAACTGTCTTTTCTATGTAGGGAAACACCTTACAAGTAATGTTACAACACAATTAATAATCCATGTTTTCTTCACAGGTTACATTAAACACAGCCTAAAGAAAATACAATAGGAAGTAATTGTAAGCTGAATTATTAAGTTACAAAATACAGCAAAGCCCTATTTTATCTGTTTATGCATATAAACACATTGGGTCTCTCATCTCGCAACTCATTTTGCAAGTTGCAAGAAAAAGCTGAATGCTCTCAGTAACTCCAAGTCATTCCTGTTACCATCCTAAATTGGTGGGCAAAATTAACATTAAACAATATAAACAACTCTTCAATTCTATTAAAACTTAACTCTTAAAAGATCAGTTTTTATTTCATGTCTTCCAGAAGAAGCAGAAGGACCAAACACGCATGAGAACATGATTTTAAACAGTGCTGTTTGGTCTGGCAGTTGGTATGGTCAAGAACTGCTTTCCTCAGAACTGATTGATAATCCCTCTCTAAACCTCAAGAACTGCATAATGAATAAAGCCTGAGTGGACAAACTTGCATTTCATGTGTTAGGTGGTAATCCTTAAATACACTGAGTAGTGTTTAATAAAGCAGTTAAAGTATACTGGAAAAATATCCTCTCCTGACTTGATCTATGATTGCAAGTAAGAAAAATTACTGGTTTTCAAAACAGAGGAAGAGTGTTTACATTGAGGAATTCCCTAGATCTGCCTGAGAAGGCTGCACTTCAGGAAGGCAATGAAGCAATATATGGATCAAAAAGAAACTTAGCTTAGAGCTGAGAATAAAAACACAGAAACACATATTACAAATATTAACTCATTTTATACACTGAATGGCTATGAATCAGTAACTGTTATTTCAAGTTTTACAAATTTTCATGGGGTTTTCTTTCACATTTATTTTTAAGTAAGACTGTAAAAATAAAGTAAGGAAAAGCATGAAGTACAGTTAATACTGTCTAAACAGTGATGTTAAATACAGGCAGAATCAAATAGTGTCAAACCACGTCAAGCAATTTCTGAAGCAATTGGAAGTCTGCTGGTAAGTCACTGACTGAAAGGAATAGTAGAAACCCAGAATAAATGTAAAAAAGACAAGACTGGAAAACACATATTTAATAAATATCTATGCATAAGTGCCTTATATTATGATAAAAAGTTTGTTCAGTTCAGGTCAGTGAAAGGATTCTTACTGACTTCAATGGGTTTGAAACTGCATGCTTTGTGAAAAGATCACAGAGAAAACATATTACACTGATCTGCATATATTTTGTATTCAGTCTCTGTTTTCTCCAATAAAAACAAGATACATGCTTATAAAACACAATCATTCCTCTGCTGTCTATAAGTCTGAGTTTCGTATTTCACACCGCTCTTAAAATTGCGTTTGCTGCTCTCTTTTCTGTTCTTCCAGCATTCACACAAGTAGGGAAAAAAAGGGTTGACAGCTCACAGTGAAGAGTCAGAAAGTGCATCCCACTTGTCTGGTTCTTGGGCGTTTTACTGTTATGTCACATACATATATGAACCTCTCCTTAAGTGAGTTTCACCATAATTCATACATGCCAAATATCACAGTGATTCAGCAAAGGGATTAATTTGTTTCAAAAGTCAGTTGGTACTGAAGTCAGTACCCTTCATGAAGCTATGTTCCCACCAGTGGAGACCGATTCAACACAGAAAAGCCTCTGGGGTTTATCCAGTGAGTTAACATGCAGAAGTGCCAGCTGAGTGCCTCTGCAGCTCCCAACATCTCCACCAGCCCCTGACGCCTCATATCTGAGCTAGATTTCTTATATATATATACACACAGATATATAAACATGGCGAGTGTGTCTTCAACCTCAGTACCTCATGTCTTGTACCCGAGAGACCTGCACTGCACCCCATGTCAGTAGGCGTGCATGTATGTATGGGGGACCCATTTCCTTCTGGAGCAGCAAATGAGGCACAGCAAATCGGACTGGATAGATTAAACTGATCGAGATGCCCACTTTAAGGCACCTGAACCAAGGATGAGATCTCCACCAGCTATAGAGGCTGTTTGGACACCCAGCTCCCATGGAGGCACAGATACATGGGAAAATAAGTTGCAGCCCTAAATATTTAACTATATTACATCTCATTTTTATTGGGGCAAATAAGGAATGCAAAGAACGTGCAATCCTACTATAGAAACTTTATTTAGTTGCCTAAGAGTGTTTCATTGCATTTTTAATGGTAGATACCATATTTTATTTGCCTGTCCAAAAGGGCATGTGTGTTCTGTAGGTCTTGTATCATATCTGTAGGCTCTTTATGGACATTTTTCATTTAAAATGGTACTAGATGGCTGTGCTGAGACCACTGAACTAAATTCTAGATATCTAGTTATCACAGACTTGACAACCCTTCATATAAAATCCTGCAGCAGCCCAGAAGAACAAAGACAAAAATTTAAGTTAAATTGATCCATGGTTTAGATGGCTTAAAAAAATAAAATATGAAGAATATTAAAGCTTTTTTATTATTACTTTTCCTAGATGGAAAACATAAAGTTTGCGATCTAAAATGTCTGTTACAATCCATGGCTGCAGTATCCTATTACCAAGAGCACAAATATTAGTTGAAAGAATAAATCATGCTGCACATGGATAATCAATAGATTTTACAATGTGGTCTAAACAATAACAAATCTTCAATATTGAACTACATTGCTAGCGCCTCAGCAATCCCCAGATGAATGAGTACAATAATCAACTACATAATTTACTGACTATTTCTGCCTTTCTAAACGGGATATGACGATACTGGCCACTTGTGTTTACAATTCTGCATCATGTTGTTTAATTGTCATTGTATAATTTATTACAGAATTTTTTAATCAGTTTTTTTCTACTGACACATTTTCTACTTTATAAACCATGGCTGTTTCAGAGATTTGTTTTGCTTTCAGCAAATTTGCTGACAGACAGCAAATCAGACCTATGTTTACTTTCAATATTGAATAGCTCCTGTGAATACCTTACGATGGCAATCTATGTCATTTACAACACATTCTGATACTTCAGTGACAAATCAAGTTATACTGGTTCAATACTGCAAGCTGTAGCAATGTGTTTATCTTTTAAATCTATGGGCTGAGACTAACATAATCAGCATTAATCAGCAACATAAAAGAAGTGACGAGTTTTCAATCAGTATAAACCTAATATATATAAAATACATTTTAAGTATAACTAAGATGAGCTAGACAAGCTCTTTTTACTTTTATCAAATGATTTTTAAATCTTCAGGGTCAGTGTCTCTTATCTCCATAATTTATGAGCTCTTCATATTAACTGCTATACAATATCCTATAGATACTTTGTGTAACCCTACTGTTAATAATGTCTAGTGTTTACCACAGATGACATGTCAATTTTGTTTTTCTTTGACAACAATTAAAATTATTGTTTGTATGCTCCTAAATCAAAATTCAGGGTTGTCAATATTTTAACCAATTAATTTTTTAAAAGAACAGTAGTATTTCTCTTCCTGATTTTACTAAGAACAAAACACAAGGCTAGGAAAAAATGTACATGAAAACTTGTTTGGTTATGTATTGCATTTATTCAGCTGATACTTCATACCAGTACATATAAACATTATTTTTTGATAATAGTGTATTTAACAAAGTGATTACAAAGTGATGTAAAATAACTATCGGTCATTGCTTTAAAAGATTTGCTCTTTTCCCTTCCTTTAACCTTTCTGTTCCTGAGAACCATGGGTAGTTCTAAATTATAAAGAAGTCCCAAGGTAGCAATTAGTCCAGTGGATAAATGGCTTTAAAATAAAAATCAAAAGTACACACATGCCTTGTTTACCAGAACAAAGAGAACAAAAAAAAATCTAGTTTTCTATTCCTGGACATTAATCAGATTTAATGGAAATATTGCACAGAATGAAATAGAACTTGGATTACATTTTAAACCAGCCCTGCAATTCTCATTCTTAATAGTTTTGGCACAGTGTCTTTATACTACAGGTACCTTAGAAAATAGTTTGAAATAAATTTCTATGGAACCATGCTGTTGTAAAACAACTACATTTTCTTAAGTTTACCCTTTCTTTACACAGATGGATGTTCTATAAATCTCCTAAATGAGAAAATGTATCTAAGTGCTAAGCACTACCTTTTCAAACACATATGGTACTTAATGCAGAGATAGTCTAATAAATTAAAAATCCAGTAGTAGTAGTGGGCCAACAAGTTGTGAAGTCTTATAATTTGGCAATAATTCATCAGCCTAAATTACATATTATAAACGAATTCACACCTAGTCAGGGTAATATATAGAACTCAATAAATTATAACCAGAGAGGTTAAAATCCATTCTTGATTTATGATATTGTATTTAGCAAGACTGCCTTTCACAGTCCAGAGGAGATCCAAAACTGATAAGCCTGGACTATCTTAAGGATCAGCCCATAATTTACAGGAATCAATAACTAAATCCAAGCAAACCTGGAAAGCCTAGCAATGTTATAAATTTATTATGATTTGAAAAATCCTATGGGAAAGTATTGCTAGCTGCCACTGATGTTTGGAGATCTTGTGAGTTTTCCTTCTGTTTATGGGTAGCACAAGTAAACCAGAAGCATCATACTCCCTCTTCTAAAGATTTATAGTACAAGCAAATGTACCTTGCATACATTGTCCCTCTAGAGTCACAAGGAATGTGTCAGGTGCAAGTTACAGCAAAGTAAGCAAAAGGCATTCAAAAATTACAAAAAAAATTGTGGAAAAGAAATAAATCCACACAGTATTACATTCATGCTACCTTTGTTTAAAATACATCAAGTAGAGAAATACGCATAGGTGGGAAATTCAGTGTAGCTATGTCTAATTACAAAGTAGTACATAGTGACAGATACAATGCAAAATCCCTGAATCATATACCATATCAGAAAAACGAGCTGGAAGAATAGTGTCTTCAAGACATATAAATGAATTATACAGAATGAACTCATTAGGGCATTACCTGTGAAGGTTATATGGGAGAGAGATCAATAGGGTAAGTGCCAGAAGAATAGATTTGAGACTCACTGAAACTGCTCCTCATTAACACATATTTCAAATTAATCCATTTCATAGGTTGCAGACTCACCAATGAAGTCAGTAAGAAAACAGGTTTAACAGATTAAACCTGTAGCATAACCAACTTTGTGCTGCCAAATGATAGCGATGCACCTCAGGCTTTTATAGCTCAAAGTACTCATAACAGACTTTAGAGTTTGTCAGGTCTTGCTTGGTCTTGAATTTATTTTAGCTGTCTTTGAAAAAAAACACAAACATTCAAGAAATTGAATGGTAATTGGCTGACTATTGTCTAAGTTGTTCTGTGCTCAGTGGCATATTATTCATATACTTTTAAGGACTATGTATCCTGTGATTTTGAGTTTGGTTTAGTCATACTGTAATTTTTTTTAGTTGGGGTTTGTGTTGGGACTTTTTGTGGTCTTTTTAGCATCAGGACACAAGGAAGTTGGCATATGACAGCTTTAGTTGGAATATTAATAGGAATTAGCAATCATCCATAATTCAGGCTATAAGCACTATTTACACTAAAAAGAAGTTTTAAATGAAATAGCAAATTGTCTCAAATCCATACGTAAGGTATGTTCTCCTTTTTTCCCCCAATGAAATTGTGAGGACTCATAAGAAACTCACTCCCAAGTTAACCAATACATAGAACGTAGAAAATATGTTCCAAAGGCAGATGAGGTGAATTTCACTCATTATTGTGCTACATTTTTTCACTAGTCTGAATTGATAAGTGTACTTCTCGTTCTTGTTTTATAATCTACTTAATATCACTCAGTGTTAATTTTTGCTTACTAATCCTTACACAAACTATTTTGCCATGTATAATTTGCTTATTAAATCAACAAATTTAGGTGTGTTTTCCTTTCCTTCTCCATCTTTCCAGCTATGCATTTGAGAAACGGCCCTACAACGCAAGAGGTCTCAAATTCAGCTGATTTGACACCATGATCCAAATCTTGTAATTCGCTTGAGGTTTTTTGGTGGGTTTTTGTTTGTTTGGTTTGGGGGGGGGTGGTTGGTTTTGGGTTTTGGGGGTTTTGTTTGTTTGTTTGCTTTTTTGGTTTTTGTTGTTGTTTTGTTTTGTTTTTCAGTAAAATGTAGGAATAAATTTATTTTTTATCCATCTCTCTGGAGTCACATTAATTTTTATGATTTAACAGAAATCATCGCGATTCAGAACATTATTTTTGAACTTTTCCTTGAAACTTACTGCTCTTGATTTTAAAATATCTAGCCTTAGAATTTGCTTAGAATTCCTTAGAATTCCTTAGAGGAATGAGAATTGCTTAGAATGCTTTAGAATTTAACTTACCCGTAAATTGTAACTGGAATGTGAAGTGTTTAATCCTACCTTGACAGATTATATTTTAATATTGAATGTCTGTCACATGAAAGAAAGAATGAAGGTTATCATTTTATCTAGTTATAAGCAGTGATTCCACTTTTCTCTCAAAACTGTTCTTCCCTTTTCTTTTCAGTCTGGTGTTATCCTTTTAATAGTGATGACTATGGAACCATTCATCTTGTCATTTTGGAAGCAACATGAGCAGATTGTTTTGTATGGTGCCAGGAGAAGAAATAACTAGCAATTAAGAGAACTCGACCAAACCTCTTTTTTTTTTCCTCTTGGATTCTGCTTATGTTCTCTCTGATTTTGCATTGCTCTCCAGGCAATACTTTCTCAGAGGAAAATATTTCTAAATTCTGAATATATTGCTTACTACCGTGGAATGAAATATGCTCAGAGTTGCAAGCATAGTACTCCAGGGAATCAAAGCTTTAAAACTGGTATCTTATAATAAAACTGTTTGAAAGTATTTTGATGTAAAATGCTATGCATGGTTTGCAAAAGGACATTAAATTGATACTGATTTAAGATAACCAGCAAGTCATCTCAGATGTATGAAAAGGGTATTATTTGAAAAGAGAAATTCTAAATTTATAGCATCATATATGATGTTGAGATAGGAGGGTCAGAAAATTAATTGATTAGAAGGATAAATTCACATAATTTCAAACTATATATATGTAAGCTAACAAGCACTTCTCCAGATTCATCTCTCTGACTTTAGATGACTACTTTGGGTTGAGACGAAGGGCTTGCTGAAGTGCTTGTTCCTCTCCCATTTCCTGTAAAGGGTTGTGACAGTGAAGCCCTAAGATTTTTGTAAGGAACTGGTATTAAGGAAAGTGTCCTTAAACATAATTCAGTACTGCAATTTATACAAATAAAGAGCTGAGATGATAATGCTTCTATAAAGTGGTCTTAATGGTAGATAAATTACAAACTTCTTATGCATTTATGCAAATCTTTTTTCCCCTCTTCACACCTGTAATGTGGTTTTCATAGAATGAAATATTTAGTTTGTTCCAGGGAGCTGCTGGAGCATTATGTCCATACATACTAACTTTACATGAATTAATTATTAGGGAATCACAGAGAAATTACACTTGAAAAGAAAGAAGAACCTCAGGAAGATTATCATAAAGCTATGACAATGACTGACATCAGATGAAGTTTTTGTCTTTCTATTTAAAAGTTTAGAACCTGACTTTTTATTTATTTTTTCCAATTATCCCAGTTTTATGGTGACAATACTCACTCAACTTCAGTAAGCTGGGTTTTTTTTATGCAAGTTAAAGTGAAATGTTAATCAGGTTCTAGCAGATGCAACACTACAGATCAACATTTCTTGCACATCAAACAAGCAAATATATTCATTTTGTATCACTGAATATTTAATCTCACAGCTTTTTTCTAAGTGTTGGTTGAGGTTTGATGAATTCCTGCATCTGATAGTCTGAGGAATTCCACACTAAAAATTATCAGACCAGTCAGCCAAAGGAATTCAAGGAGATTGTTTACTTAACACATGATTACATGTAATGGGTTTCAAAGATCCTCCAGAGAGCTTGGTAAGGGATTAGATGCATTCATTATCTTTCAATTCACTTTGCTTAACTTCATATTTACTGAGAAAAAAAAAAGATGAAAAAACATCCTTAAGGCTCCATTTCTTAAACAAACATCCATGTTTTTCATGGAAGATTCATGAACAATGAATTTTATGACTGCATCTATATTGTACTGAAGTTAGTCCCGTGTTCCTCTGTAACTATTGCATAGCAAAAACAAAAACTGCATGTCCCTCTGTATATTAGCTCTTGTATATTAGTGATTAGTGACTGTCCTACNCCTTCAGCTGGAGACCTTCCATAGGATCATCACTCCAACTGAGCTACTTCATCTGGACTGCTACCACCACCCTAACAGGGTGTCAGGTTGTATCTGACTTTGTCAGTGCTTTTCCTTATATTATTTCATTTGTTTCTAATTTTATTTTCCCATTAATTTAAATCCTGACTTGTGATCTCCCACTGGTTTGTTTTCAAACCAACACAGTGACCTAACGATTGTTAGTGATTAGTGATATGTGCAAAATTCTGCTTAATGCAGGTGATACAAAAAGCATTTTGGTCTATGCCATGTATTTCAGTACCTGCTTTGCCACATACTATAAAAAGGAATGAAGTATGCACTTCCAAGTTTCAGACAGGTAAATAAATGCAGCATTTCTCACTTGACAAGACAGAAACTCAAAGGAGGTGGACAACCAGGCAGCCAAATGTGCACTTTCACAATTACAAGCAGAAAATAGCACCTGTCAACAATATAAAGCACCAGTTCTCTAAACTGGTTAGGAAAGGACATACAGTTTCAGTATATAAACTTATCTAAGTCAAGTGACATTTAGAAAACATTTGAACTTCAGAGAAATCCCAGGAAAGAGCAATTGCTTCTAGAAGGACCTTTTAAATGACAAATGTACAGAATATTCTGTGTAGCTGCTTTTAATGATAACATCTTAAAATCAAATATTGATATGGATTGCAACCGTCTACTCCACTTTGATTCATCCTTCCTTATCCCACAGGTCTCCTGATTTTAATACAATTGATTTCTACACTAACTTATGACACATTCTTTAGAAAATAAGGATTAAACAATACATGTTAATGATCCAAAGTTGCTAGTAGCTTTGGCACGTAGAATGAAAGAATCAAAGAATTTTTTAGGTCCCACTGAGATCCCTTCTCTTCTGTTTCCTGCAGGCCATGGATCTCCATGCCCTTCCTCTGCTGAGGCAGCAGAACAAAAGATCTCCCGTCGTTGATTTTTCAATCCAGCTCTCTGACATCGTGGCAACAAGAACTCAAACCCTGGATTTCTTTATTAAGTCTGGATTTCTTTCCATAGCCTACAAATGTTTTCAAGAAGCACACTATCCTGTGAGAATTTTTTAAATCCTCTTAATAAATACCAATACATTTTTTCCATGAGATTATTACCTCAGCTATTATTTTCTGATTTTGTTTTGCATTATTCCTTTTTATGACTATTAATGTTTAGTCAGAGCTCACTCAATGGACCAGAGAACAACTGATGTTAGATTTAAACGCGTATCAATTTTTTACTATGTAATTACATAAATATGGGTTGAGAATGGGCTGAATATCATTAAATTATTCTCTTAAAATTTATATCTTAATGCTCTTTAAACTTCACCAGGTTCTTTTCAAATACACAAAAGA
The DNA here is from genome assembly GCA_013399875.1 of Gymnorhina tibicen. NCBI lineage: Eukaryota > Metazoa > Chordata > Aves > Passeriformes > Artamidae > Gymnorhina > Gymnorhina tibicen. The sequence goes on from VXAZ01003670.1 coordinate 1,492,955, forward strand.
TAATCTGCCTTTTTACATGCTGCTACTTCTTTTTGGTTTCAGAAAGATTATGAGTATAATCAGTACATTATCTACTTTTACTGTACAGCTTTACTTGTTTTCACCCTGCCACTGTTTGCAGATGCTCTGCTAAGCCCTGTTCTGCAAGTGCTGCTGCAGCACTGCTGACTCACACATTCTCAAGGCATGTAATGCTTTCCAGGATGGAGCTGGAGATATTAGCGGATGGAAATACGTGTCTTCCAAACTATGACCCCACAGTAATTTCTTCCCCATTCAGTGATTTGCCCCATCATGCAATGTGACAAGGGGTACACATTTCTTGCATCACTCAAAACTGGATCATTACCTCCCCATTCCCTTTACAGTTATGTATCCTAGATTACATAGGACTGGAATATCTATCACTAAAGAATGAAACCACGCAGAAACACAGGGCTAGAAGGCACTTGAGATATGTTCTAACCCATCCTTTAAACCCAGGGCAGGTTCAACTAGATTTATGACCTTATTTTAACATATTAATCTAAACTACTCTTAAAAAGTGCACATTAACAGAGAAGCCACAACCTTCAAGAAAATCATTCCAGTGCTTCACCGTATTCTCATTTGCTTTTACCAATGAGAACAAATTATTTGCTTCTTCCTCCTCTTAGTCATTTCAGATTAGATCCTCTCCAAATGATAGCAGACATCTCTGAAGACCAAATGCATCTCCAAAGTAGATGTCTCTACATCTCAGCTAACAGAAGAGAGGATGATGGCATGATTCATCTGACCTAGTTTAGATGTCCACATGGAAATAAGATGAATCACACTGCTTTTCTCCTCTCTTTATACAGAGAAAGAGGGTGATTACTTCAGAGAAACTGGGAGATGAATCTTGCTCCTGAAAACTTTTAAAAATCTTTTATCTTCTTTTTATTAAAATGAGCAGTCTTACTTCTTTCAGTCATAATGAGGGCACATTCTGCCCCTATGTAGTCAAACTTAATTCTAAATACTTCCAGAGCAAAGTCTAAATTGCCCAAATTATGTGCTTAAGTGGACAAGCTGTGTTTAGGAGTTCCAAATTCAGCTATGTCTGACTAGGTACTTCAAAGATGTTTTGTTCAACTATTTCAGAATTGCATAGCTTCTCTAAGTCATGTTTACTATGGGAAACACTAAACTTTATACATCATTTCAACAGAACAACTACTGAGCTAGTCCTTCTTTAGTCTTCAACTCAATCTTATTCCTACCTCAGTGCAGAATCCACATGTCCCCATTTTGAATTCTAGCTCTATTTTCCAGTCTAGGCGTGAGTTCTTGTTGCCCTCCCTCACTTGTTGAGAGCACACTGATTATTTCACCATTCAACACAGTAGTGAAAATGGCGTCTGTACTTGCCCAAGAACCACATCTGAGGTGTCTTTTTCTATTCTGACTGTGAACACTTGCTAACCAATCAAACTGACATTTACAAAAACCTCAGTACCTGTCTAATGGTAATTTAATCAAGATCATTCCCAACTTACTTATGTGAATGCCATGTTGAAGATCATAAAGAAACTTAGGAAAGCCAGTTGACTTACCACCTGTGCTTCTCGCAGACCCACATTTTGGTTCCATTTTCCTACAGGGAAATCAGATTAGTTTAACCCAACTTGTTACCAGTAAATACAATTTCATTGTTTTTGCTCGGTATGTTCTTGTGTTTGACTTCTAAATAATTCAGCTTTTTATTCCCAATAACTGAAATTAGGCTAAGAAGTCTAAAACACTCTACTTTCCTCCTTTTCTGTTTAACAAAAAATAAAACATTCACCCTTTTCAGTCTTTTGCTACCTCTAGAAATCCAAAGAAAAGTATCAGAGCACTTCAGAATGCGTATATTGACAAAAGAAACCAATCAGTGAAAACCATGTGGAAAACAATTCTGAAGCAAACATGCTTACATCTTACAAATGCTGCTCCATAGCTGTGCATAGGGGTCCTTTACCTGATAAACAGACTGATCAACATGGGTGATAGATGGGCTTGAACAAAACTGTTTCTAGGGGAACCTGACGGAACATGTGGGAACATTTTTCCCTTTCCTCCTTTTTTTAATGTCTCTGCATGAGAATCTGATTTATGCTCCTGGAGTATCATATATTGTGATATCATCTGTTAAAACACATTTTACCTCTGTAATACAAAGTAAAAGGTTCATTATGGAGCTTTCCATTTTATATTTTCCAGTTCATATATATCTTTGAATGCATACATGTCAATACTGATGAAAGCAGTTGATATTCACTAAATAATGACAATGCCAAACTCAAAACCCTCAAGGAAGACAGCAGATAAAGATCACATCTGCTTTATCACACCTGTCACATAAGTCTACAGGATAGTGATTCATCTCAGCTACCACCTCAGCTAAATACCATATTCTCTTTTTCTCAACAGTAGAAGTTTATGGGATGTTTAAGGTATGATTCATCTGACATATTTTAGATGTTTGTGGGAAAATGAATCATGCAAAAATATTTATGTGGGCATGAATCATGCCAAAGAAGTGCCTCTCTCCATTTTATATTGAGGGAGATGATGGCAACAAGCTCAACAATCCACTCTGTTGTACCAACCATCATTAGTTTTCCTATTTCACATGTATATCTTGGTTATCTTAGTTCCAAACTTTAACTTCCCTGTTGTCTTGGAAGAGCTGTATCTGATTCCCACTGCAGAAAATTAATTCAAACTCTGTTTGCTCCAGAGGTTTATTTGTACAGAGATTATTTTCTTGCAAGCAGATAAAATATTTTAAATTATGTATTCATCTAACTTCCACTGCATGAATGCAATCTATATAATAGAATAAATTTCTGGTAAAAGTAATGAACTGTTAAAGAAAATATATAACCTGTACAGACAATGAACAATACGCCTCTGTAAGCTGGACATCATGTTCCAGTTCTTTTTGATGTTACTTACTTTAATGTAGACCTAATAGTCACATAAAATAAATGTGTAGGCATCTTTTATAGATGCATATTTACCACTGGACCTATAACTAATAGCTTACTCCCAGATTTGTTTCAGATCACTCCTACTAGTTCTTTCCAATAATGCCTATGTGGTTCTACAGACAGGCTTACCACAGGGACCACTCTGAAAAAACAGTATAGCTGAAACTGTGTAAGCTTCAGCACTCTCCACACTCTTCCAATATTGCTCCTTAAAGCTTCCCATTCCCTTTATCTTTCTGACACCCCATGGCATATAGCAAAGCACCTTGGGTTCGTTTCGGTGGGTGCAGTGCATCCTTCCTATTACTGCAGACTGAAAAAAAGCATTTAAAAAAAAAGTAATGTAAAATTAAGTGTGCACACACTGCCAAGCAGTACATGAAAAGGATGTGGTCATCTTGCTCTAGAAGGAAGCCCTAAGCTGTGTTGACATGAGTCACACTGTATTATTTGGCCTGCAGTCTGATATCTCCTGACACCTGTGCAGTTAGAAATGCAGTTACAAAGCAGCAAACATGTTCAGTTCTGGGCAATCTTCCTTCTGTAATGTTGAGGGCAGTGCTGTAGTGTTTTCTTCTTCTTGTGTACCTTTCATCTCACTTCCAAATTTTATATATAGTTTCAGAACTCCTCACAGGGCTCCCTCACCCTTTACTAATAGAGATTAAACAGATAAAAGAGGTACAGGAGAGAAAAGCAATACAAGTTGTGTGCTGTCTATTGAAGACTGAAAGTAACATCCCTATTCTCCACTCAATTTACCAAATGCCTTTAAATTCCCTGCCAAATCCAGTTTGACAAGAAGATCAAATATTAAACTATTTTCTGAACTGGCAACTTTCCTAGCAGTGACGAAGTGGACCTGAGCTCTTCTCCACACTGCGGTCTATGAAGAATGGGATGGGAGAAGGAAAACCAAGAGCACAGATCCGCTGTGACCATCCAAGGAAAGAAAATTTTCATTTCAGTTCCAATGGTATGTTTCTTTTAAAAGAAAGCCATGAAAATTAGTCCTACTTTAATTCTAAGTGATGAGCACTAATTCAAGCTCTTGAACACAGACTGTAACTCTGAACACAGGATACACAAAAAATGTAAAACCTTTCTCCATAACCATGACAATCATTTGTCTATAAAGCAATAAAATACTCCCTTCTCAAATCCCATGCATGAAGGAATGATTGTATTCCCAAATTAGCAAATAACATACTGTGAAAACAAGAGGAAGGTGAACAGCCAGGGAACTTCTCACTCTCTTGAGACCCTTAAAATTTCTTCTGTGACCAGAAGTTCATATGGGTAGTTTGTGCATATTTAGTATTACGCGAATGTTCTGAGAAGTCATTTCCTTCCTCTCTTTATTAGTGGGTCTTAGTGGGATGATATTTACAGCAGAGATACAGTATCATCCTGTTCTTTCTTAAGACTCTTATGCATTGCTCTCAGTGGTTCAAGAAGACTCCTCAAACCAGTATAACTGCTGATGAAGTACTCTCCTTCGTGAGGATGAGAAATTGCCTCCAGAAACTGGTCACTTGACTCAGAGCAAACAGCAAGGAAACCACCCCTTTCTCTTCTAGCTGGCAGATAATGCAAATCAATATACCTTAGTATATCTTAATCCTGCTCTAAAATAAAGATGCAACTAGTCACATGGTAGGGGGCTCAAAAACAGAGCACGTGTACAAGAAATAGCACTTCAGAAGTGTGCTTCTCAAGCTGCAACGAGCATTACCTACGTGAAGCTGAGTATCAGAACATTTTTTAAACAACTTTTTCTTAGATTCTCTGATTTATTCCTATCATAAGGATTTTTCAATTTTTTTTCACCTGACATTTTGTTGCAGGGTTTGGTTCCACGTGTACAAATTAATTGGCTTTCTGTATGGCATGAGCAATAATCATGGGTCATTTAGGAAGCATCAAAAAAAGAAGTGCCATTGTAAGAGTCATTGTGGATCAACTGAAAATATGGGGCTTAAGAAACTTTCATCTACATGAGAAAAGATGACACCCATATATATTTTTTGTGGAAAAATGCACCATGCCATAAACCATTCCACTGAGCAGACACAGGTCTGTGAGCACTCATATTACAGTCATATGTCTTTATAGATAGCACATACAAAAAAGGACTCAGAGGAGTAATGAAAAAAGGCAAAAAAAATCTATATAAAAGAATTTTTTTTCTATTTCAAGTAGAATGTTCCCTGCTTCTTGGGCTTTACTGGTTTTAACTTTTCTAAACCCACAATAAATAACACCACAACTCTAAAATTGCAAAGTTCTGTCTTTATTCGGTCTTTTATCCATTGATGCAGTTTACGCATCATTTATAACTTGCTGCTACAATCTCACCAAATCAATAGTTTTCAATAATAAATAAGTAAATAAGTAAGTATTACTGTATGGCTTAGTTTATATAGGCAGGTAAGACAACAATGCAATCGTATTCTTCCTAACAGTGTTCTGGGATAGGGGAAAAATAAAGTGGATAATATTTTCTCCTTTCTACATGTTTATATATTGTAATTTGTAGTATCAAAATAATGATACAATTATTGCCAAAATGTCATTTTTTCAAAGCTTAAAGCAGGATTCATTTCACCTTACTTCAGCCATATAGAAGTCAAACACTTCACCGACCTCAGCTATTTGGATAATCAGTGAATAATCAGTGAATAATCAGATAGGCACCTCCTCATATTTTATCCCTGAGGCAAATCTAAGGTTACTGATTAATTAAAAAGATTTTTTAACTGTGCAAGCCATAGCTCCCACTCAGACAACTTTGAAGGGCAATTCATCCTGATTATGGCAACCATCCACCTTAGGATGGGATGAGTTGAAATCTGGAATTCCTCTTCTTTCTTCATGAACTATGCTGAGCCTAAATGAGGCAACTGAACAGACACTCTTTTAGCCACTTTACAGATGACTAAAATGAGAAAAAATTAATCCCACTCTTAGAATCTGCAAATTCAATCAGGTTTATTTCTAGGTGAATGTAGTGCTGAGTTTACCTAGCTCATGGGTCTTTAATTGCCACAAAGATAATTTAATCAATACACTGGGGTGGAGGGAGAGGAAATAAAAAAAGGAACAATATTTTACTATAAGATTCTCAACTGTTTGGGAACCTTTAGGTGTTAAATATCTTTATAGCTATCAGTAATATATTTGTTTTTAACAGTGTTAAATAAATAAATTTTAAATTTATTATAATGTGTGCTTCTTGATATGCAGGTCAGTTATCATCCATTTAAGAATTTAATAATCCCCATTTTCCATTCCTACAGTAAGGATGCAGCACATTGCTATTTCAATATATTTTTTCCTAAAGAATACTCTACCATACTGACATGTTTTTTTTATTTCATCCCATAGAAATAGATATACTCCCATAGAATACTTCCCATAGAAAAGAAATACTGCAGTGAAAAGTCAGTACTGTGCTGACTTTAAGATACTTTTACTAGAAAACTACTATTTCCACTGCAGTCCCACTTGAAACAACTTTCTGAACTAAATCTTTATTTCCAAAAATCCACCTAAAAAAAAGTATTCTAAATACCTGGATCTCCATACACATTAAGATTCCAGATTTCTTTTTCTGGGTCTGGCTGCAAGACCAGCTAATTTCCTGAATTTAGGATAAAATCCAGGTATGCAGAAACTCCCTGTTCCAGAAAATAAACTTCATTTCCCAAAGAAGGTCTATGATCAAAACATCCAGGAGAGAAAGACATGAAAGTAGGAATCCACTGATTATTAAATAATAGTACTTCAATTTTTTAAGAATGCTTGTATACGAAGTTGAGCCAGCTCTACAGAAAGATTTCAAAGCAGTATCCAAGCATGCTGGAGGTGAATGAAAACCTTTTTGTACATTGGTGTTCTCTGGTCTTTCTAACTTAGCCAGAATCTGAAGAGAACTATGAGTTTTACCAACACTTGGGCCAGCAGAGACTTCTCTCTTCAGGGGAAGATGGAGAAAACAGCTCACCCAGTTCTTCAGAGCATATCCTTTTCTGATAATCACTTCTATTTCACTTTAGGAGGATTATTTATTATTTAAAAACTAAAGTTCTAAAAATATTCTGAGAGTTACTTTTGAGCATCAGTTGAAAATAACACACAACATAATATATTGTTAATGTGTAAGTGCAGCCAAGGTTGTGGCATCCATCTGTATCCCAAAGTGGTTTCCAGTACAGCATGGGACAGAATAAATAGCCTAGATCCACTAATGCTCCACAGATAATAGTTTTCAGACCAGAAGAGAAATTACCCAGTAACAGTTTCTAAGTTCTACTGAGAAAAACAATGCTGTGCGGGATCACCTATTTCTGTTTTATCACATAATCATTTGCTCATGTTTGATCTCAAAGGCCAGAAGGGAGACTGAGCTTAGAATCTCATACTGGTCATAGTGATAAGAAGTCATTGTTTATTGATGTTACTGGCCCTTGATCTTTTTTGTTGTGCTGTACTACGTCTGATCCTTGACTGTGAAACACACAGGAAATTCATTTATGTTGTGCATTTATGGAACTCAGAGATTACTTCTTCCCAGGAAGGAAAAACCTGAGCTAGTCAGAGATATCCTGGATCAAATGCTGACAAAAAAACATACTGCATTTTCAAATAATGTGTTACGTATGCTTATCTAAAGGAAATCAATTATTTGGCCTAATAGTGAGAACAGTTTTGTTCTATTATTTAGAAAGCAGGAAAGAAGGCTACTTTGAAGAAGAGAGTGTGAAAAATTTTCAAAACTGCTTGAGTTTCAGCTTACATTTTCATGCTGAATGCATTAAAAATTAGGAAAGAAACTTATCTAATTCCTTCAGGTAGAAAGCAAGTGCATCTGGATTTTTTATACTCTGTTCAGTGTTATAGATTAGTATACAAAATAAGACTATCAGCTCCTTGGAAGCCTCCAAGAAAAGCCAGGGCTGTTACAGTATTTTGTACTGAGATCAATCTAGCACATTCTGTGAGAACCAGGATCCAAGAGATTTTGGCATGGGGCTCCAATTTTTGTACGCCACCACCACAGTTAAGTTAAAAGCTGAAACATTAGAAATTGATGTGTTTCTACATATTTGTGGAAGCACACTTTTTGAGCACCTTTGGGAATTTAGAAACTGCAGCACCTGTAGAGTCAGGTACCAGCTAAATGACATGTTTTCAGATTACAGCTCTGAAGGTAGACAATGAAGTTTTCTCCAGCTTCTGGTATTTGCTATCAAAGATAGGTTTGTGAATGAGTCATCACCACCATTACTGTTCAATAGAATCTGACTTCTTCATGGCATCACATGACAGTTATCTGCTGGACACACTAAGCCTATTCACTCACTTGTATCAAGAATGACTGCCAGTTTACAGGTTGATATAGAATACTATGCTTCATCAGTCCGTCACACATCACCACTGCAATTTGTGTGTCAGATCTTAATGTGGGAGCCCATTGAAGCTGGTGCTTAACTACCATGTTTGGTGTTTAATTGCTTCTTTAGACTTAGTTTCTTGATCTAATGTTTTAAAGATGATTTGCAGACTTAGAAGCTTTGCTTTCACTGAATGTCAAGTGCTAAAATCTGAACAAAAATCCTAGTTTTCTTACTGTGCGATAACAAGTAATAGAGTGTACAAATCACTTGTCAGTCATAGTTACAGCAACAGTGAGCAATTAAATAGCACTTTGAAATGGTGTATTTAATTGAGTGAACAGGTTAGACTGCTTATGCTATTAAAAGCTATCTAATCTAAGATCAGATCTACTAAATTCTTACAGGTGTTAACAGCATAGTATTTTGTAAAAAAAACTTCAACAGCTTCTAGATCATGCAAAAATGGCTCCATTTTCAAGTAAAGGTCTACTACTGAGCCATATGTATTTCAGTAACAGAAATATTGGCAGACTCCATACAAAACTAATGGGTACTCCCATCATATATGCTTGTATGATAGAGTATTGTAGAGAGTTTGTTTCATAGTGCTGCAATACAATTATGCTATACTGGGAAGCTGTCTTCTGAGATGATAGATTGAAATGTATGCTATGTTATTTAGGACTGAGAAGTGAAGATATGGAAATATAAGTAAAATAGTATTTCCCACAATAATGCAGGGTAGTTTGTTCACTGAATAGTACTGAGAATCGTGAAGACTCAAGTTCCCGTATCCCTGAAATTATGAGACATTGACTATCTGTGAAGATTTGGGGAAGTCCTGTAATTCCCTCTATTTCATAGAGTCATAGAATCATTTAGTTTGGAAGACACCTCTCAGACCAGCAAGTACAATTGTTACCCTAGAACTGCAGTGTCCACCACTAAACCGTGTCCCCACGTGCCACATCTACCTGTCTTTTAAAAACCTCCAGGGATGGTATCATACCACTTTCCTGGGCAGCCTGTTCCAGCGCTGGACAACCTTTTCAGTGAATAAATTTTTCATAATATCCAACCTATACCTCCTCTGGCCCAACCTGAAGCCATTTCCTCTCATCCTATTCTATTCTTTTGCAATGTTAGGATAATATACTTCCTTGTATAAGAAGGAGGCGATGAGGATTTTTATTATTTGATCACCATGTTTTATACATCAAGAGACATAAATATTCTATCTACACTCATGACTAAATGAAGACAGGAAATTTTTCTGAAATATCATTAATATTACATCTTTGTTTACATATTCCAAAAATATATAAAAGTATGACTTGACATATGTGACTATCGTGTTTTCTATTACTGATTGCTTGTTCTTATCTTCTATAACAATGAGGAAAGAAAGGTGGGGGCTACTGCACTACTGACAAACCAGAAAGACTGAAAAGATAATTCTTACACAGATTTAAGAAATACTGCCTGAAAAATAAAACCAGAGACAATTCTGATCTCTAACTAACCAAGTATCTTTCAGGAAAGTAATATAGTGAAATGCAGACTATTTATCAGTCTCTCGGGATGGACTGATAATAATTTGTTACACAAAACAGAAAGCAAGAAGACATAGACCTTACGAAAGAAGACAGATGGAAGCACACACTGAGAAAAGTGAAGGCACAAAATGTGAAACAACTAGCAAGAAACATGCAAGGTAAACAAAGAAAAAGATCAATAGGAACATTAGCTGCAAGAGGAAGACAAAGGAAATCTGGTCCACTATTCAACAGGGAAAAAAGCTATCAAGTCATAGCACTAAGAAAAGCTTAATGTTTAGTGCATTTACTGCTTCAGTCTTCACTAACAGAGCTAGATGTAATCAGGCAGATAATGTAAATAACACAAATAACAATATATTTAAGACGGAAGAAAGGAAACAGGTTACAGAATACACCCATTAGTTGGCTTTAAATAATTCAGAAATTATGAAATTCAGGGAGTATAGGGAATTTGCTGAAGCAATTTCAGAGGCATTTCAAAAACTCACAGGTGATGAATGAGATTCTGGAAGACTGGGAAAAAATCAAACAAGTTACCCATTTATCCTTGAAAAGGGAAAGTAGAAAAAAGCTGGAAAACTATATATATCAGTCACACTACTCCTCATTGCTAGAAAAAAAGCTGGAATATATCAGCAAACAAAAAACTGCAAGCCTCAGCAGAAGGGATGATGAGTAAGAGTGAAACAATTTTTTAAAGCCAATTTCTATGGGGGGCTGCGGGGGGACTAAAACAAGATTTTACTTGTTTAATAGGAAAAAGCAAGCTTTAGTGAAGCTTCTGATACTAACAACGTTCTCTAAGTTCTCATAACCTGACTTAAAATGGTCTAAATTAAGTTACTCTTATATGCAAAACCAGTTGGAGAGCTATATTCAGAGAGATGAAAATGGTCCCCTGTTAAACAGTATACTGAGAGAGATGAAAATGGTTCCCTGATAAACAAGAATATACTGATTTCTGATTCCTGGGAATCTACTGTTGGCCTAATCAGTATTTTCCCTAATAAGCAGTATTGGCATAGTTTTAATAAATGTGGAGTTATAAAATACAAAGGTATTGCCAAGCTGGAGCTAACAGTAAGCGCATTTTTGCTGACAGAACTAAAATTCAAAATGACCAGAACATATTGGATACATGTTCTGCAAAAACAGAATTAATTTCCCCACAGAGTACTGAAAAATACTTCACTCAGGCAGAAGTAGTCAATGGCACAAATCCAGACTCTAGAATAACTGCCTGCAAGAAATAAAATATCTGAGGGCTTTCATGGATATGAAGTTGAACATGAGTCTTCTCTGCCATGTTGCAAAGAAAGAGATTATACAATTAGTGCATTAAAAGAAAAGAGAACATAGCCTGTAAAATACGTAAATAATCCTTCTGCTGTAGCTGGCTTTAAGACACATTTCTCTGCAACATTAAATTTGATTTTGGTACCAGAGTCCCTACAGTATGTGGATTGTCTAGAAGTAATAGAGGGCAAAATTACAAAAAAAATCATCAGAGATGATGATTTAAATATGACTTGTAATGAAACATACAAGTAATGTAAGATAAACCCAGCCTAAAACAGGAAAGGCATGATAGAAGGTAACTGCAGAGAGGAACAGAAAAAATATTCTTCATGTCCATTGTGAGTAGTGCAAGTAGTAATAAGCTTTAACTGTGGAAAGGGAGATTCATTTAGGCACAAAGAAAAGCTTACTAGAATAACAGCTGTGGTCTGGAACAGATTGCCTTATGAGAGTGCAGGGTAAACATCAGTGAGATTTTAAAAAACAAGCTAGACAAAAGCTGCTTAGTTTTGTCCTTTGTTGTTTGCAAACTAAAACATTTTGAGAGATTCATGAAATGAACACAATGCTTCATTTCCTAGACTTTATAGTTTTCTGAATTCTTGAGCTGGTTATGATACTTGGTACCATCGTGACAAATTAGGAGAGAAGTCTGGTGTTTCATGAGATCATGTTAAGATGGGAAAGGAGATGCTATGAAGAAATGCTGACGGTTGGTCACAAAGGAAATAGAGGGAAGAAGTTGAGGTTGACACGTGACCTAGCAAATAGCCCAGCAAATGCAGAATCAAGGGTCTACCTGAGCTCAGCTGTCTGATAGCAAGGATGCCTGATAAATGAACAGTTCAGCATGGATAATCATAGGACAGGGAGGAGCTTGGAAGACAGATCAATACTAAACAGGGAAAAAATTAGTCACAAGATCCAAAGGTCAAAGACCCAAGAGAATATGGTAGGCCTGTAGAAAATGAAACCAGAAACAGGTTAACTCAGGCAGGACAGTTACTGATTTTTATGATGAAAAGTTTTCTTCAATCAGTATATGGTAGTGGAATGTGTGAACTGCCACTGGATCAGAATTTTCCAGGGAAACTGCTCCACCTACCAAAATACTGAAAAGAAGTTTTCTGTAATGGAATGAGACCTCACCAAGTCTCAAGGGACTGTGTTGAAATTTTAAAGAAAAAAAGGATTAAATACTTGTTCAGGTGACAATGAAGTGGTTAATATTTTTAAGTACAGGAGTATCAGTCAAGTGAGTGTGACTAACATTTGAGTAAAGAAATGAGAAAGATCTTTTGACTATTAATGTTTGATCCTCTTTCTTACTCATGTCATTTTTCATGTGAAGATAATTATGGGGGTGATTGGGCCATGGCTCACCCATATGTTTTGCTCCCTCTCCTTAGTGGTTCTGCATTTCTTACCTGTCCCAGAATTTCAGCTGGAAAAACCAAATCTGGAGATTATTTTTGTCAATGATTGCACCAATGGGGGAGTACAGCAGCTGCCAGCAACGCAGTGGGGCACAGACATGGATGCTGGCAGCACAAGGGTCAGGACGAGCTGAGCAGCCCTGCTGATGGTCCTAGGGTGAGCAATCAGCACAGGCAGGGCATGTATTTGGAGGAATGGGGAAGCCCAGTGATGTGTTAAGTGGGTTCAACAAGAAAGTGGGATAAGGTCTCAGGACAGAACATACTGCAGGACTCGGTGTAGATAAGGTTTGGGAGACTGTAGGTAGAGCTGGAGTCTCAGATAAGATGGAATTTGGAGTGGTCTAAGAGAGGGAATTATACAGAGTTGTGGGGCTTTGACTTACAGAAACCTAGGCTTTAGAGCAAGCAGGAGAGGGAGACTTAAGTGAGACTTAATGAACCTCTGCACTGAGAAGTCTTCAAGGTTCTAGTGCAGCTGTGACAATAATTCAATTCTGGGCAGAAGAATTATGATTTGGCACACGAAAGGCTTTGAGTCATGACAATAATGAGTTTTAAAAACTTATTCCTCCATCTAAACATCTATATCCTGATATGAAAAGCAATCACACACACAGCAGGTCCTCCAGTTGGGATAAAACTGTTGTGCATGCTTTTACCTCCTTTCCACATTCTTCCCTTTTTTTTTTTTAATCTTTTTATGTTTTTTAATAGGTAATATGATAGCTTTACCTCACACAGAATTCTGAATGTCACTCTCAGAAGAATGCTTCAATTTCAAAAGCTTCTATCCTGAACTTTTAACTTGTGAGGAATACTTCTCTCCCCTTACATCATCAGTGTAAACATCAAGATATGAGTTAGCTGTACAGCCTCTCTTTATGGAGAGAAATATAGTGAAACATGCTCCTGTATGAATCCACCCACTCTAAAATGTACAACTAATATGGAATAGATCAGTCATGACCTGCAGATGTCCATTTCTCTCCCCAGCTGTAAAAATTATCACCCAAGCTGTAGAAAACTATGCTGAAAACATCTATAATTAGATGACCTGAATCACAGCCCTTTGCACTATAAAACCTCTTTTTAAAATGTTATTCAGAACCCTCCATGTACATTGGTAGTCAAGATGTGTACCTAAAAAGTGGTTGAATTCATGGCATAATTAAATAGGTCGATTTTTGTGGTTATCGTAAAAATTAAATATCACTAAGATTCTTGTAGTCTGAGTACATGGTCAAGTATCACTTTTTTTTCTTAAGTCAAATGTATTATTATCTACCTATTTTGATGTGAACATAGAACTGGTTATTATCTATAATTGCATGCCCATGAGTGTCTCCTAGGTCTTGATTAAATATGGAAGGCAATCTTGCACAAACAAGTCACCACCTTCAGACTTGGATACCTACAATTCGTATTACAGAGGCTGATTTGTAAAACTTTCCCTTTACTCTTTGTCACATTAATACAACTTATTCAATTAATACAAATTATTTTCACTCACACACAGCCAATGAATGAATCCCTGTGACACCTTAGGAGTACAGCACAACTTCTGCATATCACCCAGAAAAGCCAATGATGGTGAGTACATTGTGCATCAGAAGCTGTTCTGTTTTGCATTCCAACAACAGCAGCCAGTGCTCCATCATGCATTTGTTACTAAATATTGGATTGAAATTTCCCTCATTAACTAATAACACAATGCCGTTTGTTGTATCACTGTCATTTGGAACTACTGCTCTGCTATGCTTTGTGTAATCGGTTGTGTATGCCAACAGTTCATGGAAGGGTGGCAACCCCTTTGTGAAGTTAAGAGTTCTACACCTGTCCCTTGCTTGTCAGAAAACACCAAAGCAATTATCAGAATTGTTCATAAAAGCCCGCTGCAGTATTTAGTTAAATCACTTAACCAGATATATTCTATTTACTACTTACAATGTATTTAACAAAAAAAAACCAACAAAAAAACCAAGATTATACAGTCTCTCATCTGAAATTATTGTTCTGTATCAGCCATTTTAAAAGAAACATCTTGAATTCACAAAATTGCATTTCTAGAACTTCTCTACAACAGGCAAGTCATTAAGTATAGGTGACATTTTCAAACAGAATTTTCAATATCATATTTGGGGGGGTGTTTTATATTGAAAGACGCTTTAAATATGTATTCTCCTTTCCTCATTTCTCTGTGTCATGCAGTCATGTTCTTGATACCAAGACACAACAAGTATACTAACAATAAATATAGCGCAATAAATTATTAAGAACATTACTACCTTAGTTTTTAAATGCCTCAAATACCTCAATTTGCTTCAGAAGTAATATTCAAAGTGTGACAAAATTAGCTCTAAAACAACGCTGAAAAACCGGAATCTGTATTCGCCTCAAACTTTTTCATATTCATGTAATTTGATTAGCAGACAAAATATGCTTGAACATAAAGGCATATACTGCTATAAGCATTTATTGTTACCAAGGATGCCCATAACAAGGTATTCATACTACTTCAGTGACTTCAAAGTGCTCCTTAGGTCTTCTAAGGTGGGGAATGGGAAGATTACTGAGATGATTGCTTAGGGACGTGGTTTAGTGTTGGAGCTGGCAATGTTAGATTAATGGTTGGACTAGATGATCTTTGGAGGTCTCGTCCAGCCCTAACAATTCTAAGATTCTATGATCAAGGTCAAATTATCATGAAGTGGAAAAAAAAAACCAAAACCCAAACCTGCACAATTCTTAAAGAAATTACTCATGTTCCTAGGAAGAATCATTTGAGTACGGTTTGCATACTCTAGCTACTCAGATCAAAAATACAGGTGGAGAGGACTCTGTCTCCAGAGCCCATAGAAATTTCTGGAATTCTGCTGGCTTAAATAGACTTTGGAGTAGACAATAAAACTGCTTTTATGTTCTGTATCTACACACATACACTGAATATGCAACATGAACATATCACATAGAGGAATACTGTCAGAAGACCAAATTTGCTTTCAGGAATGTAT
This sequence comes from Gymnorhina tibicen, assembly GCA_013399875.1. Taxonomy (NCBI): domain Eukaryota; kingdom Metazoa; phylum Chordata; class Aves; order Passeriformes; family Artamidae; genus Gymnorhina; species Gymnorhina tibicen. The sequence continues at coordinate 1,508,661 of VXAZ01003670.1, forward strand.
TTCAAAATATTTTTTAAAGTGTAAAGAGCACAAAATTGTATGCATCAAACAAGTTTTTATGGTCACCAAAAGAAAAAAAAACATTATACATATGTATGTATTTACATGTATAATAGGATTTAATACACTGGCATGTCCTTGAGCAACATTACTTTACAACTGGACATGCATCCTCACTATATGAGCTGTTTACTGGAGCTTCTTTTACCTTTAAATTCTTGTATCACAGCTGCTTTATCAATGTCATGCTTATTCATTTTCTTGCATGGCTGTCTGCAGAGCTCAGAGAACAACTTTGAGAAAATACACATTCACTTTCTTCTTTGCTGCCCAGAGCAAATGAAAGGAACTTATCGGATGAAAAGTAATTTAGAATTTGGGCATAAATGATTATTTTGAAGAAATATTTTACTATATGAATCTTTTGAATGAAGAGAAACTTCTATGGTTCTTGAGCTTTGCTAGCAAGCGGGAATTTTTTTTACATACTTGGAAAGAAAATAGATGACTAATTTAATAGAAAAGGAAAACAGATGAAAATTTCTATTTCATTTAATGCAATATTGTTATTTTACTCTCTTTCACTCCTCTCAAATAACAGCTTTTAAGTATAACTTCTACAACATCTGAACATATTGCTGCATAGCTTGTAACACACACTGAACTAATATACCACCATTGTGATGGGCATATGAAGTTTTATAATGTCTTTGTATTTATGCTGGTTATAGCAAATCTTTCATTTACATATTATAAATACTGTCCTTGTGTGAAATATGTAATGTAGTTTTCTTAATGAGACAACATATAAGCTCACAGTGCTTTTCCTCAGAGTAACTCCCCTTTATCTCCAGTTAACAGATGGATCTAAAATTCCTTGGGCATTGAGAGGGCAGGTGGGTGTAGAAAGTGTTGCTCTCTTTGGCCTTTTAGATTATTTTGGATTTAAATATTTCTGTATTTCTCTCCTCTGTCTCAACCCATCATTGTTTCTTTTAAATAAATGTGGTCTTTTGTTTGTTTTTTTCTCTTGGTACTTACAGTTATGAACTGGTGCTTAATTCACAAAAACATTGCTTCATACAACAGAGAAGGATAAGCAACGTGTCCTACTGCCCTGCTTCTGAAGTGGGCAGCCTGATGATTGCAGGCTCAGGTTAGAAATGCTGACAAGATCAGGTATAAAATTCAGTTGGTTAATTTGGCATCTCTTTGGCATCTACATTATTCTACATCATTTACATTCCATATTTTTACTGTGTATAAACACTTTAGCTATCTACTCGGCATATGTTCTGGTATCTTTATGATCTGTATGAACTAAATATTTTAAGTCTCCAGCAACTACAGGCACATGACAAAAAATGTGCAACCATTCTGAGCACATTTCACAACAATGTAAAAATTCAGAGTCACTTTTTTATCACATCTTTTCATCAAAGTTTACCACTCATGGTGCAATTAATCTAAAAAAAGACAGACATCTTCAATGTAGTTGTGTATTTCAGATACAAATTCTAGATTTTATTTTACAGTGGCATCCAATACAGTTCCAGTGGAGTAAATCTGGACTATGCCTCATTTTTTCGATTGACTATAAAAGGAGTAGGAACTACTTATATTATAAACATAAAGGATACAATGAAGAAACTCTAGATTAAGTTCCTGAACATGACTTTTTCTATTGCTTACCGTAAGGCAAATTTTCATGTCAACACTGGGACACCTGCACTTTAGTGCCTCCAGATGTTGGAAGCCTTGTAAAATACTTAGTGATGAAATGTGCTACTGTACACAAAGTCTAAAACCTTGCCTGAAGTTTCTTTAACTCCAACATATCCCATTTTCCAGGGGTTGTTATGTACAGAATAAAATTATTTTAGAGGAATTATGAGTTGAATATAATAAAATAATATAAACCAACACACCGATACATTTAAATCTGGATAAAATATGTAGAAGCTCAAAAAGCAGTTTATGACAGTAAAATAAATTAATTCATTCCAAATGTTACACTACAGTAGGTTATATGTTTCTGCCAGATGTTTCTCTTTACACAAACTTTATTATGCCGCAAAGGGCAATTTGTTTTAATGAGAATATTTTTTGAGGATAATATTTGTTCTGGAAAGCAGTACTTCTCTAGCTCCACATTCTAATGAGAACAATTTCCTTTGATTCACTGGTGTTACCATTCATATGCTGACTCAGTCAAAACACCAATTAGCTGCACACATGCTGCAAGAGTAAGAAAGCAAGAAAATGCTGATTAGGGTCCCAATCCTGAAAACTCTTGATTAATACCATTAACTTAGTGGAGTTCTTTGCATGAACTGATTGCATGATTAGGAGCTTTAAAGACGCAAAATTACTACAAAATTTGGAATAAATTTCAAGTTTCTTTGCTTCTGCATGTGAATGTACTTCTCAAGTCCACTGGGTAGCTATCTTTTAAAGAAAAAGTTTAAGTACCTCTATTGTTTAGGTTGTGTCATCATTAGCTGTTTGTCTTTCCAGGCTATACTATTGTTTCAGCCCTTTTTCTTCAACGTGTATTCAATATGTATTTGTCTCTTATGTCTGCGACATATTACTCAGGTAGTGCTTCAGATTTAGAATCTGAATTCTGGTATTGACGAAGTTCAAATACACATATACAAGTGCTCTCTTTTTTTCACCTGTATCTCAGTCTTTCAAGCTGCTACCAAAAATGCAACCTAAATGATATGCTGAAAAGCTGAAATCTAAAATAAGGGATTTTGCTTAAGAAAATGAAATTGTTTAAATTTGGCTTTAGCTTGCAGGGGTTCATCTTCTAGCTACTTTGGCCAACACAGATTTTCTCATGAAAAAATTATGTCAGTGTTAGATCTAGAAAGACTCAGATGTTTAAGCAAGTAAAAGGAAGCCTAGTTTATCTTTCAGTGCACAAATGAGTCCCTTGAATTTCTATATGTTTTATGAAATGTCTGTCAGAAACTGGGATCACAGGAAATTTATACAGCACATGTATCATGCATAAACTCAGAATTGTTCATTTCTTGAATTAGCAAGGCAAATAAAAAGGTTTTTTTCCCTGCAGAGCAATCTCTACAGGTAAAGTTCAGTTATAAAATTACATATTGAAAATACATCACCTTTCAGTGAGTACTATAACTCGTCACGTCAATTTTAACAACTTCATTTCTAAAGATTTGCCTTCTGATGTTGATTGCAACATTATAGCAAAATTATAGTGTCCTCTGGCCCCACATCTGAATCATAAAAAAACCTGGTAGAGAACAGATTTTAGCAAATTGCAGATGAGCAAGAATTGAAGTGATACAGAATAGATTCTTCCATTTTTCATTTTAAATTACAATAACAAGCAACAAATAAAACAAATCTCCTGACTTAATGATGTTTTTTGTACACAGTGGCTCTGAGTAATATGTAGTAAGTAAGCTGTAATAAGTTAATGCAGTTTAACAGTTTTATGATAAACTCAATAACATTATAAATGAGATTTTTGGTTGAGGAAAGCCATTAATCTGAAACCTTTATTAGTTTCTCTGGGTTATTTTAGAAAAAAACATCACTTATGTAGCTCTGAAACAGCCACCTTACTTACAACATAAAAAACGGGGACCTATTTAGCATAAATGGCATTTTTTAATTTAACAGGAATATGAGTAAGTTTATTAAAAAATGCTTGTTTTCAGGGACCACTGGGGTTTACGTATTTTTTTATTTAGAGGAAAAAAATCATAGAATCACAATTTCAGTTGGAAAGGGGCCTCAGGATCTTTGAGTCCAACCATTCACCTAGCACTACCATGTCCCTGAGCACCACATCTACATGTCTTCTAAATACCTACAGGGATGGTGATTCCACCTCTTCCCTGGGCAATCTGTTCCACTGTTTAACAATCCTTTCCGTGCAAAAATTTTTCCTGATATCCAGTTTAAACCTCCCCTCACGCAATTTGAGGCTCTTTTCTCTCCTTCTATCATTTGTTACTTGGAAGAAGAGGCCAACCCCCACCTGGCTACATCCTCCTTTCAGATAGTTGTAGAGAGTGATAAAGTCTTCCAGCTGTCTCCTTCAGGCTGAACAATCCAACCTCCTTCAGCTGTTCCTCACAGGACTTGTGCTCCAGCCCCTTCACCACTTCCATTGCCCTTCTCTGGACACACTCCAGCCCCTCAATGTCTTTCCTGTAGTGAGGGGCCCAGAACTGGACACAGCACTCGAGGTGTGGCCTCACCAGTGCTGAATACAGGGGGACAATCCCTGCCCTGGTCCTGCTGGCCACACTATTGCTGATACAGGCTGGGATGCCATTGGCCTTCTTGGCCACCTGGGCACAAGTTGGGTCAAGTTCAGGCACTGTCAAACAGCACCCCCAGGTCCTTTTCTGATGGGCAGCTTTTCAGCCACTCTGCCCCCAGCCTGTAGCGCTGCCTGGGGTTGTGACCAATGTGCAGGACCTGGCATTTCACATTGTTGAACCTCAAGCCATTGGCCTCAGCCCATTTATCCATCCAATCCACATCCCTTTGCAGAGCCTTCCTACCCCCAGCAGATCAACACTCCTGTCAAACCTGGTGTCATCTACAAACTGACTGAGGGTGCACTTTATCCCCTCATTCACATCACTGATAAATACATTAAACAGGGTTGGCCCCAATATTGAGCCCTGGGGAATCCCACTCACAACCATCCATCAGCTGTGTGTAACTCCACTCACCAACACTCTCCAGGCCCAGCTACCAGACAGATTTTATTCAGTGAAAGTGCACCCATCCAAGCCAAGAGCAGCCATGTTTAAAAGCAATTTTCAGTTTGGACATCAATTGATATATCCCTTCTCAAGTTACTTCTCTGTGCATTTTTAATAGCTAATTATCAAATTGCAGCAGTTCAAAGAAATAAAATTATTTTAAATATATTAAACACAATTGCTATTTATTTTAATTTCTGATGCTTTCTGTCTATTTCGATTTTTAAATTACCATGAATGCACATTATCTTAAGGTAATGACCCTAAGCCCATGAATAAAATTCGAAAGGAACTATACATGCAGCAAACTGATAGTAATCAAGAAAGGTAATAAGACCCAAGTGCCTGAAGGGTTTTCAGTCATTTGATACATATGTATAACAGTGTACCTAGCAAATATATCATGTTGTACTTTGAAGTGAGGTTAAGCTGGTAATATTGACGGCTTTATCAACAAGTGCACTGCTGTTGGTTTTCAAGAGCACTTCCCACAGAATGGAAAGAAGAGAGTACCTGGAATCTGTTAAAGATGAAACAACTACAGACTTGGCAATAGGTATGATTTCTACTTTTGCCTTTGCAATTCAAAGATAAACAGAAATAAAAACCCTATCAGTCATGCTGTAGGACTGACCCATAAGTGACTGGCTAGTGACAGTATCTAGTGATTTCACTGCTGTGTCATACACATGGCTGCCTTAATGAGAAAACTAGCAGTGTATTCTTGTAAAACTTGGCACTGTAAGCATTTCTGGTAAATTCATACATATACTTGAATTTCCTGGATATTTATCCTTCCTAGATATACTCCTCAATATTGGTGAAATCTGCAAGAGATGTCCTTCAGCATTATTTGCTAGAAAAGTGGTGTCCATTTCAATAAATATTTTTCAGTATTAATGAAAATATTATAGAAATAAATGTAGATTCAAGGTTTTTAAAGCACCAAACCATCTGACGTAACTGTACAGATGTTAATGCTGAAGAAGAGGCACAATTCCAATAAAACTGTTCTCACTCTTGGCTGTGTTTGAGATTTTATTGTGAAGTTGTTTTATGGTTTTCTTTTTCCTTTTCTTTCCAAATTAACCTCCCTCAGACCCATTGAATTGTTTATAAGCCAGCACACTCTAAACTTAAATATTATTGAATATGTAAAATAAAAGTAGATTTAAAATAAACTCATTTGTCTTATCCTGTGCTCTTCCTTAGTAGATTAATAGGTTATTTCTTACTTACTATTATTATTCTGACTGTCCCATTCCAACTGCACAGCCTGAGCAATATTTGAAGAGGGGAAAAAAAAACATAAATACATGTATTTACACATGTAGAAAAAGACAAATACTGCAAATATACAGTGCTAATCTATATGCAGATATATTACAAGTATATACACATAAATGGATGCAAACCTATCTTGTATCAAGAAAGAACTGCTTTGAGTGGATACAAGGTGAGAGATGCCTTCTGTTTGCTTTGTTATAGATTGTTAGGGCTCAGCAGACAATTACCAATAGCCCAAATTGCATCCAAGAGGGATAAGGGCATCTACACATATTAGATCTATTCCCCTATTCTTTCTTTTTTAATCACTGACATGAATAACATTCTGGTAATCTGATTCAATAATTAAAATATCATTCTACTTAGTGCACAGGGGTTTTTGGCTAAACTAACTGCTACACTTCTGATTTGTTTCTAAGGGTATTCTTCTCTCCATTAAAGATTTAATTTAGACTGACAGAATTCATAATGATCATTTCCCTCCTATCCCCTTCAATTTTTGAAGATCAGTTCCACCTTAACTTTCTCTCTTAATTCTCCAGTGCTATGCATTTTTTCTTAATTTTCATTTTTTTAGAATAATAAACCGTGTTTAAATTCACAGGGTCTATTCACATTTTTACAGTTTGAAAATTTCTGTCTGACTTGGTTTAAGTCCAGCTGCCACTTGCCCCTGCTATTTGCTAAGGGCCAGGCCATAATGCAGGCTGTAACAGAGAAAAGCAGTGTGAGGAGTCTGCCTGATCAACCAAAGCCAGGCATCGACCAGCCGGCCCTGCAGAGGCAGCAGTGCCTCATCAGCTGCCATTCCTTGCTGCACAGCTGAGACAGTGTGCACTGGCAGCTAAACATGAGCATGAGCACGATTTGAGAAGAAAAAGCAGCCACGGTCAGATGTGGATCTCAGCCTCCTGATTCAGTAACTGTTTTTGCCCAGATGGCACAACTGTGTCTCTCCTGAGACTTGGAATAGATCTTGATGTGCCAACCTGCTTCTGTTCACTCATGACCTCCCTTTTTCTTTTTTTTTCCCCCAAGATTGATTTTTTTTTTTAATCACTTAGTCACTTGGCTACTTAAGAGTCATTAATCATTAATTTAATCTACCTTATTTATTAATAAGCTTACTTGCTCTCTAGTCCTCCACTTTCCTTTGATGTTCTTGTAAAAACTGTATTGACTCTAACGGCTCCAGGTGCCACTAATCTGTTCGTATGTTTTGCTATCCTTACCTTTTCCCTGAATTATAAATGACCCCAAGTCCATTCAAAGGTACACCAAGAAATGACTTGTAAGTAAGCAAACACCACTTGGTTTCTTCTTTGCACAGTCTCCTGTTTACATATTAAAGGGTAAAAGATTGCACATGCAGTAATTGCTTTATTGCTCGTTATCTACTTGATGGTCACTCAGAAAGGCACTTGCAGAAATAGCTGCAGTCAGGTGGCTGAGAGTAGCAAATACAGATGGGTGAAAAAGCCTGTGTGAAGAGATTGTGGAACTATAAAAACAATAAGATGGCTGAAATGTGACACTGAAACTCAATCAGAGTTTCATTCAGTTTTGATCAACTTTCAGTTATTGCAGTTTCTTTTTTGATCCCATGATGGATTCATTCTTCAAGCAAGCTATAAATAAATGAGCAGCATCTTTTAACAAAAAAATTACAGAATTACAGTGATTTTTAAAAACCTACCAGTACAATAAATATGTAAGTGATGAAAAGCAACATGGTGAGCATCATTCTTACACAGATTTTGGAATGTTAATATACTTTGTTTCTGCTAGGAATTTAGCCTATAAGAGGTAAGAACTACCTACATGTATACCATTATTCATGGATAGTTCTTGGTGTGCAGAATTACTGTGCTAGGTCTGTTCTACTGGGACAGATTAGCCCCAGAGTCAGTAATGTCCTGGAGCTGCCGTGCCTTTGCAAAGACATGTGGAGATGTGAGGACTCACTGTATCCTGAATCCTCTTGCTAGGGTTTCAAAGCCATATTTTACCTTTTACAGTGCAAGCATTAAGGTCACCTTTTTGATCATCATTTCTGATATCAAATTTGTCTTTTATTTCATGTGATTTATTTAAAATTTTCTTCAAAGCCAGGAAGTAATTTTAGTGGCAAGATACAACTTAATGTCCTACATGAGAAAAAGAACACCAAAGTAACATCTTTAACCAACAAAGAGGCTGCTGTCAAAGGAGATATAAAACTAGTACAATCGAGTGTAAGGCAGCAATATAGGATTGACACTGAGAGGATGTATTAAGGATGGCAATTAGACAGGATTGTTTCAGGTGTGAAGACAAGACAAACCAGGTAAAACAGACACATAAATAATAGCACAAGGATCAAGAGATTTTCTGTACGTGTATGAAACCAAAGACAGAGTTATGAATGTAAACAAGAGATGAGGTAGGTAGATAGGTAGGTAGGAATCTTACATTACTATTACATCTGTAGAGAAAATTAACCATACTCTTACACTATTCCTTCATGAAACACAAGTGCAAAGCATCATTCTTTCTAGAAAAGTAGGTCAAATAAAACCGCCTCAAAATGAAGTGTTCCTAATGGTCTGAATCATTCAAAATTTGACTCAGGCTGATTTAGTCCCATAACTCCAAGCTAATGCTCTTTCCAGCCACATCCCGGCTGAGGGTTTGCCCATAACACAGAGTGTGCCTGTGCCAGACTGGTGGGACCAAGCACCATATCTGAGTTCAGGGAATTCACAAATGCACGTAGCTGCAGCCACTACAGATTGGTCCATGACATAGTACAGGTCTCTGGACATCACAGAATAAACTAAAACTATGACTGATAAACAGTTGATGACAAGTTAACAGCAAAAGAAGGCTATTTTGTCACACAAACACCCAAAATGTTACCAGTAACTGAAAACTGATTCCAGTCCTTCATATTTCTATAATGAAAACTCTGTAAAGTTTTACCTTCAGCAATTCACTTATGTATTAAAAACAACTCTCTGAAAGAGCTAACAGCCAATTTTTTTCATGGTCACACTACACTCCTCTTGTTTGTCAAATGCAAAGAGCCTACAATTGTCTAAAACAGTCAGTTACCGCACAATCTAACTATTTATACCTGGTTTAAGAATCTTTTGTTATATATAATTTTGTATTAACCATAAATATTCTGAATTTCTACAGCTTTGCAGTTTCAGAAGGTAAATATCTTCTGTCTTACAAGTGACAGGACTGGGCACTTATACAGGTTCCCCTGCACTGAAACATTGCTGCATTGGGATGTAAAGAACAATTTGATAAGAAGCTAACTCTATACAAGTTACTAACATCAACATTTTCAAAGACTTTTTTCTAAAAGATATAGTCATAAATCGTTACTGGAAATTCTCACAGTTAACCACAATGATGTGAAATTTCCTACTACCCCTGGGTATTAAAAATCTTTGCTTACTCAAGGAATTCCATGCTCAATAGAAAATCTGAGGAACAAAAGAACTAAAAAAACCAGTCCAATGTAGTTCAAAAGGTGCAAAGAAATGCTTAGGGACTCTACAATATTACAAGAATGTCTTTGCTGATCTACATGAAGCATGACAGGCATAATCCAAGCTGCGACAGGAAAGATTAGTAAAAATCCTACCACAAAGACATGCAAAACACCAAACTATGCTGCTATTAAAACATCACTTTTTGATATGCATGCAACAAAATTTCAAAAGAAGTAAATGACTCAATATTGTTGGCCGAACTTTTACTGCATTTCATATTATATTGCATCATTCATTAAGAACATGACGAGTGGAATGGAATAACAATAATACCCTACATACAATGAAATATAGCCCATGGACTCTAGATCGAAATTCAAAAAAAGACTGCCTTTGTTCTTTCATCTGCCACTGATCACCTGTGGGACTTAACGGAAATAAATTTACCACTTGTGTTTTGCTTCTCTTTCTCACTTATTTACACTGTGAACTTTTTATGAGACTTTCCTTGTTATGTCTCTGCACAGTACCAGTAGCATGGGAGACTTGGAGAAGTGTGTACTTCAATGTGATCCAGTAGCAATTTTAGCCATAATGAGCTCTTGCATTTATTTTCCATCAATGCTTACTCTTAGAGCTTTAGACACTCTTTTACGTGCTTCCTTGCTTGTCCTGACAGCTTTCTGGATAGCCATACTTTGACATTCCCACATCCTAGGTCAGAAGTGTCCTGAGACAAGAACACAGCCAGCTGTTTCCTTCTTACACTTCTAAGCAACCTAAAGTCAAATTAAATTACATCTTCCTCTAGCCTAAAGGTCTGAAAGACCCTCATTATTGAGTCTTCACTGCAGCTACCTACATCTCCCGCAAAGCGATGCTACTTAGACATAATTTTGCTTTAATTCCAATATTTAACACCATTTTCCTAGCAAGTAAGACAACTCTAATCTAGATGTTCAACTTGATACAGTTTGAACACAAATACTCCATCTCAGGTGAATGTTCTTTTCAGGGTACATGCAACAACTGCCTGCTCCTTTTGAGAGTATCTGGCCAAAGAAGCCATAAAGACATGAACAACACATAGCAAGGGTGGTCGTGTTAAGAACAAACCACGTCAGTGGCATAACAAATAAGGGTATGTGGAGTGTGAGAATCTTTATTTTTCCAGTTGGAAGGACAAGGAAAGGAAGGGAGACAAAACACAGACATAAATCCAGGCCAATTGGCATTAGCAAACAATAACCAGAAACAAACCTGGTTGGTCACACTAACTGATGTGTCAAAGAACTGTATTTTTCAGCAGATGAGGATGCAAACCTGGGGGTCTCGCATTTTGGAAAGGTTTGGTGGGACTGTGTCAAATGGTGAGGCAATGAGCGGGGGAAGGGGGAGCAGGAGGAAACAGATAAGAGGGGCAGGCAGAAAAGGGTATAAAACAAGACAATTGCTTTGTTAATCAGTGCTGGACAGAGGCAGTGGGGGGGTTTTATCCTACAGCCACTGTGAATGGTGTAGGTATAAAAGAAGCTTGAGGTACTGGGGTGAGTGAAGGGCTCAGAGCTGACGGCTGGAGTGGGGTTTGGATCACAGCCTGTGTGCCTGGTGTTCACTGCTGGGATAGCGTGAGTGTTTGTGAAGGGACCTTAGGTCCCAGAAGGGGTCTCAGACAGGCAGAGAGTCTGTGCTGGCATTTAGTGTGGGGCATCCGTGGGACGAGTGTGTGAGTGCTGCATGTTTGCAGCGAGCACCCAGCTGCACCAGCTGGCAAGCTGGGGACCCGTGGGGCAGATAAGAGGGGTCGGGATCCAGGCAGAGGTGCCAGTTGTGTAAAGGGGCCATGCTGGTACCCCAGGGATCTCACAAATGTCCATTTGCTTGTGAACCTGGAGAGTGTCGTGTGTGTGCTCCGCTGGTGACCTCCTGAGGCAGCCTGTGTGATCAGCCGTGTCAGTGTCCTCAGCGAGTCAGCGTGTCCCCACATCTGTGTGTCCCTGCAACACATGCTCAGCTTCACTTGCGGTTGAACCCACAAACCTAACAACCCTTAGCAGCCCTAACGCACATCCTACTGCTTCAGACAATCCATCAATAGTCCCTTTGTCATTGGAGACAAAGGCAGAAATGCAACAATCCTTGTTCCAACAGAGAGCAAGAAAAAGGAAACCCGACTTTTAATTTGTCGCAAGGACACTAAGCTGAAAGGGAGAAAACTAAAACTCTCATTTACTTTCTTTGCAGAGATTCATGTAAAATGCCCAAGCACTCAATAGGTAGAAACTGGTGTCTGCCTCTAGTCTCATGATTTCTTTTCTGAATGCTTGACAAAAAAGCGTTTTTCAGGTTATCAACACAGTAACTTTTTCCATTCAGATGGGAATGAAATCTAGGATCCATATGTAGAATGTTCTTGCTCTTTTTCTTTTTTGGACAGTGTAAAATTTTGAACGTTGCAATTATTTGCAGTTTATGTTTATTGTATATTAGTTAATAATTGGTCATGAAAATGATAAAAATAATTTAGTAAACGAAAGCCATTTTAAGTTAAANGATTGGTCATGAAAATGATAAATTGATAATTTAGTAAATGAAATAATGAATAAATGATAATTTAGTAAACGAAAGCCATTTTAAGTTAAAAGCTACAATATATACGAAGCGGTTTTTTACCTGCTTATGATTTGCTGGAAGAGGAAGGGAAAATACACATTTATCTTTTTAGCATAAATTAAATAAATCAAATAATACATAAATGCAAAATAAGGTTTCTAATTCAGGTAAATATGTATGATGATCATCTTCTGAACTTCCAGATACTTCAAAAATATCAAGAGCAAACTCATGTAAAATAGTGTCTAACAATATATTTGTAGAACATTACCATCTGTTTCACCTGTGTAAGGTATGTGAAAGTACATGTTATGTACTGTATATTGCCATAAGCCAATTAAGGAAGGTAAACTCATCTTAGACTTAAAAATACAAATATGAAAATGTAAAATAAATGTTTTCCTTCACAATCTTTAACAGTGCTTTTCTCAGTTCCCTCTAAGAGACAATGCTTTAGAAAAGAAAAATAGAAGTTTCTTCATTTCAGCCCAAGACACGGCCTCAGGAAAGAAATCACTGAAACTATACCATTTATCATTCTGGAAGGTACTGTATGTATTTCAGATAACTGTGAAAATATCATGTTTTGTTCAATAATGCAGTAATTTTTAATTTGGTTCACTCTGCTTAAGATGGTGACTTGGATAAGGTCAAATAAAAGAACAGAGAAACAAAAAGAGAATTGGATAAGATATATCATCCTAGAACAGCCCAGGCTGGAAGGGATCTTGAAAGATCAACTGGTTCAACTTTTTGTGGGAAAGGGAGCCTAGATCAGATTATTAAGCACCCTGTCCAACTAAATGTTGAAACCCTCCAATGATGGGGACTCATCTGTAAGAAGTGCATTTACTCAGTGTAAAAACTTTATTTCTTATATTGAGATGAAACCTCTCCAAATGCCACTTGGAGCCATTGCTTCATGTCACCTCCATGTGGTTTTTTATGAAGGGAGAGCCTCTGTCCTCTTTATAGCTGCTCTTTTAAGTACTGCTATGCTGGACTTCAGCTGATGTTAATAGCCCACCCATTTGATTGACAATCGATAAAAAAAATCAGTCCTCTTACTTTGTTTTTCTTGAATAATTTCACTTAAAAATGATTGAGAGACCCCGGATAAAGGGACTCCAACCATCCTTGCAGTCCTTGTGGAGAGCTGAACACTGGCAACACTACGAACTGCACCTGGAAACCTCCAGCAACTCTGTTCAGGTGCATTAGCTTTACTACCTGTCTTGCTTCCATAACTCTTACATTAGCCTGCTAAGTTCATTGACTTGGCAGAATTAAAATTCCAACACAACTGAGCATTTCAACACGGGCTTATGTATACTGCCGCTTTGGAATGGATTTAAGGACACAGTTAAATGCTTGGTGTGCCATGACATAATCTTTGCAAACCCCAAGTACTATGTCATTTCTGTTCCACAAGCTCTTCTAAACACTTCCAAAGTCATGTAAGATAACACGTACTCCCTCATTATCTCTAGCTGTTTAGCTGTTGTAACTGACGTATAATAAGAGACATATAGAGATACAATTCTTTGAAGAGTTTTAACTAAGTGTGAGACTGCAGAGCCCTACCAGGAAATGCTCCAAATTTGCAGCTCTCAACTCAAGCCACTCTCCTTTTACAATTTAGACATCCACAAGACTGAGTCTAAAGAGATCCCAACATATAGGCAGAAATCCACAGTATCACTGTTGATCTCTTTCAAGTTTGGTCATTTGATTCTTTTTTTGTTACTATTACTTAATACAAAGGAATGCCTAAAAAAAGTCACACAAATGCTCCCAAACTAGCAACAAATGTAACTCATCTCCATTTACCTTGAGAAATCAGAAATTAAATTTATTATTTCACCTCTTGCCAAAATTATTGCTGTCACATTAAATAGAAATCTTAATGAAAAACATAATCCAGATGTTACAGGACAGAACTGGGTTTGCATCTTTGCTCTTTGAATGCACGCACTCTGAAAATAATATCATTCCTAGGAACAGAACCTTACAGCTCCCTTTCCAAACAAAATTGTGCATTCACACTAAAAACAGCTTTTTACTTACCTAAACTAGATTAGGTAAAACGGCCAGATGGAAACAAAAAAGAAAAACATATTAGAAGTACTTATCTTCAGTATAAGCCAATCCAGGGATGAGAGACCTCTTCTAGGATGTAAAGAAAATAAATTGCAACAGTTTATAGTCTTGACCATAGTTAACTTCTCTGTTTTTCCAGTTGGAATTGAAAGAATTCATGTCTCTGCCTCAAGCTGGAGAAACAGGAAGTAATGGTGGGACAGTTAGTTAAAAACTGCCTCTTATATTATAGAATCACAGAATGATTGAGGTTGGAAGGGACTTCTAGAGTTCAGCAGGCCTGATGCCCCTGCTCAAGCAGGGGCACTCAGAGTCAGTTGTCCAAGACCATGTCCAGATGACTTTCATACTTGCCAAGGATGGACACTCCACAACCTCTCTGGGCAGTCTATGTCAATGTCTGGCCACCCAACATGACAAAGTGTTTCCTGATTTTCAGAGGGAACCTTTTGTGTTTCAGTTTGTGCCCATTGCCTCTTTTCCTGTCACTGGACACCAGTGGAAAGAGCCTGACCCCCTCCTCTTTGCACCCACCCTTTGGGTATTTACAGACAGTGGTAAGATCCCCCTGAGCCTTCTACTTCCAGGCTGAACAGTCTCAGCTCTCTCAGCCTTTCCTCATATGAAAGATGCTCCAGACTCTTAATTGTCCTTGTGGCATTTTGCTGCAGTCTCTCCAATATATCCATGTCTCTCTTGTACTAAAGAACCCCAACTGGGCACAGTACTCCAGGTTTGGCCTCATCTATGCTGAGAGGAGCCGCCAAAACAGGACACCGGTCCTCTTAGTAAAGAATGAGGAGAAGAAAGAATTTAATACCTCAGCATATTACATGTCCTTTGTCACCACGACCACCACCACTCAACAGCAGGTACAGGTTTTCCCTAGTGTATTAGTTTTGCATGGCCTGGTTTTTGGTAGCAGGAGGGGCCACTGAGATAGTTCCTGTGAGAAGCTCCTGGAAACCACCACCATGTCCAGCAGAGCCAATCCCTGATGGCTCTGAAAGATGAACATGCTGCTGGCCAGAACTGAGCCAATGAGAGAGGCTGGGAACCCCTCTGTGATGACATATTTAAGAAGAAAATCAAAACAAAGTCACAGTTTTTTGCTTCTAGTCAGAGAAGAGGAGGTGAGAACATGTGAGGGAAAACAACCTGGCAACACCAAGGTCAGTGGAGAAGGAGGGGGAGGAGGTGCTTCAGGTGCCAGAGCTGAGATGCCTCTGCAGGCCGTGGTGAAGACCATGGTGAAGCAGCTGTGCCCCTGCAGCCCATGGGGGTCCACGGGAGATGCAGAGATCCACCCGCAGCCCGTGGGGGAGGTGCCCACGTTGGAGCCACTGGAGGAGGCTGTGATCCAGTAGAAGACCCAGTGGAGAGAGGGCCCTTGCTTCCAGGCTGGAACAACCTGTCCTTGGAGGACTGCACCCCATGAAAAGAGAGACCCACGCCGCAGCAGTTTTGGGAGGGCTGTGTGCCCGTGGGAGGGGCTCACGCTGCAGCAGGTGAGGTAGGACTGCTGCTCGTGAGAGTGGACCCATGTCAGAGAGGTTCGTGGAGAACTGTCTCCCATGGGAGGGACCCCTGGGTCTCACAGGGGAAGGCTCCTCTCCTGGAACAGCAGAAGAAAATCTCGGTGACAAACTGACCACAAACCCCCATGCCCTGTCTCCCTGCCCTGTCAGTGGGAAGGAGGGAGGGGCTGGGGGGTAAAATGTGTTTTAAGAGTTTATTTTACTTCTCATTATCCTCCTCTGATTCCGTTAGTAATAAATTCACTTTGTAACTTTAAGCTAAGCCTGTTTTGCCCTTGAAGTGTTTCCTCCCGGACTTTTATCTCAAGTCATATACCCTTTGTTAACTATTTTTCTTTCTCTCCTCTGCCCAGCTGTGGCAGGGGAGGGTGAGCGAGTGACTCTGGTAGGTGCCTGGCACTAGGCCAGTGTCAAACCATAACACCTAGCTAGAATTTAGCTGTTTATATGTTCATAATCTCCTTTATTGTTGCCTTTGACATTCTTCCATAGTTTCAACTTCAAGTGGGCTTTGGCTTTGCTAACTTCATCCCTGTAAGACTGGACCAGCAATTCTGATGCTCCTCATGAGTCATGTGTCCCTGATTTCACCTTCTGGATACTTCCTTCTTAAATTTGACTTTTGCCAGCAATTACTCTTAGCCTCTTTTTCCTGTCTTCCTTCCTTTCCTATCTTCCTCCTGGACACCTCTTAAACTTGATCCTTAAATATGAACCAGCTTTCTTGGCCCCTCTGCCCTCTGGGACCTCATCCCACAGGACTCTTTCAAGAAGATCCCTGAATAGGTCAAAGTCTCCTCTCCTGAAGTCCAGACTTGTGATCTTGCCCTTTGCCCTCCTCCCTCCTCTTGGGATCTTGAACTCCACTATCTCACGGTCACTGCAGCCGAGGTTGCCTTGTCTTCACGTGCCCAATGAGCTCTTCCTCATTCCTGAGTATGAGGTCTAGTTACGCACTCCTCTATCACTTGTGTTAGGAATTGGTCATCAGTTCTCTTCAGGAATCTTCCAGATTTCCTATGTCCTGCTGCATTGTCCCTCCAGCAGATACCGGGATGGATGAAATTCCCCATGGGGAGTAGGGCCTGCATGTGTGACATTGCTTCAGGCTGTCTGCAAAACTCCTCATCTGTGGAGTAAGGCAGGTGCTTTCCTTTCCCTAGAATAGGCACTTCTTCAGTTACAGACTAAATTTGAACTAACAAGTGATTCCCAGCCAAAATCCAAAAGCGTCTAATGAATTTGTCACGACACAATGTTGGAAGGGAGGCAGACTGAACTGTTGACTAGGATCTGAAAACACTGCAGATGCCCAAGACCCAAATAAACAATATTCAGGTGGCTTGGAATTATTATTAATTTTGAGGAATGTTGTATTTCAGACTCCTACTACTAAATGTTACTAAAAAAAAATCTGATATCACAGAACTTCCTGTACTGTAGCAGATTAATCTGTGTATTTAAAGCAACTTCAAGCATTTAAACCAATGCAATCTCTCTCTGCTTCATTAGCACATTGTATTTTAAAGTCACTATTCTCTTAAATTTCTATCATAATCTGGGTTTTTTCAGTTTTTAAAACAAATGTTGAAACTAATTTTCTGTAAAATGTAAATAATTATGCACTTTTCATTTGTTGAATGATAGGAGAAACTAAAATGATAAAGTACTCCTTATTGTGAAATTAATGATCATGAAAATATTATAGAATGTGCATCAGGAAAAATTATTATACTGTAATAACTGAGAAACCAACTACAGTGTCATCCATTTTATTTTGTTCTGCTGCCATTAAGTTAGCAGGAAAGAGAATTAAATAAGGTATAATACTTTCCTTTTAAAGAACAGTTGATGTAAGAAGAGATCTATTAAAGTTGTGGAAAAGTGCTTGACTTCTTTAACTTTTGACTTATTTTTTTCTTATTAAACCAATGATGCCTGCACCATCTAAATCCTTCTGAAGTAATTTCCCACTGGCTGAAGTAAAAGCCACTGCAGGGAGCAAAATCAGCCAATTTTAAAAAGCTGCCTTCATTGAAAACCTACACAACATGCTACAGAATTCAAACAGATGTTTTCAGGTTCTAAGATTAAGGAAACTTTGTATTAATGTCTTCCAGTGGCATTATTCACAAAATCTGATGCCCTTTAGCTTCACTGGAGCCTGAGGTCATCAAGAATGTGATACAAAAATATTATGGTTATTAATCACCAACAGGTAAAATCTATGAGCTTGTAGCAAACTCTGAGAATAGGATTTGTATTGCAGTCTAATCCATTATTTTTTACAATGCAGCAAATTGAAAGGCTTTGTCTTCATGGACTTTTGAAGTGTACTTTCTGTAACATAAAAAAAATAAATACTGTGTAATCACATGTTGCATACTGAAAAATAAAAAGTGAGTAGTTTTACTAAACAATATGTGGATCTGATTGAATATAGCAAGAATTATCATCAAAATCTTTTAGAAGTATGCATCTGAAAGCTGCAAGGAACTGAAATTCTTTTCAGAGATCCTCATAATATAACCATGGCTCTTCTCTCTTACACTTAGCTTTAGGCAACAAACTGCCGATCAGTCTGAGTAACAAAAAAAGAAAGTTGTAGCTTATTCTCATTATAAGAGTTTTTTTCATCAGTTCTCTTGGTAATAAAATTTATTGTTTGTTTCTAGATGCATTTTCAGTATTTGGAAAATAAAGGAAATGGGAAGGAAAAGAAAAGGCAAGGCAGGAAAAAGAGTGTGAGGGATGTTGTTTTCTACGGTACAGTTGTCTGTGGAAACTAAAAAGTTGTTACTTACTAAAAGGATGGCCATGAATACTAACTATCACTCACGGTAGCCAAGTGGCCAGTCCTCAAATGGATCATTTACTTTTTAAATGAATTTACTTATTCAACTTTATGATAGAAAATGAATATGGGAACTATTTTATGTAAATCTCCTTTATGTTTTTACAGGATTATCAAAAATAATTCAGAACATAATACATTCCCCTACTTTCTGAGTCTGCCTAACTTTGTGAGTGCCTATTCATGCAGTATCCTCTTTGCTCTGGAAGCTCTTTTGCCATTTAATTACAATCCACTGCATTTGCTTATTTCTGAGAGTTTTACACTTTCCTCCTTCCTAGAATGGCATTTCAGTAGATGTTTAGGTAGATGGGCATCCACATCCCACCTAAGACCGCCTAGGGAAGCCCCAGAAACTTGCATCATCTGCAGCAGGATGGGTAACAGGTATTATCTAAATTTTATATAATATGTAATTTTGATATCAGAAATAGGTGTCAACTCCTAGGCAAACCAAATGAAAATTAATCTTTCTGGAACCGGAACAGACAGACTGTGTTTTTTCAGCTGAAGAAAGAATCTAATTTAAGCAGATTTAACTGCTTCTTAAAAAGTGAATAGAACTTCTTCCACACATCTGAATCAACCGCTATTCACTCATAATTATTTCAAAAAAATCAGGGAAATATCTTAGAAATTTTGAATTTTCTCAAAGTTTAGCAAAACATGATAAACATGATAAACATGATAAACATTTAGTTTATCATGAAGATAAAAAACTCCATAACAAACTAATGCTATCCCAAGGTAATCACTTAAACTAATAAAAAAGATCACTATATTAACAAATTACTATTTTTGATTTTTAAAAATTTAAATTCAAGCTTGAAATTATGCTATTCATAAATAATTTCTCCAAAGCCAAGTAAGATACCAAAATCCAGACCAATGTATGTGTTATCTTGAGCATCAAGGAAATTTTGAAGATACAGCCTAATTTAAAATGACAGATATACAGTGGCTTTACAACCCAACTGAAGATTAAGTATTTGTACAGCCACTGGAAGTTTTGAGGATCAAAATAATGAAGCACATTTAAACTAATTTCAACCGTATGTTTCCACCAAATGAGGATTACATCTCCATCTTTCCAATCTGTAATATTTTGCTACTTTAGGTTGAAGCCTTTCTTGTTTCGCTTATTTTTTTTCAGCAATCACAATGTATAAAGCAATGAGGAGTAAAAAAAAAGAGATTCCTAGGAGGTTTTTTTCCTCATTTTAGTCATCTGCTGTATGCAGAGCTTTTGTTTTATTTGAATTTCCTAAAACTCCCCTCTCAAAAATCAGAAACCATCTGGAACAAAGAAGAAAAAGCTCAGGGGAAGGAAATGAGAGCACTAATATTTGTGTGCCGTTCAGTGCTCCTAACTCTCTTTGGATTTTTTTTGAAAGTGGATCAAAGACCTTCCCAGATACTTTGTACAATAAATTCTTCTAACATCAAAGTACTGTAAGATGTCACTATTTTCCTCTAGTTTTCCTCTAGAAGAAAAATCTCATTGGTTTCAAAGTTTGTTTTTGCTACTCAAGAATGAATTGTAGTCAGGTAAGTGTGACATGAAATAGCACAAATTCCCTTAATTACTTGATTTTTAATTCATTTGACAACTTTTCTCTTCTACAGGCTAAATCCTGGTATTTGTTTTATTTCATAATGAACTGAAAAACCTTAATTTATGACCCAAATAAGACCACCAACATGAACTACAAAATAACTTCCTTGAATAATTCTTGCCAAGTGAGAAGTAATCTCAGTGTTACCATCCACATACATAAGCTTCTTAATGCAAGTTGTTTTTTAGAGAACTTCATGAGCCAAGTCCTAAGCCAAAGTTTTACTGTCATTACTGCTTTTAAAGAGCTGCCAGGTGAAGACAAAGTCCTTAATGTTTCTTAAGATAATGAGTATGCAGCAGGCGTCTCTTTTACACCAAGAAGTACAAGAGCATGCATATATAGTAAATCTTTTCCCTGAGCTTCCAGTTGAGAGCAATTACCTTTGTCAGTAACTGACAGAAATTGATTTACTGTGATCTCAACACTAATTATGCCTAAGGGAGTCACTGTTCTGATAAATTACTATTTACATTCTTATGTGGAGCCTATATAACGTGACCACAGTTTTCTCAATAGCACTGACTTTTCATAAAAATGTCATGCATCTGTTTGAAAGGATAAAGATAAGACCACTTACTAGTGTCCTTATCTATTTCTTTATTTGAAGACCTGTTAGTGATGGACTTTGGAAAACATGAACAGAAGAGCTACACAGTGATACAAGAGGTGATGATTTTTCATTCTGCAAGTTATCTGCTGAAAAGTTAACCACATTCTCTTGCTACACAGTATTTATCAAGATGATAAAATGAGGTTGCAGCTGCCTGAACTGTGAATTTTGGATTGCTTTAGTGATTTCTTAAACTTTCAACTCTAATCTAAATTGACTCCAAAGAGTAAGATTTAAATTCTGGAAAAGCAAATCTGCCTGAGGGAAGATGCTCAAGAGCAAGCAAACTAAGTTACACTGTAACTGATGCTTCAACAATTTACAGTAAGATGACCTCACCTTCAAAATGTCAATCTTTACCTAAAAAAAAGAGTGTGAACTATTGAAAACTGTGGATTCTTTGACCTTCTATCACAAAAATGTAGAAATTATAAACAACTTCCCTAAGATGCAAAAATCAGTACTAGTTAGTGTACACTCCGTTTTTTTTTTTTAATCTAGATAGAGAATCAGAGATCACTGAAGGGTTAGGGCTGGAAGGGACCTTAAAGATCATTTAGTTCCATACTCCCTGCCATGTGCAGGGATGCCATTCACTAGAGCAAGTTACTCAGGGCCACATCCAGCCTGGCCCTGAACACTTTCAGAGGTGGAGTATCCACAACTTCTCTGGGCAACCTGTTTCAGTGCTGCACCACCCTCTGAATAACGAATTTTTTTTCCTAAACCTAATTTAAAACTGCCCTTTTAAATTTAAAACCATTGCCCCTTGTCCTGTCCATTGCAGTCAATATATCTCAAGTCTGAATTAAGACAAACAGTGAGCTGAATATCACTTAAGCACACAACGGTCAAATTTCACAGCTACTGCATACTCCTGTTGTGCTGTCCGTATTTTCCTTCTTCATACCATAATACAGAATCTCTCCAAAGTTCTTAGAAGACGTGATAATTCACATCTTATATAGTAACAGATTTTGAACATGCTAACCTCTGCCTTTATTTTATTTCAGTTGGATTTGATTCTGTCCTGGGGAATGGAAAATGGATCCCTGATAAAGCAGCCCAAGCGGTTATGTTCAGTTCTCTAAAGCAGAGTGACAACGGAAGTTGTTTTAGGAGTGAATTCCATTGAGACTGGCAGGTGTGACATGAGCCTGTAAGGCCCTTTCTGAAGGCACAGTTAATGGTCAGACAGGGTACTGTAGAGGCCTCTAAAATGGCACTTTTTGTATTTTGCTAACAAATCTTATGCAGTATCTGCTAAATCTTCTGACTCTGGGTGTCTTTTCACATATTCCTGGATGTGTGAAACTGTGGTTCTCCTCTCTGCAGCAAACATGTAATTATCTTTCAACCAAGCAGATCAAAGTTACTTACATAGCTACTTGCAACGATGTTCTGACAGCTTCTGCCCTCTCTGATGACTGCTTTTGAGTATTTTAATACAAGTGTGTAAGAACAAGTACTTGGTTACAGGAAAAAGCAGTCTTCTAGCTTAACCATTAGCAAGGAGAATGGTATCCCTTGCAGCTCCACAACATGAACTATGGTAGCAATGTGCTGTTAATTTATTTTTCTTCATTCTGATACCTCTGGATCTTGGCATCTTAGTGTTGTATGCCACATTTTACCACTAGACTAATTTTACTTGAACAGAGTTGGATATTTAGGTTTTCATTCAAGAACCACCTTCATAGCAGGCATTTGAATTAGCTCTGTCTTAAGCAAAAAATACACAAACTGTGTCCATCCTTGACGGAAATTAGCTGCCCAGGATGAGTTTTTCCTCTCACCAAGTTTAATACAGCTGTTTTAAATAAACTTTTTAAAATTTAAATCAATTCTACACACTCACTTCACAAGAAATAAAGACAGAGATCCAGAACAGTTCATTCCGTTCTTAAACAGGTTAAGTGGATTGACCACTGCAAAGTTCTGATGATTCTGTAGGTCCAAGAAGAGCCTTTCCATATATATATATGCATGCAAACTATGAAAGACATTAAAATTCATCTGTTTTGATGTAAATATTTGCACCTGAACTAATCCTACTAGTCTATACTTGTAGAATGGATATGGAGAATTTGGATGTTTAAAGCACCATTCATCTGCTCCTCAAGTATGAACATGTTCCTGTGTGTCTCTTTCTCTCCAGTGACTTTAAATGACACCTGGGCACCTAGCTCAGATACAGACCTCCAAAGCTTTGATAGCTAAATCTGGACAAAGCTCCAATTCCCCACAAAAGGCAAAATAACTCAGACCTGTTGTGAGAGGCTAACCTCCCTGTGAGAGCAAACTGGTTTACAATCATGAGTTAAGGAAAAGTATTGACAGCCTTCAAGAAAACTGGCAGGCAAAGGAAAATTCTGTTACGGAAATAGTAACTGAAAAAGACATTTCATTCTGCATGATAACGATAATGACAAGAAAGTATTCAATTTTATTAAATGAACAAAACAACATAGTGTTCATCCAAGGCTATTACAAATTACCTCTGGAACAAATAATTTGGATCTTTCAAAAACAGTTGATTCTGCATAATTTCTGAAAGATTCAAAAACATGTATATTGTAATAATAATTATTTTTAAAATAAAGAGCTCATAAATGCTATACATGCTAACTGGATATTGTTTAACTAACCTGATATTGATTACAGGCAAAATAATGTTCTTATGGGAAAACAAAATGTTCTTAAGTGAGATCACAATTAGTTCCAAGAAGTGTGATTTTGTGAAAGACAGGTCTTCTTGGCAAAATTACTACTTTATGAGATCCCAAGATCTTTCAGTTCACAAGGTAAACGAGATGAGAACCTAAAACCTTTGAATTAATAATTAAGAACGAGTACTTGAAGTAAAAATGAAGTAAACACCCCTCCTGGATCACTAAAATTAACTAGATTCTCTAAGATCGGGTGCTGTGACTAACTGCATTTAATAGAACAAAAGATGAAATCTTTGCTGATACAATTTGCAGATGACATAACACTGGCAGGAATACAATAATGGTGTGGTGAGGCCAATCATACAGCTAAATCTGGATCTTTTGGTAATATGCAGTTATTTGCACAGAGATGAAATATAGCTGCCAAATGCAGAGTCAGAAGAATATAAGACAGGTAATGCAATATCTTTAAATAAACTGATACTGAGGGACCTAGAAATATTGGCATACAGAGAGCTGAGTTCAAATTGCTTTTATGACAGTGCATTTATAAAGGATAACTCAGTCCTTGGGATCATATCAAGTCAGAATTGATGCACTCACACATAAGCCCAGTGAAACCACTACTAAAATCCTGTGCCATCTTTTTAAGAAGAATGCAAAAAAGTTAGAAACAATTCAGAAAACAATGTCATCAAATCAATTCTATAACCTACATTTTACAGTAAGAGATTTAAGAAGTTCAGGCCAAATTAAGAAGTCAATAGATGACATGATAATGAGTAATACATTTCCATAGGGCTTTATACATTTTTACAGCTTTAACTGCACATGAATGGTGACTGCTATGCCTCCTGAAATCCTCATATACAAGGCTCATGGTGGCAGGACATTTGCACTAAGTTGTCATGGTAACTCATTACAGACCAAGCACACTCATTACCAGTGCAGTAACAACAGTTTATTTCCTCATGTATACACACGTTAACAAATGCCAAACCCCTTAAAATGGTGGTAAAAGTACAGAATCTTCAACAGTGTCTGCAAAAATTTTCCAGGCAAAACACGACCAGGAAATATCTTACCCTGACCTGCATGGGTAAGATATTATCGACAGTAAGTGACTGAAAACAAGACTGAGTAAATGAAAGCTCACATTAGGCTACATAATAAGAGAAATAAGGTACACCTTTTTCAGGACTGAGGACATTAATTACTGAAGTAACGTACCTAAAAAATACCACAAATCCTTTATAATTTGAAGCTTTTCATTCAAGAATGGAAATATATTTATAAGATATGGTAAAGATCAAAAAAACCATGTCAATGCAAAAATTACTAGGTGAAATTTGATGCCAAGTATATCAAAGTTATTAACACTAGATTACCACTGGCTTTTGAAAGCTCCCTGTGTATATTATTTAGATTAATAGATCCTTTAGTAATATCAAAATGTTTCCAAAACCTTTTACATATGTCTGAACACTTATATACTGTTCAAAGGAATTGTATCTCAATGCTCTCAAAAACAGAGATGTCTGCCTGTGTTTCCTATTTTTTATACTTCTTGTTTTTTGGTATAATTTGGCATAAGATTGCAATAAAAATTAGGACTTTCCTAAAAATGATATGAATGAGGCCATAACATGAATTGAAACTATGTTTCTTCCAGGTCAAGACTGCGTAGTGGGTAACCCAAGAAGTTACCCTATTCCAGCCAGTCCCTGGGGCCAGGTCGCCCTGTGTCGGCGCCGAAAGACCATTTCTGTCCCAGACCCGACACCGCAGCATGAAGCACATCAGCCCCAGCACCGCAGAGTCCCTCAGGCAGCAGGAGGAGGCAGCAGGCAGCGGCGCTGACCCCACGCACGCCGGCACTTCTCATTTGCCACTAGAACTCCTCCATAATCTCCCACATTCCCGGGAGAGTTTGCCGCCGTCCTTTCCCTTTGTCTCCCAGAGAGCACAGCCCCCTGCAGGGGTCACCATTTGGGGGGGAGGGTCTGACACCATTTTCCCTGTCTCCCCGCACACGGCTGCCCGTGGGGGACGCCATCTTGGAAAAGGGTATTTCCGCCATTTTGGGCGTCTCTTTCATCTTGGGGAGCTTGTGAGATTTGGGCATTTTGTATCTGGGGATTATTTACTGCTATTTTTTCCCGCTGCAGTTTCACTTTTTAGTAAATTGTTATTTGTTTGCTTATATCCACTTGTATTTAGTTTCTCCTTATTGGTGGAAAGAGACTGGTTAAAACAAAGGGGGAGAACTCATTTTTGAGTGTTCCCCTTTAAATTGTCTTAAACCAAGACAGAGAGAAATGATTCTTTGCAAAAAAAGTATAGGACAGGGGAAAAAAACCAGTACCGAAACAAACAGGAAAAAAAAAACAAACAACCAAACAAAAAATCACTACAACAAGAAACACATGACAAAGTAACTTCAGAAGTAATCTCTTAGAAGTTGCATTTAATATTGGTAACCTATGAGAGATTTTATGTGCATATACAAGAATAAACATGTTTTGATGAAATATATACAAATAGGTAACCTCAAACATCAATTCCAGAAATTTTACTGACAGTACAAGAAATCACATCTCTCTTATATTGGCTGTGTCCAAATTTTGATGCTAATTACAAAGCTGACAAATGCATTGGGGGTTCAAGGTTAAGAAGTGAAACATATAATTCAGGTACCTGATAGTCTCTCCTGACAAATTCCATGTTTTCTCTGCAGTGTTTAACAGTGACAGAAACCTCTGCTTCAACCATTGTCGAACACATACAGAAATGAGACAACAGATCAATCAGGCAGAGATTACTCCGTGCAGATGACAGTAACACATTGTTTCAGTATCTCAAGTACAAAGAAAACCAGCAAGACATTTTAAGTCATCACTCTTTCTGCATGTAGTATTGACAGGCAGTTAAGGACTAGGTCACAGTACCTGATTAAACTAATTTTGTTCATATTTTTTTCCTTCAAATCTCATTTTAAGGTAAAAAAGCAATTTTATTTTCTTTATTTTTTTCATCATTGGCAAAATCTTATTTGCTTTATCAGCCGAGTTGTTTTTTTAATCAGTGTGAACATATCTCATTGAAATAATCTTTATGAAAATCTCCTTGCCAGTTTTTCTTAACTGAGATAATTAAGATGAATTTTTGAGTATAAATACTGCTTTATAAACTTCATCCTATTTGGTTACCTTTATTCTAGTTGGCTAGACTGTATTTGCTGAGTATTATGCTTCAATATTAATTGTGAATTATACAGAAATATTAAAACAAGAGAGTTCTGATAAAATGTTGGGATGCTACAATTATGCAACATTTATATATCCACAACTATGTTATAAAGAAGCTAATAAACAGAAAAACCACATTATCAAAATCTTACAGGCTATAAAAGTACATCATTATTTTTAAGAAGACCTAAAGTAGACGGTCTTGCTATTATATACCTGGAGAATCTATTAACATTCCCTGAAGTGAATGCAAATACTTTCAGTTCCATGCTCTTCTTTATTCTCATTCAGAGATCACATCCTTTAAATATAAATAAAATGTGTAACTTTATCCCACTTGAGTCATGTCCAGTGCTTCAACTAACTTCAATGGAGAATATGCACAAAAGAAAACATTACAGATCCTGTACATGCTAAGTTTAGAAGACTCACAACATGCTGCTACTTGCTTTCTTTTTATACACACTGTAGAGATGATGGAAAACCAAAGTACTTTTCATATTTCTTTTTCCTCAGTCTCAGAGCAATGCAAGGTTTTTATTCCTCTAGCTCTTTGGCACAGTCTGCAGGGTAAATTTACCATTACACAGATCCTAGGCTCTTAAGAGCCTCAAGAATCACCTAAGTCATCATTTCGTACTGACAAATAATTAGATCATTATAAATAGTTTAGTATTTAAATATATGTTAACTGAATAAATAGAATATACCAGACTTCCAAGAACTTACCAGAGAAAACAAGCCGATTGTTCCCCTACTTTTCTCAGCCATAACTGGTTCTTCACCTCTGAAGTAGATATAAAGTAGTGCCATTGCTAATGAACTTCTTTTTCATTAGGATTAAATTTAAGACTTAATCACTTTTATGGTAGGATTCCACTGAAATTACTGAAACTCTGAGCTATGGTTTATCACATGCTATTTCCCTAATCTTTTCTGAACAATATCAGGCTCACCTTTGGATGGAGGATTGTTTTAAAAGCCTTTATGAAATACAAAGCATATGACTCCTATACTTCAGCAGTGATTCCTTCAAACAATAATGAACTGCTCTGCAAGCAGTTTGCTATTAAATGGCTTTGTGAAACCTTCACATTTGCTCAGCACATTCTTTTGCAAAGTCTAGGAGACTTATTCAATTGACCAACATGTTGCTTGGTAGCAGCTTGATCATTTGATTCTTACTGGGAAGATTAAAACTAGAGCATTTCATCATTGTACTCAATTTCTACCATGGCGAGTCAAGAGAGCAAAGGCAAAAAAGAAAAGACCTAATCTTAAATTCGCATTAACACAATTCCTAATCAGATGCAGCTTCTGATAAAAATCCCACATAAAAGGTCTTTCCTTTAGATATCACAGGCCAGAAGAAAGCTCACTTCAGCACAATATTAAAATACAGCTTCAAATCTTTTGTGGTTTAAAAAAAAAGAAACCAACAATCCCCAAATGCCAGTATTAGTAGCTAAACTTTCCAAGAATTCTAATTATTATGCACTAGTATAATACTGTTTTATTAAAAGCAGACTATGAGCATACTGATCGAAGAGGCAAAAACCATTTTGAGAACTTCAAGACTACAGATATCTGTGACACTTAAGCTTCATCTCTACTAATGAATTAAACATGGCTGTGTACTTTGTCAATGAAGACAATTTGTGTGGAATGACCCACATCCACTCTGAACCAGCATGCTGGCTTCCAGCTGTAGGTGTTCTTCAACCATAATAACTGCAGAAGTATACACAGGAAGTTTTTGATGTTGTGCTGGAGGACTAACAAGCAATTATGTTCTGACACAGTTGTCAGTCACAGGGATGGTCAATTCCAGAACACAGGCATTGGCCTGAATACTCTGCTACTGATTAATTAGTAAAAACACAGCTTGTATTTTCATAGACTTAAAGTTCTTAGCTGGAGCTTGACCCTTCCACAGGTCAATAGTGACAAGTGGAAAGCCATTAATAAACATATAGTGCTGATGAATGCAGAGAAAATGCTTTAGCATCTTTAACTTAGACCAGAAAACATTTAGAAGTTAGGTCCCTGACTTTGGAAAGGTGATTCACAGGAATGGCAGTAAGTGACTAAGACCCCACACAAATGGGGCCACGTGTAAACCTCTGAGCTGTACAATTTATTAAATATTGATTTAATCTTTTAGTAAGGCTGGTTAGATAAGCTCTGCTGCTGTTCAACCTGCAAGATGTAACTTATCTTCAGTAAATGCTGGAAAACGCTGAACACAAAAATATTTTGGAATTCCAATCTTCTGTGGAGTTTTTGTGCCTTAGTCACAATTCTCTATTAAGTATGTCTACTTGCCGTAACTGTTTGCCACTTAACTCTCCATAACCAAAAACCAGATTCTGATATTTGGATTTAAACTGATTAAGCCCTAAAATGTCACTAGTGGTGGCTGTAGCAGTGTACAAAACTTCCATCTTGTTCAGGGAAGAAGCAGTGTAGCATTAACTCTTTGTGCTCAAGAAAGCAAGAAACTTAGATATTCAAATTCTTAGATTTAATTTTCAAGGAAACTCATAGTTTTTAATGTATAAAGACATAAAACTTGTGGTGACTAATCATTTTTTATTTTGGAGACAGTGCGTTATATTTTCTAATTCTCATTTCAGAGAAATATACAGCTTAAAACATAGGGCTAACCTTAAATAAAATAACAAAAATACACCGAAAGGAAATAGGCCATTACTGACCACTAAGAGAAATAAAAGTACTTGTGTACCCTACCCAAGAAAATTATTCATAGGACATACACAGGATATAGTCAGTAGGATGAAACATAATTCCTTTAGTGAATAATACATAAGGAAAAAAGGACAAATCTATCAAAGCATGAGATTAGAAATCTAAATGCATTCTAATGTGCCATCTTAGCTTTTTTTCCATTAATAAGCATCTACTGACCTGGGACATAATTAAAAGAGAAGTCATGCTTTGACAGATTTTGTTACCGAACAGAATTTTGTTAGTTCACAATAATACCTGCCGTAACACTTATGAGCACCTACAACACTGCAAATCAACATATAAATGCAAGAGAATGTATCATTCACCAGAACAATGCTTTGAATGGTTTTAAATGTACTTCAAAGTACATCTGTTAAAAAATATATTAATGTAGGATGTTCTTTGTAAACACACCACACAATGCTTGCAAATCAAAAAAATCTTTGTAACATGATCTATCACTACCATGTTCTGGTTTCCAAATCTTTAGCGAAACATATGAAGTGTAAATTTTGGTAAGTGTACATAGGACTGACTTCCATGTGAATTCATGAAATGATTCTTTGGCCAACACAGCAACTTTAAAGATGAGAAATTTAATTCTAAATTTCTAAAATGTATCCTTCAAAAACTATATAAATTGTAAAATCAGAAATATTTACCTTATTACCTCCTGTTTTAAACATAGTTCTATTTGAAGTTACATTGAACTCTCCCAATTAGCATATAGCAAACGTAATCACACTTGAACAGAAAGAAAATTAAATTCGCTTTTCAGCATAGTTCTCACAAGTGTGAAATTTACAGGAAAATATTAATACTTCCTCCCAGAGTAACATAAATGGCAACTTGATTTCATTTCATTTTGTAACAGTGTGGCTGGCTCCTGTCTTTTTCTAACATAACTGAAAGGGCTGTGGACAATCTAATGTACTAAAAAAAAGGAACACTTCTGTCTTTCTTTCCTTTTTTGCTCATTTGCTGATAAAATGTTCTTCCATCTTATGATACTCTTATAAAGCTGTTGGTGGAGAGCCCCTCAACTCTGCTTTATGCTCTGGAAAGTGCTTTTTCATAGAGGGGGTAAAAAAACCCCAAAGCCTTTGTTTAAATGCTCCCCTCGCTGGTGGTGTAGAGGCTGAATAGAATAATTAGACTCTGCTGCTTTGCCAAGGGAAGAATTTTATGAGCTTTAAAGGATATTGCTCAGATCACCAAGATGTGCAAGGTCAGTATTTGGCATGTGATCCTTCCCATAAAGCTCTGCTGACAAAACTGATCTCTCACCTTAGAATAAATAATCCTTTCCCAGTAACAAACTAATGGGGTTCTTAATTTATTATGTTCTGTTTTGCAATAAAAATATATAACAAAAGTGCAGACAACATGTTCTTATATGAACCCTTCATACAATTACATAAAACTTTACAACAATTCAAGGATATGCATTCTTCTATTTATTTGTAAAAAGCCACAACTAAAAAAAAAAATCAAAACCAACAAAAAGAAAAATCCAAGCATCTAGAGAAGCAATAAAATATTAAAATGTAGAAGCACAGTGCTAGTATGTGCTACTCACTGTAGTAGCACAGTATTAAGCATTTCTATGAAAATATCCAGGATTCTCTTTACACTTTGATGTGAAGTGTTTGTTTCTTGAAAGTGTTCTGCATTGCACTGATAACTCCCTAAACTGTTTGATGCAAGGCTGGTTACATGAGTTTTCCTTAATGAATTCCCTCAGGGCATCTATAACCTGTGCTCCCATATCAAAAGAACAGATTAACGTCTTTTCAAACTAGAAGGTTGAAATCGCAAATCAATCTATAAATAAAATGGTATTTTACACTCAGAAACCTAGGACATTTGAACTGTCAAAGTTTTCAAGATCCTTTATATTAACAGACTTTCAGTTGTAGATTTCTCAGAAAAATCAGGGTACTTGAGTCAGTACAAAGGAAAACTGTTTCTCACATACTATTTTATGTGGTTCAAGAATGCACATTAGTACTTGATCACACTTTCATTGATGGGTAATAGCAGCCAGCTTTACAGAACAGGAGTATCCTGTAAATCACTGAAAACTATTGCAGTGGATTTCCAACAGAAGACAAGTGTGTTTAGGACTGAACAGAGAAATCAACAACAGTTTGCAGTTCTGGATTGATTTCCTTGTAGGTCTTCAAACACTTCTTGATTGAAAGAAAAACAAAGTTCTCCTTTATTCTGATTCAACACCTGAAAGTCTTCATATTTTTTATCAAATTACACAGTATTTACAGCTACAGTCTGCCACCTTCACACCACCCTCATTTCTCTGCAATGTTTTCTGGAAAGCTACACTACTTCTCTCTCATCTTAAAAGCCATTTGGTCACACTATCACTATTTTCAGAAACCCTCTCTCACAGTCTAGATTCATTCTTGCAGCAACTGTAAAATATTGTAATAAATGTAACTTGTCATACCTCATTGAGCACATTTTCATTAACAACAGCACCAGTTCTATCTTCTTTTATATATAGGAACATGCATAGTATATTTTCTAATGCCTATTAACATATAAAAAGATAGGAGAAACTTTGATAAATTTTGAGGTAACAAACTAAGTCCCAATTGCCACTATCAGTTCATCTTCAAGCACTGCTTTCTTTGACTGTGAAAACTTGACTATCATCTCAGGAAAAAAATATTATAAAAAAATATAATGAAGAATTTGAAAATGGTTTAATTAATCCTCTGTGAAAACAATTGACAAGATCCCTAAACAATAAAATTTTGAGCTAACACATATTTGATTTAATCACTATGTGTTGAACAGAACTGAAAACAGAAATCTGCTGAACACTGACAGGTCTATATTAAAGGGGAGATTTCAGGTAAAGAGCTGGGATTTGTGTGTATCATAGTAAGAAAACTTTATCAACTGCCAACACTGTGCAGTCAAAGTCAACAAAATACATATATACAGGATATATGGGTACCGAAGTCTAAGTAAGACCTTCTTACACATACATCCTGTACACATATATCCTGTGTAACATTCGATTATTCTTCCCTCCTGAATGGCTTTAATAATTATTAGCTATTCTCTGAAATTTCTGTTAACTGAAAAATGAAATGAATCTCCACAGACAGCCAAACTACGGTCACTTTTAACATATGTAGTATTTCAGAAGAAAGAAAAAGATGCCAAATGCCAGAAAAACATGGTTTTTTAGTTATTAACTACTGTTCATTAACCTCTGTAAAGATAAATAGTCTATGGTTACAAATACTTCAAGAATTCTCTCCAGTCATGCAAAGGAAAAAACATACATACACAATTTAAGGTACCATCCTTACAAAACTCTTTTTTTTAATGTTAATAGGACTCCTGGGGTACAAGCAATTAGGTTACTATAAATAATCTAAAAAAGTAAAATAACTGTTAAAACCCCATATACACACATAAAAAAACCCTAAACAACTGTGTTACCAGAGATAACAATTAGCTTATGATCCAACTTGTTTCTAAATCATCCTGCATATGACAAACAAATACAGAATATCAAAAACTCCAGAAGGAAATGACCATGAGAATGTTTAAAAGGCAAATATGACTTTGTTTATACAATATTCTCCTTGGAGATTTAAGCTGTCAGAAGATAAGGGGATCTAGCAAGATTGTAATGAAAATAAAAGATCGCATTGTCCCAAAGGAATTAGAATAGCTTTGTAAATTAATAAATAGAAGACATTAATATGCCCCTACAAAGAAAAGGCTTCTTAATTTACTATGATGTATGCATAAATGCCTTTTATTCACACTGTTAAAAGGAAGATGAGCAATACTTAAGGGCAAAGGCTACACTTTCAATAAAACAAAGCATAAATGAATGGGAATTAGATGAATATATCAGATGCAGACAGAATACATTCTTTGAAGAAAAACTTGTAATAGGGATCTAAAAAGGAGTGGTTTTGGCATTACCATGCAAGACCAATAGATGCATAATTGTTCACAGAGGCAGACATCTTTCAGTCACTGAGTACATCAGAATTCAGTGTCCTAAATTATCAATAAAAAGGCTGCAAACTTTAAGAAGGATCTGTGAGAAATGAAGATTAAACACAGGATGCTTCCCTGATCCAATCCTCCTTGACATAAAAGTTTGACTTATGGTATGGTCAGGACAAGGGGTTTAGTCCACTGTCCTCCCTGTCTGCTGTGACCTGACAGGTCTGTCTGACAGGTGCTCTTGGCCACCATCCATGACATGGCTTAAATAGCATCTTATCCCTTCTGTCATTCCTTTGCTCTCCTTTTCACCACTCTTGGGTCTCCCTTTCTCCATCCAGTCTCCTCTCACACAACCCATCTCTAGCTTTTCCCCTTTGGTGCCTGTTTTGCCACATTCATACTCAAATTCCGAACATCTGATACCATTACCCAAGTAGTTGCAACTGGTATGTACTGCCAGCCTGGCAAGACTCTGCTCCTCTAATGATCTGCAATGCTCCCCTCCCATTACCTGTGACATTCAGCCATTTCTCCCATAACTCCTGCTTACCTGCCTAAGAAATACAGCCACTTCTTATATGCAATTTCTGTCAGCTTCACACACTATCATTCATCACAAACACCTGTATCTCATGTCATATATCCATAAGTTTCTAACATCCTGTTTGATTATACCAAGCTCAGAACAGAGACTACTCATATTCCCACAGCCCTAAGGGCACATTCTACTTCTCTTCCTAGACTCAACAAGTAAGGCCACTGTGTTTAACCTCACAAGTTACATGACTAGAATTGGGAGAAATGAATCTGTGTGGAAGGATATGTCCACACAGGACTCTAAGTGAGCTAAGTCTTGCTTTGCCTACAGACTTGAGCCCACATACATACCACAGGACCGGGCTTCTATCTAAAAGTTGTTCAACTGCCTGTGTAGCCTCTCACCAAGGCAGCCTTTCCTTGCACTCCATATTTGTCCATACTTTGAAATTCTTGACTTCCAGCTTGGTTTCTCCCTCATCTGTATACTCCTCCATTGCCCACATGAAAAGTAAAACAGTGTTTCTTTACTTCTCAGCTAAAACCTTTGCTGAAAAATCCAGGAATATAGACACCAAAATTTCTTTTATACACCAGAGATGCCAGAATTTGTTGTTAAATATTTTCAGCCTAAGAAGTCTGCGTTCTTCTCTTCACCTTGCAGATGTGGGAGATAGAGACCTTCCTCTTTTCTCACATACACTAAGAAAAAAAACAATGTGGGCCCCATTTTTCTGCTAATTCTTTTTCCAAGATGTTGGAAATGCTGGGAATAAAACCCAGGAAATTATTCTCATTCTCTTGACACCGGAAGAAGATGGCTGGATCACAACAGCACTTAATTTCTCATGTCAGGAAGGGACGATGGGAAACATTGCCCCTATTGGCAGTGAAAGGATTATCATCCTGTCATTCCATCTTGCATTCATCCGGAATGCACAAGGCTTACAATCAGGTCTTTCCTAAACCCACAGATTCTCTGTATTTTCAGAGGGCTTCTGGGTTATAGAAAAAAAAGCAGTTTATTGGACTTACGATAATTTTATTTGCATGTAACTTAGCTGGGTTGGCTTTTCAACTTTCCATCTTTAACTTTTTATTAGTGTCAGTACTACTTTGTATATTTTCAGGATCAGAGTAGAGTAACTTTATCTGTACACTACAGGTATTGCTCCTTACAAGTTCTCCAAAAGCTCCACTGAGCAGCAGGTGAAAGCTTTAAGTCTTTAGGACAAAAACACCAGAGATGACACTGTGGAGGAAGAAGTGCAGTCACCCCTCATCACACTCAGCTAATCATGGAAGGAAAAGCTGCAGTGTAAGATATGGTAAGACGTATCACAGGCAGGTTCAGGAAAAATCCCAATACAAAATGTACTACTAAGAATGCAGAAGAAGTATGGAGAAAATTTAACTTCTGTATACAGTGCTATGGTGATTTGTATACATAATTGATACATAATTTTCATCAGTAAAACTACTTTACATTTAGGTAAAATGTTTTACAGTAAAGTACTTAGTGGGTTGATTAGCTTACTGAAACAATTATTGAGGATAATATAATTGCATTCATATGGAGAAAATGCTGGATGCTAAAGGGCTCTCTAACAGAAAAGATGTTCACTTGCAGTGTGATTACCCACTGAATCAAATTATCAAAGAAGACAATGGCTTCGTATCTTCCTCCTTACAGCTTCAAAACAAAATTGGATAACCCTCTGGAAAATAGTCTTAGCTAAATTTTACTTATTAAACTCAATATAGATGTAAAAACAATGTGTGACAAGATGATCTACTGATACATACTAGTGAGACATTTTGTCACAGTATGGACAGGGCTTCAATTGTCAAAAACCAGAAGAAAGGAATTATGTGAACAGATCTGTGGAAGAATAATATACTTTTTTCACATGCAGTTGGTGAAAGTGATGGTGACTCTCCCGAACTCACCCCTGGGAATCAGAAAGTACAAACCAGCCACACAACACAGAGTTAGGCATTAGTACTTCTGTGGAGCAAGACACCCAAGCTGACATAGGAAACAGTGTCACATGTCTTAAAGCATCTGTATTTCTGTAGAGACAGTAGTGGGAACAAGAGGAATACCTCAGTCTTGCAGGCTTGACCTCATTTAGAACATATGTCCTTTCCAATTCACAGTCCAGAACCCGTACATTAACACTACAACTGAATCAGGTATCACAATACAAAATGGAAATTTGCTTCCTTAAGCTTATTACATTTAATCCATCATGTAAGATTTTTTAATGTTGCTTTTTTCTTATGTTCTTCATTTGCTAGATAAGTATTTTAATCCACATAATTTTAAAACAACAAAAAGAGATTCTATATATGTTTAACTACTATGGGAATAATTCATGATTTGAAGGGCAGCTCTAAAATCAATTTCTGCAGTGTGAGTGAATTTTCACACTACACAGACAAAAAAGGTTAGTATTCTGGATTCCACATTTTAGTTGTGCATTACTAAAAGTCAGCTAACTAACTAGGGAAAAAAACTTTAACAGATAAAAACAACAGAATGCATTTGTTCAGGTGTGATGGTGAGCATGCACTAACTGCAAGAAACCAGATTGTTCTGACCTAATACAGAAATATTTAAGGGAATACTTTAAAATATGTCAGCCACAAAATGCAGTAAGATAAAAGAAATGGATCATGCTCTCTTATCTATCATACTCATTGCCATAGTGTATAAACAATTCTAAGAAAATTATATTCATGGCAAGATACTTTTTCCTCTTCAGCTGATACCTCAAGTATAGACCTCTATAGAGAACCAGAAAGCTCTTATACATGATAGACATGAAAAATGTAGTAGTATCACTCAATCTTCCACTTTTTATATATTCTGGAAGCTCTTCATAAAGCTCAGCATGTTCAGATATAAAAAACTCAGAGATGATCTCATATTAAATTTGGGTTGGGTGCCTAAGTGAAAACCAAAGCCACTTCAGACTGTACCAATAAAAGAGACATCCTGGAGATCAGGTCAGCTTTGGGTGGTCTGTACCACCTTTGAAGCACAAGTTCTGCCCACCAAGTAGCTGGTGAACCTTATGCCATCAGCACCTAATTTGCATTTCCTTTTTCATTTCAGTTCAGAAGTGTCTGAAAGTGTGTCACAGTCAGTTGCAGCACCTTTCCATAAAATATAACAGAATATAATGTGTCGTGACAGTAATGTCTGAGGTCCATGCAGGGTAAATACAGCCAAACTTACCACAGTCTCATCCAAATGGCCTTTAGGGATTTGTCTCTGTGATGAACATTTTAGCAAGCACAAGATGGCACAAGTCAAACATTATCTGAGAAAACACTAATGCCTGGGCAACACAAATGAATAATGGTTTCAATCTTCCTCTCAGGCAATGTGCTATTTATCAGTACAGATGCAGCTCAAAGTAAAGCTACGAAATATGAATATGGGCCTAAGATCATAGTATTGTCACCCTGAGTGAGAGTAACTAGGTGCTGAAGGCATGGCCATAGCGTAACGTCCCATCTCTGTGACCATATGTGAGCATGTGTGAGTTCCACCTCTCCCACATAAATCTACCCCTACGCTCGCTAGATAAATTATGCTTCTTTTTGTTCAAAAGCTTGCTGATTTCCCATTTTATTCCTTTGCTACACTTTGTTTGCAAATCACTGAGAGCTGATGCATCAGCAAGCAGCAGAGGCTTGGTTAGGACAACAGACTTCCAGAAGGACCTGCCACATCTGGATCAAAAAGAATGTTTATGACAGCAGTTAATACAAACATTTGCCTCTTTTTTTCTTTCACTTCTAAAATCTCTACACCACGTTTTTGTAATACTTGCTCCCCAGAAAAAAAAAAGACATTTCACATTCCTCACTGATAAGAAACACAATCTTTTGAAATCATTTACACTAAAACTTAGCAGAGTCAGAGTGCCACATCACTAAGGATTATTACAAATCTGCTGAGAGGTAGTCCCACTTGACTAAGAACAACATTGGTATGCTTATTTACTGATAAAATGAAAATACAAGAACTCTTTTATATCGTAATGCAAAATGTAAAGATACTTAACATGGATCAGTTCCAAGCTTATTCTGTGCAGAAGTCCCCAGCAAATGTCTGGCATACATGTGAAGCAAGAGTTGGATGGGAGAGACTTGGGAAAAAAAAAAGTAAAAAAGAGAAAGAATTGATGGTATTTGAGCTAATCTCTAAAGAAGTGTTACAGATTAATTCCCACTTCTGAGATTTTGCTGGTCAGATACAAGAGTAAGGAAATATATTCCTTCTTCTTTTGATTCATAACTGTCTTCTGAATTATTATCACCTTAAATATGAATATTTCTTTTGGATAAACTACATCCCTAGTTTAAGCTGACACAGATGCTAAACTTCAAAACTGTATTTTCTTCAGATGGATGCAACTTTACAGGATAGAAGAAATATTTTAAATTAAATATTATTTATATCTTCTATCACTGTAATTTCAATGCACCTTAACATTTATTCCCAGATTAAGTTCTGCTGGATTTCAGAGTTGAATTCAGAAATTCTACAGTAACTTATAGATCTAATTTGTGCCATTGACACATTTTATAGTAGAATTGTTTCTGTCAATTGTCTTGAGAGAAGTTTGTATATTAATTAAATACTGCTATATTTTTAGTCTGCAG
Organism: Gymnorhina tibicen; assembly: GCA_013399875.1. Classification (NCBI taxonomy): domain Eukaryota; kingdom Metazoa; phylum Chordata; class Aves; order Passeriformes; family Artamidae; genus Gymnorhina; species Gymnorhina tibicen. The sequence goes on from VXAZ01003670.1 coordinate 1,547,420, forward strand.
TACAGAACTCATGCAAAAAATTTGCAAACAAATCTGTATGAAGTAGAATACAGTTCTGATGCATTTACTTGATTATAAATATCCAGTAGGAATTATATTATACTACGGAAAAACTATGCCAACCTTTTAATTAAATGATACATTTTAGCATTAATTATACAAAGCACTGAAAGTTACAAGACTGCCCTACTGCTTCCCTTCCCTGAACCTAAAGTAGCCCATTTGATTTACAGTAAAACAGATGGGGTTAATAACTACATTGGGATGAATGTGAGTACCTACTCTAATAAGAAAGACTACAAAAACAGAAGTTATGGCAGACATGTAATCATAGCTGCCTTTTACTTATAAGCGCTGGAGGTAGCTCAAAAGCACCATGACTTAGGCTATAGTTTCACAAGTCTCTGGCTGCAGTACCAGACAGACACACAACTGTTTGTGCAGCTGCTCCATGAAGCAGATTAGGGAAAGTATCCAACTTAAATATAATACAGCAGGAAAAATTATCCAGTGTTAGTTTCCCACTGTACTTCACTAAGAAGCCACAAAAGTGGTTGGGATATTACAAAGAGCAGAGGACAGCACATACTGTCGAAAGTCAGCAAAGAAGGAACATGAATAACTTAAAAGTTCATATTAATGCTAAAAATAAATAAAGAGAAAAATAACAAAGAGCTTTAGGAATACCCATGATCAAAACTGGCACTTAACTGAGAAATTGTCAGACAAAGCTATCCCATTCTGTTTGAACAGAGTACTATTCTTCAGCATAAATGTTTCTGATACAAATCAGTGAAAATGATGTGGAGTAAGTCAAACAAGGCAAAACTAACTACCCTTGTTAAAAGAGATCTCCAATACACAGCTGGTTCACAAGCCTTGGAATGAATTTTATCCTTCCAGTACCCCAGACACTCACAAAGTAAGGAGGTATGCAAGCGTGGAAGATGAAAATAAAAGCCATGCTTGAAAAACTCATACTGACTTTAATTCAGGAACCTATGTTAAATAAGGAAATCAGAATTACAGGGCACTCCACAAATCCAACAGAGAGAAGCAGGTTCTTAACTGAATCTGCTGAACCTCTATTTGCCCAAGGAGCTTGAACACAGATGTTAGAAAACAAAATACTTAAAAACAGTGAATATGTCTTTTAATGCTCAAATTCATAATAGCAACCCAATTCTTACTGAAATTGATGTGGCTTGATACCTCAATTGACATTGTCTAACTTCAGGGAGCAATTGAGGCACTGAGGTGGAGATGAAGAAGCCAGCTAATTTTCCTCTGCAAGTACTTCTCTCTCACCGTTGACTACAAAAGATCTCAGGAAAGCTAGGCTCCTAACTTAGGTTCCAAATTACATGGAAGGAAGATAGGTTTTGATATCCTTGTGGAGTTAATCAAACTACTCAAATGCACTCCACTTAAGTACAGACAGCAAGGAGTCTCGTGGCTCTAGGTTTTTTTCTGTTATTAATAGAGAAAAATACCTCCAGGAGTCATGACTGGTGCACCTCACTGTCCTTTCTCTCCACAGCCTACACTGAGGGCTAAACCGACTACTTTAGGAAGAACTACTTTCAGCAAAATTACTAGAACTTATAATCACTAAGTATGAGTGAACAACAGTAAGAAATAGGTACCTTTCAATGGCAAATTGGGTGCTGTGTCTCAGTGTGTTTCAGCACATCCTCAACAGAAGAAGTAATTATCTCAGTGATTCCACCACTCAGCTGTCTTGAGTAACTCAATGCCAAATCACCATGCTATGAAACTAATCTCAATGAGTTGTACTTTTCACTTGCCACCTCTCAGATGAAAAATATAAATCCTGGACTTCAAGATGTTCACATGTTCTGTGTATGAATGGGAGGGTGGGAAAAATACCTATTCTTTCTTTAAGAATCTGTAAAAAAAGAAAAAAGGATATAACACAATAGTGTATGTTGCAAAACCTCCTGCTTTTACTGCACCAGAAGAGACAACATAAATTGAAAATTGATGGATTACTGTGTTTGTAGGTTCTGAGCTACAGTACAGAAAACTGTTTAGCTATAAAATGTTTCTTTAAACTACTTTCCTTCAGACTGATACTGCAGACATTCAACACAAAGAATCTTAACTTTTGAAGCAAATGTAACCACAATGGTTTTCTTTATTCTTCTTGAAGGAGAAGTATTAGAGTAACTATATTTATAAACCATTATATGCAATCCTTCATGGTTATTCTTCAAGAGAGCTTTAAGTGAAAAATTTATAAAGAACAGAGAACATTGGTTTTCACTTTCATGTATTTATATGTGTGAAGGAAAGGGTCAAAGGTAAAAGTAGAATTTCTCACACTACTTTCCTTGTGAATAACAGCTGAGAAGTCTGGAAAGCAAACTAATTGCTTAACTTTCACATTATCAACAAAGCTGTCTTTTGAAAGTGCAGTTAAAATCTCCATCATCTGTTATGTTTGATCAAGTTAGTTTTGACTGAAATACTCACACTATCTAAAAAGAGAGCTGTTTATTTTTTTTAAAGGGTTTCAGAGACACCTAAGAAAATGTTGTTTCTTTTGACTTCTAAGCCTTTTCGGGAAAGGCTGCAGTAACCATAAGTACTGCCATCAGAAGAATCTAAATGATGAAACAAATGGCGTCTTGTTAGAAAAAAAGTACATTGAAACAATGAATGTTACCAGGTTATTTTGAGTTTCTGATACCTTTACACTTAACACTGAAAGAATCATAGAATCAATTTCCACAGAGGTTGGAAAAGACCTCTGAAATCATCGAGTCCAACTTTTGACTGAACATGACCTTGTCAACTAGACTATACATCCAGTCATTTACTGAACACCTCCAGGGGTGGTGACTCCACTACATCCCTGGGCAGTCCATTCTGACATTTAACAATCCTTTCAGTTATGAAATTCCCCCTGATGAATTCCTCTTGATGTCCAACCTGAACCTCCCCAGGTGCAGCTTGAGGCCATTTCCTCTTGTCCTGTTACTGACTGCCTGGGAGATAAGGCTGAAAGGCTGACCCCCTCATCTTGCTACAACCTCCTCCCAGGTAGTTGTAGAGAGCAGTAAGGTCACTCCTGAGCCTTCTTTTCTCCAGGCTAAATATCTCAGCTTCCTCAGCAACAGCCCCAGCTTCCACAGAAAAGAGGGAGCATGTGATTCTATCTCTACATATGGCGTATCAAATAGAATGAATGTTTCAAGTCTTGATCCACATCAAAGCATTGTCCAACATTCCCTCAGCAAGATTTGAACCTGGCTCCTAGATATTTTAATGAGCAACAATATCTGAAATAGAAAAAGGAAAATTTCAAAAAATGTATGACTAGATATTAGCCTATCTCTGTAATTCTACCGCTGACATCAAATCTCTCTTTGGAGGAACCAAGACATTTCCTAGTCATTATGGGGCTGCTGACAGCTTAACACGGCAAAACAACTTCATGTAACTTCAGCAAAGACCCTAAGAAGATGCAACTACATCATGTACCTTGTTCTTCCTTGGAAAGCCAGATTTCTGCATGCATCCCAGTAAACTACAGATATATACTAAACTTTTCATGCTTCCTGAGTAAAAAATAGCTTATTCTCCCTATCTCATTGCATTCAGCCAATTCCTAAACAGCACTGTTAAAAATGCTATTGTCCAGCAGTTCAACTGCCGTCAACGGTAGTATCAATAAAATCTGCTTAAAAGCAACTTGAATGGGTTAATGCTACTTAACCATAAATATACAATGCAACAGAAGGAGCCCCAGAGTATCGGTGACAGGGACATGTGGCACAGGATTCACAGCAGACCTGTGCTTCTCCAGAAGAAGCCCTGAGGCCAGGTAAGAGGTTTCAGGCCACTGAATATACTATCAATGTTTATGCTCAGAAAACCAAACAAAAAAAAATGCTTAATTTGTGTAATACACAGGAACAGAACAGCTTTTCTTTTAGTATTACTGATTTTAATCTCAGAGTCAAATGAAAGTGCTAACTAAAAATAACGAAAGTAAAAATATATAAAGAAAGTAAAGTTATGAGCGTAAGGAGAAACATCAGATAAATCAGACAGGAAATGCAAATGGATGAGCAAGAGAATGATGTATGCAAGTGAAAGTCTGATATAAAGAAGGAAAAGTACATTAAAAAAGAACCAGGACCCTTCATGCTCTGTGAGCTGTCTGTGAATTGTTATCTTTCTAAGACTGGATATGTTTTCACTTCTCCACATTTATTCTGCTCAGGAACTTGGTGTATCTATCAAAGGCATTATCAAGGATTCTAACGTGAGACTGACTACCACCTGTGTTTCCTTGGCAAAATAATGGGGCTTATTTTTGCAATAGATTAATTCTGTGAAATTGGTCTAAAGATCATACAGAGAGACCGCAATCTCTGAAAAAGAAAGGAAAAGGAAAAGGAAAAGGAAAAGGAAAAGGAAAAGGAAAAGGACCAAACAAAACAACAACCCCCCCCTACATACACACACAAAACCCCAACTTATCCATAGACACAAAGGAAAATTATTAAAACAAAAGGTCTATACACATACTGCAGCACTCTCCTGAACTTAGATATGCTAGAGTTTCCTAGCACAATATTTGGGAATAAAGTTTAATCTTCTACCCTGAAGAACACATTTCTCCCTCCAGCTTCAGAACAAGCCTTTCAATCACTTTCTAGCTCATTGTTCAAGCTCCGCTGTATTTTAGGCCCTGGCTTTGTCCTTAGCCAAGCCAGTTGTCTGTGGCTTCCTCAGGCAAGGAAGAATATAATATCTATGCTGTACATAGACAGAAAAAAAAAGCAGCAACAGAATAGATCTGGATGTCCGTGTTGTTAAAATATCTAACACCTAAAACATTGACGGTTCTCTTTAAGATGTATTAAAACCCAACAGAAGTGGATTAACTCTTTGTACACATCACTCAGAGGAAAAACAACTAGATTACTGAAGTATAAATACATAAATATTGATCTAAAAAAAAACCAAACAACAACCCAAGCATTTTTCCAAATCTCAAATTACTTTCTTTAAATCTAGAAAGAGACAGATGGGGCTTCTCCTTGGGATTAACAAGACGTGTGGAAGCAAGCACCTCTCACTAGTCCTGTGAAAGGTCAGCCAGCCACCCTCTCCCCTGGGATGTAAAATTCTCAGGGTGGGAAGGAGAGCAGGTAGAAATCTCTGTCTAGCATTATCATCAAAAATTCGTATATAAAGGCAAAAAGAACTAGGAGTTTAGGCCGTGCTATGAAGACACAGAACAAGGATGTCTTGCCAGTGTTTGAAGCATTCTGTGTTCTGAATCCACTGTCTGTTTAAAATACAACACATAAATATAAAAGAGAACAGAGTCCAAGTCCCCCTACTGTCATTTTCTAGGTAGACACCTTTTCCCTCCCCGAACAGAAAGGGAGGGAAACAAACACAAAGTTTTGCAGAAAAAGTAGCACAATTAAAGTGTTAGGAAAGATCCTAGTATTGTGCTCTCACAAAGTAAATACTTGAAAGCAGCTAATACATCTAATTTTTGAAAACTCATCGAAGTGACAAGAGAAAAACCACAAGTAAAAATGCTTTCACTTAATGCATTTCTTGAAGGTCCTTTGAGGCTCCTAATTACTAGAGTAGTAACAAGTAGAATAGAACAGGACTTGATGTTCAAAGGGCAACTAGATACTGGTGCTGGAATAGATGTGGGAGCAGACAGCAGAAAACACTTTCAAAGAAAAATTCCTGAAGTAGAACTTATTTAAGACAGCATGGAGTACAAGAATTTTCTCTTCAGATTAATTTTCTTACATCTAAAGTAGGCTATGTACTACTGTACTGTTCTTATAACTCTGGTGGCCTAACTACACAGATAAGACTAGGATTTGTAGATATGGATAGTAACTTTTTATGAGTTCAAAAAACATAGTTGAAAGTTTATCCACTCAGGACAGATCATAAGAGAAACTATCTCCATCTACAAACTTCTGCCTAACTTATTTTACATTAAAAAATCCAGTAAAAATGAGAATTTTAATAAGTTATACAATACAAAAGTCCTATTTTTTTTCCTACCATTTTTTTACTTCCTTCAGCTAGGAATGTTCTCAATCCTATATATTTACTATAGCAACAGAGTCATGAATCAAAAAAGATAGTTGAAAGCAAACCCAAAAAATAGCTCAAAAAAACATTCACTAGAGAATCACAGAAAAAATAACCTGGTTTCACTTAATAAGGCATGTTAAGCTTTAGCCTGCTAAAGAATGGAGGCAAAATATTATTTAGGTAAGGTATAGACTCATTTGGTAATTAATAATACATCATGGAAGATTGCTTCCCATGTCTTCCTTTCCCTTCATAGTGCTACAGATTTCTTTTGATAACCTGAAGATGACTTGGGGCAGGAACAGGCAGGAATTGTTTCTTCATGGTGAAATAGCAGTGTTGTAAGATGTCAAGGTGCTCAAAGTATCTCAGTTGTGTAAAAAATAAAGTAGTTGTCATGCACAACCTTTCTCCATCTGTGATCAAGTAATAAAATGTTTGACAAAATCTTTAAAGTCCTGTTTTGTTGTAAAACTTGATAGTTTGAAGTCCCATCAATGGATCTCAGGTTTTACTACTTTCTTAAAAGTCTGAGACAAATTCAGTTAGACAGTATGGAGAAGAGTGCAGAAAAAAAAGGAAGAAATTTTGGCCATTATCTGTTTTTTAAAAAAGTCTTAATGAATAACTATACAAAAACTGACTGCACAGGGCAATAATGTCAGTGGTGTACACGTCTGTGATGTTGAAAGAAATAAGTATGACTTCAGCACTTAAATAGGTAATCTGACTTGATACCCCTAACCCAAGCCATCCAGAAAGTATTCACTTAGGATACAAAAACACATGGATCCTAAGAGCCTTAAAAATTTATAGAGCATGCAAAGAGCATCCAAATCAACCATAAACACTTGATGTGATATTTACACTTGAAAAGAATTTTGTGAGACACATACAATAGCAAAAGAATGCTACTAACACTGCATTTCCATATTAAATAGATGGTGTCAACTTCTGAAGGCTAAATAGTAAAGGAAAAATAAAAAATAGGAAAATAGAGCTGTAGAAAAAACCAGCACATTTTTCCCCAGAATTTGTCCATGCTCTAAAGTTTTGAGTCAAGAGCAACCAATACCACCTTTTCCTATATTATTATGGGAACAGAAGCAAGTTAGAAGGTTTTTTGAGAAACTACTTAAACTTTGAATTAAACTTGACATGCTCTCTTTAGAGTATTTTCCTTGCTTCATTTTCCTAGAACATCAAATAGAGTTTTCTTGGTCTTAAGAATTTTCATTCTTAAGTTTTCAGGAAAATGCTGTAATTTTGTTCTCACGCGGAATGAGGTTTTACATTTTCAGGTGTGAGTTTTAAGAAAATATGCAAAAAGCTTGCACCTTTGTGCATCTTCTCAAATCTTTTTGAAAGTATGTTCCTGTTCCAGTCGCATTAGGAACCATAGCAACTGCAGAGAGAAGACGAGTATCAAAGAACTATTTCAGCTAGTGAAGCAAATCTGTAGTTAGAAGCAAGAACAAACCTATGATCACGATTTTTTTTTTCACCCTACTACCTTGTCTGTTCTGTATCTTAACTCAAAAACTGGGATGTTCCTGAAAAGCAGCAATTTCAATTGCAATTTTTTAAACCTTTTTTCCCCTAGGCTCCAGTGACTGTCTGTAGGAGTGATGTTGTCTAAGGCTTCAATATAACTTAGCCCCTTACTTTCAGAATATACATATACACTATATACAGTTCATGTACGTAAAAAGGCGTAATCATTGGAGTTACTTGACTACATTTAAAACAGATATATTTGATCTCAATTCCTTTGAACATTATGGGACTAAATGCCCCTACCTCTCATGTAGACACTGCAGTGTTGACTTCTACATTCTGAAAGAGTGAACTTGAATCTTTTGCCCAGAATACAGTGTCATTTGTTTTTCTCAAGGTTTTGCAGGATATCCTCTGTGGGATCAGCACCTTGCTGTAGTGTTAGGCCTGGAGCACAGAAAGGACACCCTGTGACAGCTAAAACAGCACTAGATAGATGCCTGCTGTGCAGCTGAATCAAGCCCTGAATCTCATCTGAATGATCTACTCTTAACGCCTTTGCCTCAGGGAGGGTCACACTGAACTGTGTCATTAACCCATTTTGTTCTTAGGCAGTTACCTTTTCCTCTCTTCATGGTGCCCTTCTAACTTCTCACTATTTCATCTTCCATGTCCTGGGCTAGTTTGTACCACAGTAACACAGCACAGAAAGAGGAAGCAAAATCAAAGTTCTTTAAAACCAAAGGGGTGATTAATCTGCCTCACAGTAAGGACTAAGTGCAGTGAGTGGAGGAAGAGCTATCTTTAAACCCTAAATTATAATAAGTACTCATAAAAAAACATTATCTTTAAAAGAAAACAGCAGGTTTATGATCCCCAGGTGTAAAAGAAAGAAAAAAATAAAAGCCAGCTTAATAAACCATTAAATACAAAATGGAAATATTAAATGAAGAACTAGATCTTTCTCAAGGGAGTAATCACTACGAAATTTCCTTAAATATTAGCTTCTACCTAATAACACATTAAAGAAAAACACCTTGCATAAAACAAATTACAGATTTTAATCCTCTGCTCTGAAGGAAACCCTTAAATTAGATGGCTACTTCAATTTATTTTCAAAACAACAAGAATAAGTCATGAAGAATCAAGTCCCTCATGGGAATGATCAAAATTGAATTTGCAGTTTCCTGTACTATGCTGACAATCATTTACAATAAAATCAGAATGAGAAAGGGAAATTGTCTGTGGGACCACTGAGCCAGGTAATAGCTTCAGTATAACACAGTCACACAGCCAAAATCAAATTAAAATGTACATAGAATTTTAATATGGTCAAACCAGGTCTTACTTTGCTTATAGGATTCTGGCTTGCAACTTTTAAGTAACAGATCAGGAGTGAAAAAAACTACTCATTGGTGATAATCAGGCATTTTACGCTACCACCAATTTGCTTAAAATAACATGACATTAAAATTGTGTTTGGCAAAACAAAGAAAATTAGTTTGACAACTATTTTAGTTTAAAATTGTCATGACATAACAGAAGCACAGAGGAAAGCCATGCTATAACTTCAAATTTCTAGTCCTTCTCCGTACATCTACAAACCTTGTAAATTATAACTACATTATCCCATCTTAAAAAACGCAAAAGACCTCAGAGTCACAACATAAAGAACAGGGAATACTTCAAATATTTAATTCTTTTCAGATACCTAACAATAAATAAATATATTTACATATCCATACTGTGTTTTACACAAGTAGGGAACAAAGACTTGGTATACTTCAGTTTAAAAATAACACATTAACTTGATTTGAAAGACATCTTCTCAGCCACATAATAAGCCTGGCCCTGCAGAACATCTTCGCTGTACTTCACACAAGTTCATTTTCACAAGCAGCCAGCCCATGGCTATCGCAGTGGTAGCAGTGGAGGGAAATGTCCACTGGAATTTAGATACATTTCTCTTCATTCTTAAGAGAAGTTAGTTAATTGTCTCCCATTCAGCAAATAATTCTTTTTTTTAAAGGTCTGGTAACCTTAGAGGATTCACTGAAAAGGGGAACAAAATTGATGAGATCTGGACACTAGAAGTATTTCCAGCTCAGAGCTCCTACATATCTTGAAAAACACTTCTTCTAAAGTGATTCAGGCCTGTGAGTGCAGACTATATTTATAAACTATACAAATAATTAAAAACACTCATTGGAGCAGCACCTTTCCTTTGTGGCACACAAATACCCAAACCACCAAACTACAGAGCTAATTTTTCACTTTGCTTCTGTCACAGTGGATATTAAGTAGCTATACAGACCAGGACAGCTGCAACAGGGAAGAGTTACACACTGCAAAATAGATAACCCAGAAAACAGACAACTCTCCTCAGTACATTCTGCTGTACTTTTAGACGCTATCCAAAATCTCTACATAAATGGCTACTGTACAAGTGCTGAATGGCTATGCAGCTGATCTACAGCAAATCTGTAGCATGCTGTATTGTGACTTGCAATGCATATGCATTTCAAATGCACTGAAATAGTGAATAAAAAATGTTCTCTTCCAGAACTCGAGGGTCAGCAGATCTCTGTCATGGCACTCCTCTAGTCTGCACAGACCTAAGTTCAAGCCTTTAATGCAAGATGAGATTTGTAGATTTATTAAAAATGGATATTACTTGTATCAATAGATTTTTTAAGAGTCAAAGTACAGCTACTTACACTTGCTCGTGACCTGTTTGGTATTAGTAAAAGTTTGTTTCATTACCACTGTTAAAATCACTGTCACCTACTTCATTACACGACATACCTTTCTGCTTAATTCAAGAAGAACAGAAAGTAGATCTTCACTTCTTATTTTGCATGTAAGCAAATTGCCACATTAATAAGCAAAGGCGTGAACAATAGATTTGACAATATGTTCACAGAACCTTCTTGCGTATTTCTACCTCTCCAGCAAGAGGGAAGCTCCAAGCAGTAAGCCAGCTTTCATTTACTTCAGGATAAAAGCAATCACCTCCAAGTAGTTGATAGGCTGGAAACGCATCTGAGCTTATTGCTCAATCATTTGCTTTTGTTCCCAAACCTTACTCACACCCTTGCTCTGTCAGATAGGGTGGCTGTAAGGTTTCAGAGAGTAGGGAACTTCTAAGGGCTCTTACTTTGGTGCGTAGAATAGACTCACCGGGGCATAGCTTTAGACACACCTCTGTGTAGGTATCTAAATACATGAAATTTAGCTAAGTGTCCAAGCTGTCATTACAGTCAAGCATGACACTGGGCTCAGCTCAGTTGTCTAACCATACGTTTCCAGTCACATTTGGAAAGTCCTGAGGTCTTTAGCGATAACCTTGTTTTTTTGTCTCCACAGAAGCAAAATTCTCCTCCCAGGTTTATGTGTACAGAACAGTTCTTTTTGCATATTACCTGGCTAATTCTGTCTTTACCATACTTCATCTAGTTCAAGTACAGGTATAGTTATTTACAGGAAAAGTCAGTGCTTGGTTTGCTAAATTTTGTAATAATGTATTTTAATGTTTGATTCATTCCAATTTGATGCAATTCTACCCCTCCCTCACATTTCCTTTTTGCTGTTTTGACAAGTTGGTTTTCTAATTTTAAAAGTCACTTAAAATACAATCAGATTTGCCCACTCTAGATGTAAACATATCTATCTTTAAAAATTCCATTTAAGACCAGATAACATTAGGTTTACTTCTCTTGGGAAAGGAAACTGGTTTTACCTCTCACAAAGCCTTTGAAAACACAGTACATGATTCCATTTCTAAGCAGTATGTCAAGTTCACCAAGATGCAATTTGGAAAAAAAAAAGGTTAAAAATAAGTCTATACTGCAAAAACTGCAAAATTCTTTGAATTTCTCATGTAGAATATGTAGTTCATGAAAGTGCAAGTATCTGTTGAAGTGACAGTGTACAGAGCTATTAGCTCTATACACAATAGTTCCACTGTAGGACTAAAAATGCAAAAAACCATGTACCAACTTATGAACAAATTCATGTTCTTTAATACTGATACATAATATTCTAAATTAAAGCCCATTCCACAGGAGTCTTTATGACTGAAGCAATCCATCCCATTATGTTATAGTAAAGAACTGTAATCTTCTTGGAGAGAGATTAATGAACAAACCCTTTTTGCTAGAGCAAACACCCGCAGATTAATCTTAAAACTAGTTAAAACATTCAAATCACTTAGCTTTTCTTTGTAAATCACATTTTAAACCTGTCCTAACGCCAAGAAAGGTCTGTTGAGTCTAACCCCTGGCCCCCAAGCAGAATTAATCTTACAACATAATTCTTGGCAACTGTTTTCTTGTCCAGCTTGTTTCTAAGACATGGAATCCCCCAAATTTTTAACCAAAAAGCATTTTAATGTTGTCATTGGAAAATATTTGCTACTATTGAGCCTATATTTTCTTTGCTGCAGTATGACACCACTGGAGTTTTATCTATATAAAGGAGTACAGGTAAGTACTTTCTTACATGTAGTTTTTTCTATGTAGATTTCAGAGCATATTTTTTCTCTCTTCTTTCCAATTGGTCCATGTCTTTCAAGGACACTACCCAAAACTGAACAATGTTCTCCAGTTTACCAATGCAAAACAGAAGTTTCAATTCACAGATCTCTGCTGTCTTTCGGTTTATGAATCTTAGAATAGTTGCCTGCCTGACAACAGTATGAAACTGCTCACTTTTGTCATCTTTTGATCTATCATTACTCCCAGAACTTCTCCTACAGAAGAAATCATTTGCAAGGTATCCCCCTTACTATTACGTCTTCCACTGTTCCTCCCCAACTAAATGGAGCACTTTGCATTGTTCCTATTGAACAACAGTGTTTTCACACTTTGTCACCATCGTGTCCAGGACTATTTTGAGGTCTGTCTTTCAACAAGATTTGACTTGCTAACTTTTGGGTTGTTTTCTTTTTCTTAACACAGAATAAAAATACTAAGTGAAAGCTTCCATGCATACTTGAAAACCTTGGAAATCTAAAAGGCTGCAGGCAATTCTATCTTTGAAACAATACCAAACATTCACTCAAAACCATGAGCTTTATATTGTCTTCTCTGCTGGAGTTCAGTCTTCTTTCAGACTCCTGCATTTTGCCAGCTATTAGCTTCCCAAAGTTCTCAGAATAAGCAGGAAGCAGGCATCCATGAAGATGCAAATTGTCTATGGCCACTGCTCCCAAGGGAATGATGCTTTAAATTTGTACTTCACTTTTTTTTTCCTAATGCATAAGAACAACATAGAACATAAAAAAATCTAAATCAGCATATGTCTACACTGATCACTGTGTTACAGAAACATAAACCAAAATAGTAGTTAGCTAGGTACTAACAAAAAAATGAAAAAAAATCATCTTAGTACTCACCAGTGCACCAACATCAGCTTAATTGTAACTCAGACATTATTGTAACTAGGAGAAATAATTGGTGGTAAATAAACAGGCTGAGACTCGAATCCAGGAGCACAAGGGTACACTTGAAAAGCACAGTTCAGGAAAAGACTGATGTGGTGAAAACTGTTACAGAAGCCCATGAAATCCCTGTGCATCTATAGATACATATATACACACACCCCAGGAGTGCCTACAGGCACAGCACACGTGAGCAAATAAGTATCTAAAGATGAGAATGAGATGGAGTGGGAGCAAATCCCTTTGGAATGATAAAAGACTTGCTTGCAATAAAAATAAAAGAAATAAAACTCGGGGTTAATAATGGAATTTTAGGTATTAATCTAAATCTCCAGATTTCTGCACTTGCAGCAGTCCCTTAATGCTGTGTTTTATGTATATACAGACATACTGGGTCCAAATCGAAGTTATAGTAGCATATGGTTTATCCTGATTTTTATTACAAAGGACTCAAAATACACTATGAATAAATGATTTCTGAAGTTAATAAAGTTTGTAGAACAGCTTTGCTCCTTAGACCAATCAGTGGGTATAATCATTCTTCTGTGCTATTAAAATTGCCTACTTCCTCAGTCCAGAGGGGAGCATGATCATAGCTGTGGGGAAGGGCTGCAGAACAACAGAGAAAGAGGAACATAACTCTGGTGAACCACAGATATTTTTGAGACCCTCATCCCTCAATACAACAGAGTGACAAGTGGAGTCTCTTAACCTGTCCACATTTTTGTCTTTTAATAGAATTCTTAAGTTTCATTTAATTAAAAGAAGTTGGGATTCAGCAGTATTTAGATTTAGGCTTATTTCTATTGCACTTAAAATATAAAGGATTATGGAGATGACAAAGAAGAAAATGTTGGAACATCAAAGCAGTTCATACTGCAAATGATCTGAAGGGCAACATATCATTTGAAACCATGAGAGATATAGCAGCTCTAGCTGAACATTTTCTGATCTTCAAATCATTCTTCAGAAAACTTCACAAGTGAAAAGCAATTGAATCAGTGCCAGGGCACATTTAGTTTTACAAAGACGAACAGAAATTCCATTATTTCTTATGGCTTACCAGAGAAAGCAGCTCAGAAGATTTCAACACATTTTCTAGTTCACACAATTTACTTTAGCTACTGACTAAAACTTTATCCTATTTAAATGTAATAATTGTACTGTGATCTCAAACAATATGATGTAACAATTTGACTTCATTTAATTCTGCTCTAGGATAAAGTGGAAATTGACCTATTGTGTAGCAGTTATTTCACAGAAAAACATGAAACTGCATCAAGAAAGCCTGATTCAATGTACTTCAGAACTTACATGGCAAAGGCATTAAATTTTTCCTACACAGTAGGAAGTATCAGGTAATGCTCTATTGAGGAGTGCAGTTTATTACCTATTGCATACAGACACACACTTGCCAAGTCCACTGTTTCAGTGACAGGTAGCCTCATTCAGAAATGATTGATGCTTCCATATTTATAAAGAGTGTACTACAGTACTAGAGTTGTCAAGCAGTACAAAGAAAAGTCCATTTGCTTTGGACTCCACAACTAAATTCTTATCTCTAAATTTCCCTTTCAACCAGACAAGCTGTTACCTTGTTCTATGTCATACATGGCCACTTTTTAAAGGGTTATGAGCTCTCTTGTGGAAAAACTGTGAAGTGACACAAGATCTGCTATTCTGTTGCACAGCCCTCCATCCTACTGCAGATCACCAGACTCTTAAGGCCTATTCAATTTCTCTCCAAATTTTAGAAATTTTAGGGACTTCTTTTTTCTCTACACAAAAACCAGCACTGCGTTGTGACTACACTGTGACCCTGGTGGCACTTGTTAATCTTTCGATTAGAGGTATAAACAAGGATCAGTGTGAACTTTGAGTAACATCTAAGAACCATACAAAAGGAGTGTGTGTGTGTGTGTACAGATAGAGAGAGGTCTACAGCATGTAAATGTAAGGTTTAAAAAGGATTTGGGTTTATGGTTACCAGAATGGAGATGTTATAGCAAACCCTGTATGGCAGCCACAGTCTCTTCCTCAAATATTAAGATAAGAAATACTAGAAATCAGAAATGTGCAAGAATGTTATCCTTTCAAATGACTGTCTTGAAACACAGTCATACAGCTTAAGTTCTCTAGTCACCCTTCCTGAGGGAAAAATGATTTATTGCTCTCCATAATGTATCTCCCACTTACTGGATTAATAACTTATTTAACTTCATTGTCACCTATCCTTCTGTTCCCTTACCATTCCTCAAAGGTATTAAAAAGAAATAGATTCACAATGAAAAAGAAAACATGCATTCTGAAACACCCTGAAACATCAGGAAAAAACTGTAAGAGTACTCAGTAGGAAGCAGTGCACAAGTGGCGCAATTTGCACCACCCAGCTTGACATGTCCTAAGAGACACGGAATTTTTGCAACATTTGAAAATTGCCAATAGTTGCTGTCAGGAGGCAGCACTTACCACAATACAGAACCATGGAATTTTGACAAACATTAGAAGGTGACAAAGATCTGTCAATATCTTTAGATGAATTTACTCTCATATAAAGACACATGCACACACATAATAGATAGATGGGCAGACAGCTGCCTCATTTCACCATCACAGTCACCCTAAAGTCCCTGGTAGTTAGACATCCTGAAGACTCAGGATCTCTAGACTGTATTTAATGCTGAGTGAAAACACATCTCCAGAGTCAGATACAGATCACTTATTTTAACTGCCTACTTCTCTCTCCTGAATACGTAAGAAACTGAGACAAAACATGAGCTATTTGTGCTGTTGGGATCCAGTTCAACCCTTCAAGGCTAAGGCATCCAACCTCAACATACTTTGAAAAGAGGCAGGTAACAGCAGTGGCAAAGTCCATGACATCTGCTCCCTTCTCTACACACCCCAACAATCCCCTTCACACTTTCTGTGTGACTCCCAAGATGCCTGTCCAGTTGTCAAAGTAGCAGAAGAGGTAATCAGACTCCTAGATACCCAGCCAAGCCTCATCTAAACATAACGGGAATCAAAACATTAGGTGGTGAGATAGGCACCTTGTCATACTATAATTCAGATTGGAAAGGACCTTAAGGAGGTCTCCAGCCCAAAGTCCTTCTCAAAGCAGGGTCAAAACTGAATTCAGGTCAGATATAGTGTCTTGCTATGCTCCTACAACTCCAAGTTGAAAAAACATCAGCAGCATCTTATTATGGTTTCTGAATATGAAATCATTTAGCTTTAATTTTAGTTAGCAATGGTTGCAATTCCTCAAAAACGAGTGGTATGTTCAATAGCATGTTTTTCCACAAATAATTACTTCAAGGTTAAACAAGGTTTTAAATCTAAATAATACCCGAATCCATGCAACATTCTCTCTCAGTTATACTTCTGTACATAAAGGGAAAATAAAGACAATACTACAGACTAAAGCATGTACTTCAAAAATATGTGAAGTGTATAAGGTAAATAAAATATAACTTTTAAGTATATGCTTTGAAAAGTATTTGTTTAAACACAAATGATGGACCAAAGACAGTGGGAGGAGCAATTACTGTTAGGCTACATATTTGGGAAGTAAGGCTTGCACTCCTGCAACAAGAACTGCTTACAAGTGTTTCACAAAAAAAATTAAAAACTAATTGTCAAGCAGTCCTGAGCCCATCCCTCTAGAGGGAGGATATATAGTCACTAGGCTACAAAGGCAGGCTCCTTTCTTTACATCAGTGCTTCTTGAATTCCCTTCTACACTGTAAATTAGCACTGCTTAGAGAGTTAAAAGCGCACGTCTCACATTAGCCTCTGATATGGTGTTTATGGCTTCTCCTTGGACTATCAGGCCACACAGTTTGATTGTGTACTAGCTGAGAAGGGCCTAAAACCAATCCCCTGAATAACTGCTCAGATTGTTTAGAGGGAATCATAATTATTTCTCCTCAAAGGCATGTATGTATCCCTGTCTTTCAGGCAGAATTCATCTAAGAATGAGATATACCCTGCATGCACTATGCAAATACACCACTGACTAAGCCCCACAGGACATAAAAGCAACAGAAATATATGTTTTGGGTCCTGATTTCACTTAATTTCATTTAGCTGTCATTTAAATCCCATTCTTGTGAAGACTGAGAAATTCTTGGGATTGCACAAGTATATTATTGAGGTAACTAAGGTTTGGTTTTGCATGTTGGTTTTTCTCTTGGGTTGGGGGAAAGGAAGAGATATTAAAACAGCCCTCACTGAAGTAAAGCACTGTTGGTTACTGAGCTCTGCGGAGTCTAAAGCCCTAGGTCAGCAAAGAAATACAACATATTATAATATGTATCAAACTCTTGGTTAACTCTTATGGTACCAAGAAAAAGCTAATACACAGAAGTTGAAAGGAAGAACAAAGGCAGAAGAGAGATGGAGAGATTTCTTTGTGCATTTTACCAATGATCCCCTGATTGTAACACCCTTTGACATCTGCGTTAGACAGTCTAAATGGCAAAATTCCCAAAAGGCAGAGAGCAACCCTAGCTTGTTTTTAGCATTAGACAGCCTAAATTTTAAAAGAGGGAAGGCTTTAGGACTCCGAAGTCAATTTTGCTGCCCATTTTAGGACCCCATTCTGCTAATTATTTCAGCATCACAGGTTAAAAACAAGAGAGTTGCCAGAAGGACAACTTCCCAAGCCTGTATGAAGTTACCATATTATCCTTTCAAATCAAGTGGTCATAAAGGTTAATAAGTACATTTAACAGACAAATGACAAGACTTTAGGGCTTTGTCCTCAACACATGTGAACTCTCTATCTCGTTCTATCACATACAACCTCATATCTCCACTATTTTCACTTCTTCTCAGCTCCTAACCAATTTCTGCATTAACTTATGCCTATTTAAATCAAAAAGAAATTAATAGTATATTAAGGGTAATTGCAAAAAGGCAACCCCACCACCAGTCCAAATAACTATTATTTATCGGGTAGCTTCCTGTTGTTTATTAAAACAACTATTTCCCAACCTACAATTTTTTTTTCAATTCTATTTAGAAACTCAAAAGTCTGCAAAACTAGATCCCAAAAATGAACCTCAGATCTCAAAAACAAACTACCCAAGTATGTGTAGTAGGAAAAGACAAAGAATATAGTGGGTGAAAATAGTGGTATAACAAAAATCTCTCTTTTGTAGCACTCCAGGCGTTAATTTTGCATTTTAGTATGGCCCAAATTAAAGAAGTTAAAGAGGAACATCAAGTTACAGGTTTACAATCAAAATCAAAGCATCTAAAATGATGTCTTACTTTTTCTCCAATATAATTTTTTAAAAGTCACAAATGCCAAAAGCAATGCAGTTTCTAATCACCTGCACGATTTAATACTCCTTATTTACAAGCATAAAAGCATAGGGAGAAGCTAAAAATTAATAGATAACTTTTATTAAATCATAAAATAATCAAAGATGAAGATCAAGAAAAGTATGAACAGGTTTGGAAACAAAAAGCAGAAAGCTTTACCTTGAAAAGCAGCTGCATTATGAGATATTAAAAATTTTAATGTAGCACTTGATGTTTGAAGCACTTGCTGTATATCTTGCTTTGCTGCAGTCTGATACCTTTCTTCCATCTTTTTGGTACAGCATGTTGGATTTTTAGAAGTACAAACCTGGAGATCAACACCTAAGGAAAAGGCAGTTACATTGATTAATAAAAAACAGAAGTATGCAAAACACAAACACCTAGAAAACAGCTACTTTTTTTTTTTAACATGGGTATTGACACATAAAAGAAATACCCAAAGCTTTAAAACATTTGGTCTTGTAAACAGAAAGGGGTACCAATTAAAATTCTGTGGGAAGAATACACTTATTACAGTTAATTAATGTCATATAATATAATTTCCCTGGCACTGTAATCTTGTTCCAGCTGTGAATATTGAGAACTAATGTTGGTAAAATATGTTGAATATGCACTGTACATCACGATACAGGTGGTAGATGTCCCATCCCTGGAACCACTCAAGAGCTGGTTAGATGGGGCTCTTGGCAGCCTGATCCAGAGGAAGATGTCCCGGCTTATTGCAGCCTAGATGACCTTCAGAGGTCCTTTCAACACAAACTATTCCGTGATTCTATGATCCTCTAGAACACTGAACTCTTGGAGCAGCTCATGGCTGGCACTCTTGTGCTTCTTTAAATCTTGACTAGAAAAAGCTGACTACTTCTAAACACTACAAACACACCAGTGGAAAGCCCATCCCTGACAGGTTCATAACGAATATGGTTATATTAACTTTTACAAGGAGCAGTCCTAACTTCCAGTCTAATCTCCCTAACTGGACCTTTCTCTAATGTCAAACATTCCCATGAATCCATGACACTGACTCCCTACTTCCCTAATGGGTTGGGAGACATGTCTAGAAGGGAGTATTTTTTAAAACTTTGGGCATGCTGAAATCCCAGAGGGGCAAATCAGTTCTTTTATAACTTTACAACTGGAGCATAATCAAACATAAAAAGCATTATTCACCTTCTATGTTATCATGTGGTATTCAAAATATTTTTTTTAAAATACTGTATCTAAAGAATGCTTTCTAAATATAAGGAACAAACATATGATGAAAGAATAAATACGATAATTTAAATTATATTAATACAAAATTTAACACTCCAAATTCTGTTCTCAAATATGTTGTTTCGCTAACAGATATGACAAGATTTCTAGGAAACACAGTGAGAAACTTTTTTTAATCTGCCCTATGGACTAAATTCTAATCCTGCAGTTGTGTGTATAAACATCACTCTTCATAATAGGTAAAATAGGATGATTATGATTGGAAGAAAAAAGTAAGCAATTAAAAAGTCAACTTAAATCCATATTGCTCGTGACTCTGTAGCCACATTCAGCTCTTACACCACCTCTTAGTAGTTAAACTTTTATTTTTCTACCACTAAACCTACAAGATTTAACATTCCTTTTAAATATTTTTTTCCTAATTTTTCCTCTGATAAATCATTCTAAGTATGAATATAGTTATCAGGAAAGGGAGGCTTTACACATTTTGTACCCTAAATATTAATTGTCTTACATAAATAAGGTGTTTTAAATAATATATTTCAGAAAGTTAAGAAAGAAAATGTTAAGCTACTGATGGCTGGATTAGAGAATTCTGGAAGAATGGTGAAATGTTTAAATACATCATATCATGTCCCATTATCCATGTGTTGGTTGAAGCACTTCAGCAGCGCAGTGAGAAAGTGTTATTATTTACATACAGCCATCCCAATCCTAAAGCAGCAACCCACTGTGCATATTTAGACAGGTAGAAAAGATACAGGAGATTCCTTAGAAATCACATTTAGAAAAGCATGAGACCAGAATGAAAGAGGTAATTTATATGGGCTATTAAGAAAAATGGAATTATCAGAATCCTGGATGAATACTTGTCTTTACAATATTACACAAAGGTAATCTGATTCCCATGACAAATAAACAAATTTCCCTTGTTAATTGAAGATAATATGGTCTTTGATTTGCTGAATAATTCCTTCTAGCATCACTGGTTTCAATTTTCACAATTCCTGGTCCTTCCATCATGAAGCAGGTGTGGAAAGGAGGATATGTTTGAACCTTCAGTATTAAAGACTACAGAATTTCTCTCAATTTTTAAAGGATCTTTTCTGCTTCATGCTTTAGGTCATATGATGTTTCCAAGCAAAAGTAACTCATTTTAGTGAGGAGTGCTGCTTGGGAGTTTATATAATTCTGTATTTATGAAGACAAAAGTTTGACTCTCTATACACAAGAACAGTTTACTGCCCATGATAAAAATGTATGCCTTGAAGTAAATCCATTTTGCAGACATTAGCAGCAGTATCATTATGATAAAGGAAAAGCAGTAGATACTTTTAAGAATACAACACAGAATTTACAAGTCTGACATTGCCTTCATGGTAGCGTGCAAAATTAAAAACTTAACCTCCAGATGTGGAAATTAACTAAAGCAAGTGATACCCCGTAAATCCCTCTGAAGTGGTTTCCAATAGCAGTTTAACACACAGGGACTGGTACACCTACAAGCCACAGTGCAGGAAGCTGAACACCTTCACTAGCCCCATGGAAAGTTAAAACTCTAAGGCAGGAATGAATCACTGGAATTCTGAGAGTAAGAAACTCTGGTTTTTAAGTGTTATATTATTGCTACAATATATCTTTCTTCCTCCTATAGCTTAATGCTTTTGAAGGCTATTTATCTTCATAATTTAAAAATATAATTCCTATGTTCTTCGGTATGCACATTTTTACAATTTACAAAGTAATTTATCCATCTGGCTGCTTTTACAAATCTCGTGCCATGTGAAAACCTTAATATTCCATCCTCTGACATTCCAATTCAAGCAAAGAATGAAAATAAGGCTGCAAAAAATAAGCTATTAAATTATCTATCAATTAGCTACTCTAGTGTTTACATCATGCATGCCAAAGAAGGTGCTTTGTGTCAGAGTCAGCCTTTAATAAAGTGCTGCGTCTAAGAAACAGGACGTAATGAGCATCTTAAAATTATTTTCATTACGAATATTAAAAATCCAGTTCACTAGTGCTCTATCTCAGAATCCACGTAACTGCCTATATAGAGTCACCCTCACTGCTACCTCCACTGCATGCCTCACACTTCCCAGGCCAGATTTCAATCCTTTGACCCAACTGACTCCAACCTCCCAGCTCTCCACACTGAGGCACTTGCACTGTTGGCCATCCCTATTGCATTCCTGCATTCCCACATTCCCAGTCCTAAACGTAACGTCCCTACTCCCAAAATAGTCAAGACTCCTCTTATCCCACTCTTCCTCACCAAACAATGGCATGCCCCACAATATTTCAAATCACGGACCAGGATATAAATCAAAGCAGACGTAGAAACTGTAACATCACCCAAGAGCGATGTAATGCAGCTTAGCTGCTTTTGGCTACAGGCCTGTCTGAAGAGGGTAATTGCTGCAGTGCAGCTAAAACTCCACAAAAAGCAGGGAAGGAGCAGTGGCAGGAAAGGACTGAGTCATGGGACCCCAAGCAACCACTTCAGATGCTTGTACATAAAGGTGGCCATATCTAGGATCTAGAACAGGCAAAGCTGGAACCTGAACTACAAGAAAGTTTGTTTTCTGCAACCTACATCTGTAGCTCTCATGACACTGGTTTAAAAGTTAAATCTTATTATCAGGGAAGTGACGATGACTTCAGCACACTTTGGTTCTGGGAAGAGACAGCAGGCTACTCAAGGGACAGGGTAAAGAGAAGAGATTAGTGCATGGCTCAAATAAAGAAATATAAGGATTAAATCTGTGCTACTACTGCATGTTCCTTGGACAAGTTATGCTACATGTTTATAAAACACATAAAACTTCAAGTGTGGTAACTCCAATGCAAAACTTGTCTAAGTTGACATGTTTAAGGAAATAAAACACTGCAGGTTTCCATTAATCCTTTTAAATCTTCTCACTCATGATTAGATAAACTTTCTGATATACTGAATACTAATTAATTTAAAAATTAGCTACAGTAAATGGGAATTTTAAAATAGCATACTGTTAAAGCATCAAACTGGACTAATATACCACCCACCTATAAAAAATTAAAGGAATGATAAGTGAGCCTGCAGCAACATTTACTCAGTGTACCAGGAAGGTCTATCCACAGGTATGACACACAGTTTTCTCTCTGCGTTTTTTCATTGTTCCCAAAGAGTTTATCACACAAAGAATATCACAGTACAAGACAAGCCAAGGTACAGCCTGTAGCCTGCCAGGAGTGATACACCTGACAAACATCAAGAGGAAAAATGTTTATACTGATAGAAATGTTCACAGAATTGTATTACAACAGCCTTTTTTCCTATTTGGTTACCCAATACTATCTTCTGCATGTAACACTAATTACTAATACAACTAACTACTGTTGAACAGACAGGCAGCTATCTAGTCATGTAACTGACACTGAAAAGAAAGGATAGTAAAAGAGTTAGTAAGGGACACATTTCAGTGCCACACCAGTTTCAGACTTACTATATTCCCTATTCCCTTGTACCAGTTCTTTAGGATCTCTTCTAAAAAAAAAAAAGGTTTAATTTATGTCTGCTTATTTAAAAATAGAATCCCTCTTCAACTTTTTTTAAGTTATTTGTGCATATGATTTCTTTTTCCTAACCTTCAAACAAATCAACAGCAAACTCAAAAAGAACCCGATGCATTAGAGTTTGTCAATTGGTATTGGAGTTTGTTTATTGGTCTCACATTGACAAACCAAGCAGCTTTACAGTTCTTTGCAGCACTTGTTTTTTTTCTTAAAACTCAAAATTTGCTGTTCCAGGAGAGTCTTTTATCTTCATAAAGAAACCAGCATGACTTATGAAGAAAGAGTATTGGGGAAAGGAAGTCATTTGTGATACTGGAAATCTAAGACGAGGTATTTTTTTTAACGCACACACATGAATTTTGAGGTGTCTGTTACATCATTAATACAGCTGCTCAAACTTATGTTTCATAACTAATATAACATTAATTTAGATACATCTGAACTGGGACTCTGCAGTGGAAATACCCTATTAACAGAATATTTTGTGCTATCAGATGACCTCAAGAAACAAACTGAACAGTTAGGCACAAATTCATAATTTCAACAATTCATCTAATCAAACTAACATTTGGATTAAATTATGAACTCCTATGTGGCTGAAACCTCTAGGGCTATTAGGAATTTTACTATATGTCAAATTCATGCCTGACCCTGCCCAATACAAATCTTTCTAAAGAAACATGATTAGCACCTACTGAAGAGACTGACACAGACAGTAACTCAGAATAACCCTGAATGTGACTTTCCCTCAAAGCTGCATACATTTTACAGAGACAAAATCACTAAATAGATGATTTAATGTCTAGATATGCAGGAAATAACCACTGTTCCTGTATTACTCTTAAAAGAGCTCTCTACTCTTCCTTCAATGTGCTCTTTCAGTTTACAATTACTGCTGAGATTCCTCAGGATCACTTTGGCTTCCAAGTCCTTTTATTCTACCAGACACTGGAAGCAATTATTCTCAACATACTCCTCTCACTTCCAATTTCCCAACGCATCCTGAGAACACTGATCCACTCATCTTAGGCACCTCTCTTTTAATAAATATTAAACATAATTATATATTTATACATGTATAAACATTTATTTTCTAGCACAATTCTTAGCAATTTTCCTATTTCTTGATTTCATATTTTTGAAGCTTAATATGCCTAAATAGCCTTATTTTCTTCTTAACCTCAGAAAATTTTAAGTATGATTAGGAGTCCAACAAATCTGTCAGAATAAGAAACACAGTAGTAGCTTGAACTAGAAGGAAATGACAAAGAGAAAGATAAATTAATCTAGATTAATTAAGCATTGTCTACAGTAAGACTTTCTTCTGATGTTTTTCACAAGCTGAAAACATGATACAAAGGAAACAGAACTATGTAGTGTCTCAATGAAGATTCACGCACTCATTTCACAACTTGCTTCTCTGCAGTTGAAAAGGAGGCTCCTGAATTTAACCTGTCAGCACTGCAGTGATGACTGACTGCTTGTGATTTGGATAGGGAGGGTGTGTTTTCACTAGCGAACTTCACTACTGAACACTCAGAGTGTATCCAGATATGCTTCAGCTGCCAGGAAGAATTTCTGAGAGCAGCATCTGCCGTATTCAGCAATTCCCATAACAGCCTTGACACTGGAAAACAAACAGGCAAAGCTGGAGCTCTGCACATGCCCAGAAAAACCAGATACAGCTGGAATAACTGAGACATAATGAAACAACTTTAATGGCCGCTGTGCAGCAATGGACAGATACTGGCTTGTCAGGAAAGATGAGGAGAAAAGAAAGAAGGTTGCTCTTCGTGTTAACAAAACCACTGAAGGTATGGAATGGACAAGCTGGTTGATGACATAAGGTGACCCAGGACCAAAGAAGATCCCACTGAGGATGACACTGGGGTATGAATTTCATACCATGAAAATCAGGAAAAGGAAGTGGACTGAGTCTTCTTTAAAGCAAGACCCTGGTTCTTACAAGAGATTTTAAACCTCGCAGAAGGATTCAAGCAAGATTTTTGGAGGGGACTGGGGAAAAGTTCTTATCGCAGGAGCTAGACAGGTCAATCCAGCCTGGCACTCTTCTGGATCGAAACTAACAGAGAAGGACCTAATCACAGGGGAGGTAATCAACAGCAGCTTTGGCAGAGTGCCCATGAAATAATGTAGATCAAGATGCGTCTATTCAAAAATAGCAAGTCTAAGAGGTCATCTTTCCTCACTGGCTGAGTACTTGTGATGAGAAGTTATTTCCTACAAACTGCAAGAATTTCCAAGACCTGCTTATCACAGCAGCTTGATATTCCCAGATATTTTCAGATATCTGGAAAGCTGAAATGTCCCATAAGGAAAAGCATTACCTATTGTGAAATTTCTTTTAATTGCCTATAGTATAACTCATCAGTGCTTACACCCTGGCTGAGTGGTCCATAGTAAGACCCCCACCACATCTCCTTTGTTTTCCATCCCCCTAATCCTCACCCAGAGGCTTTCAACCCGATCATCACTAACTGTAAGGGGTTCACACTCCCCCGGACAATACCGCAGTGGATGAGTACTAAGCTCTTCAATAAACTTACTACATAAAATGAAAACAACTCTGGAAAGGCTGAAAAAAAGAAAAATCCCAAGTAGATCTATTTTGCTTCCCTTACATCATTATAGACTTACAGTTTTATGACGAGTGATTTATTAGAAAGACATTATACAATTTTGTACAGTACAGAAGCCTCCCCAATACAACAGCTTCATCTTCAAACTTCAATATAGCTTACATATGAAACAAAATACCAGCAGGAGACTTACAACTATTCCAAATGAAGAATATAGCTGGGGTGGATTTGGGAAAGGTTTTGCTTTGTTTTACAGAGTATTAAAAAACTAGGAAAATACCCCACCCTACTTCCATCTATATAAGATGACCTACCTTACCCTCTAAATCTCAGCAGATAATAATTACATATAAATGTCCTCCCTCTGCTTAGAACTGAAAATGTAAGAAAACTTGGCAAAGTGTTATTATCACATTGAATGAAACACAAATAACATTGTGTTGCATACAACATTTTAGACAATGGCATTGTTATATAACAAACCATAATTTCATAATGGAAAGTGTGTAACTGAGTTCTCAAACCAAGCAAAAATTAGCACTTGTGAGTGTCATTCCTCATTCTCCTACTAACTTGACATGTGTCTTTTTCACAAGAATAACTTCATTTTTTCAGAGACAATGATCTCCTTTTCCCCTGTGAGCTTCACTAAAGTGGACCTTGCACAAACCCATTGTGCCATTTTTCCAATATGCATGACCTTTCAACTTCTACATTTTAGTTACTAACTAGTAATATACAGGGTAACTGCTCACATGCAGTTCCCTGTGTACACAGGCACAGACATGCATAATACTTGTCTAAAATTAAAATGAAATAACCTAAAGATTAGCTCTATTACCCAAACTCTTATTATTTTAAACAACTGATAGGCACTGCTTAGCTTTTAAACTTTCGTCTTTTGTAAAGCAGAAGCTAATCTGAAATTTTATCTAGGCTTTATGGACTTTAGTATAGCTTCAAGAAGAGACTTACACTTTCAACTAAACTCTAAAATAATAATGAATATTTGTATATGGTTTCAGATGATTCTTCAGTATTATTTTATTCCTTGATTTTATGAAAAATATATTTTTAAGCAGCATCTTTTGAACATGGATCTCTTTCCCAACCCTAAGGGAATTTTGTTTTATACTTTTAAGACTCCTAATCACATACATATAAAGTACATTTTATTGACCTACTTTTGTTCCAGCTCATTAAACACAGCTGCTTTCAATAGCCAGGAAAAAGTAACCAAATACAACATGCAAAGAACCCAAATGACTAAAAATTGAATTGTTGCTCAAAACCCAGAGAGTGGTTTTGTAGTTGTTTCTTTAGAGATCTAGAGAACAAGGAACAGCCTACGGATAATATTTCAAAAGATAGGTAAACCAGAAAGTGAAACAAGTCCATCTACTTCAGTACAAGCAATATTTAAAAACCCACACAATTATTTCCTGAGTTTTCACATATAAAAAAACTTTTCCATCTTCCACATGAATTGTTTTGTCAATAACCAATTTTGAAAAAGAGGGAGAAAACCCTTTCTACTCCAAAAAGGCATGTTGGCTCTTTTCAGTACCAAATTCTGATGGCTCTA
This sequence comes from Gymnorhina tibicen, assembly GCA_013399875.1. Classification (NCBI taxonomy): domain Eukaryota; kingdom Metazoa; phylum Chordata; class Aves; order Passeriformes; family Artamidae; genus Gymnorhina; species Gymnorhina tibicen. The sequence continues at coordinate 1,574,760 of VXAZ01003670.1, forward strand.
CACTGTGATCTACTTTGAGACAAGATCACAAGACAGCTGGAAGTGAAATAACTTAGCCTGTAATAAAAATATAGTGATGTCAACAGTTATGGTATAGGAAAAGTTTTAAAACTGAAAACAATCTAGATGAGTCTACGAAAGACAGTTTGGGAAGAAGAACATAATTATTCTGAGGTGTAAGTTTACCTATCTGGAACTGATTTCAAACTTTTATTAATGGTCTCAGCTGTACAAATTCTTATTTTCAGTACCTTGAGATACACAAATGCTGACAGGATGAGGACATAACTGCCAGGAAGAGAAAATGCCAGATGTGTGGTAAATTTCTGCCTGTCTACTTAGGTTTCCAAGAAATCAAATCCAGGGTTTGAAAAATCCCAGAAACAGCTTAGGATTGTCATGACAAAGAGTCTTTCAAAAGCCAGCACAGAAATGCCATACAGCTTGGAAGCAATTGTTGAATCAGTGGTTTATTTCAAAATGGATTTGTAACCTGTATCAGATATGAGTCCTTCTCATGCTTATCCTTTAATATTTATTAACTTATTTTTGTTACAAGCACCACTCCAGGTTAAGCATTACTTGCTATCACTATGATTGTTGCAAAGTACTTCAGCTTTGCTCAGTAAAAGAGATGGTGATCAGCCTCAAGCACCTGGCCCTGACTGTCGACACTGCTGAACTATCCCCTCACTTCCTTCTGTGGTGCTGTTCAGAAGGCGCCAGTATTTCTCTCGCCTGCACTTCGAGAGATGGTGCATTTTACATACTGCTTTCAAAGGGCACGCCAGACAACTGTAGTACAAGTTTGGCTCCTTCCTTATATACTCCAAGATCATCTTGCTGCCTATTAGGAGGCACCCCAGCAAGGTGAAGCCGTCCCTTCATACACCTATGCTACACCTCACAGAACAAAACATGTCGTCCTGTCCAAAAGCCTTCCTATTTTGCTTGAATTTCAGGGCAGGGGAACCTACAGTGTCTTGGCATTACAAAAGCATCATATTGGTTCTCAAGAAGATTCAAGAGCAGATCCCACTGAGTGAGGAAAGTCCATTCCTTCTACAGGACATCAACCTTTAGTAATGTAGACATTGAACCTGTCTATTCCACTCGGCATGAGAGTCAAGAGTCTGTCCTCTGTCTTCTACTGAGCAGCACCACCCTTCAGGTCAACCCAGCCATATCAAGTCCTAAGACTACTGAGCACTGATGACTTCCTAGAGAAGCTGAAAGATTGGAGCTAGAGATAGGGGAACTGCTACATAGTTGAGCCCAATTTTTTGCTGATTTTAATCTCAAAATATTGTCAAGTTTTTTTCACAGTGATCATTTTGTGGATTCTGAGGTGAAATGTTCATACACACACAAAATTATGTTGTTGGCAGCGGTCCTTACAAAAACAGATGTGGTATAATGAACATCCATAACTGATTTGACAGAGCAACTCACTTTCTGTCTCTGACTAAATCCTCTTCCAGAGCTCTGAATGTCTGTTAAACAAATAGAGTAATTAGAAGTGCCCCTGCCTGCACACACCAAACAGAAAAAAACCCAAACTAATTTGACTTGAGGTAAAACCAAAATACAAATTACCCGAATGTAAGTTATATTAGAAACCCAAATTAAAATTCAAATATGATCTTGAAATTGCATTGAAGTAACCTGCTGGATTTAAACTGACTTCTATTGTTACTTTTAAGGGGGATTAGCAAGAATATTTTAACTTGATTTAACGATAGTACCACAGACCAACTTTTTCTGACATTATCTCATCCTTCTAGCATGGTTTTTCTCATTTACTCAATTTCATATTCATAATGGTCCTCTACCAAAAAGCCTTTACATTAAAATTTATACTAATCACAGTCTTCACTCTCTTGTACTGTTCTTTTCTTGTTCTCATAATTGCACACATGATCTCCCAAAGTTTGCTGAAAAGAAGCCTAGATTGAGTCCTAAAAAAAAAACCAACAAAATCCCAAAACCAAAAAAGCAAACACACAGAAACCAAACAAACAAAATGCTGAGAAAAAAAGTATCTCCAGCACTTTTTCCCCCCACTTCACTGGGAATTGTTTGATTCTACAGTGACAGCAAATGTAACATTTTTCAGTAAGACACAGAATTCAGCTTTCTGGTGCAAACAGAAACCTGAAAAGTTTGTTCACTGACATATGTACCAGAGGCTCTCTGTCAAGAAGGCAGGACTGAATGGTTTACCAACCATCCTATTCTGCTGGTGTTAGAATCACACCACAGAATGGTTTGGGTTGAAAGGGACCTTACAGAACATCTAGTTCCAACCCTCTGCCATGGGCAGGGACATCTTTCACTACACCAGGTTGTTCAAATCCCCCTGGCCTTGAACACTTCCACGGATTGGGGATCCACAACTTCTCTGTCCTACATATTCTGAGAGAAGAAAACCAGAGGAGAAATATTATTTGCAACCAAGATAACAAGAAGAGCTCAGAGCTCCCATTTAATCTGTCTGAAAAAAATGAGCTTCTGAAATTAGCTAAAAGCTCTAGATTTACTAGCATATATAGGGTAAACGAATGTAAGTCTTCAAGGAAGTTGCTTAGGCTACAGTACCAGAAAGGATATATAACACCTTGAACATAGGAAATAAAAATATTTTAAAGAGTTTTTTGCAGACAATTTCTTTTTTTTTCAAATAATCGAAGTCATATTGACCCACGAAAATAAAATATAAAACTCCAAACCTATCCTATGAGTCCTTTTTATATTTATTTAATGCTTTCCATATTGTTTGATTCTTCATAAAGCAAAAAAGTGTCTTTTAGGATTTTTAATTACTGAGGTTATTCTGTACAGTCCCACCAAAAAATGTACTTGTAGCACAGAACCAGACAGGAAAAAACCAAAGTATTTTTGCAACATTTAAAATCAGTATGAAAGTGATAAATGTTCCAATATAGCATGTGATGGGGCTGACCCTAAGTCTGTACTACAGTTCCCAAACCTGTTTTATAAAACACTGAGAACAGTTAGTCAAATGTCTTGATTGGTAGGGGTAGCAATAAGTATCTTGGGATTGATAAATATATTAATTTATCTTAATTATTAGTTATCATCTTCAACACTATGATATCCTGTGCTATGTGAATGATAACACAAACTCAAAATTGTAGTTGCCATATCCTTCAAGATCACTTTAATGTATATATACACGTCATTTTTGCATAGGATGACAGAGGTATTTTTTTCCTCTCTTAAAGATACACAACCTTTATACAATCGCTGCAAAACTAACTATATAAAATAATGCAGAGTTTTTTGAGGCAACATATATTCAAAATACAGACACATGGCAATCTCCAGAACTAGAATTTGCATGATTTACTGATATAAGGCTCCTTAGTTTTTATTCCTACTAAGAAGAGGAGAAATGTAAATGGTACAGCCTTTTTTTTAATACATGCAATGAACACAAGGCAAATATAAGCCCTAGAATTTTATTGATTTCCACTGTATACAAATCCATACATCAACCAGCATTCCTGCTGTTCTTCAGCTGGTGATCCTACTCCACCCCAAAGATTCAGCTTAAGACATTTAAATGAAAGTGTTCTTAAACAAGTTATGTCTAAGGTACCACTAAAATAAAGACACAGAGGCAGTGCAGTAGAGGCATTTATGCAGCTTGTTCTGAAGACAACACCAACATTTGATAATGGAGTAGCTCTAACCTGCACTGGCTGTGCATTGTGGTTACCCACAAAAGCCCCTGAGATGCCAAAGGTATCCCACCCACCACACACTGTGCTACCAGAAAGATGTAAGTTTCCCAGAGTTATTGTATCTGTCAGCCCCATTGGGAACATTATGGAAACCCTCAGAAAATTAAAATGCTGCCAGATGCCCACATTTTAGCACCCAAATTAAACCTTATAAAGGCAGCTTGGACACCTACAAAAAATGTGTGTGTTATATGGGTGCATGTGTGTCTTGTGTACAACCACATTTCTAAGTGCCATTAGAAAAGGTTTTAAAATATTTTTACATCTTGCCTCAAAAGAAGGCTTAATATAGAAGATCAGTTGCAAAAAGTGACATTTCTCTTCACATTATGCTTTCAGCCTACGAATACCTTTAATCACACCTAAACCTTCTAAAATACTCATTTAATCCCCATTTTCTTGTCATTGCCAATTCTGGATAGATTTTACTGTTTGCAATTATTTGTTTCATGATATCTGAGATCAATGCTATTCAGAGCAAGAACTCTGGCTGCCCACAGAAATGTAATTCCTTCAAAGAATGAAAGGCTGCTGACCATGCAGCTGTACCACACCTCCTGCTGCCCACTGTTTGCAAGGGCAGCGGCAGAGAAAGGAATTCTTTTATATTCTTACAACTCAAACACGGCTTTTCCTTCGAACAGGAAATGCAGAAAAATCAAAATCAAAAGAAGAAAGTGAGCAGTGGTATAAAAAATATTACAGGGGAAAGGAGGAAATCGGAGGAGCAGAGCAGAAGAAACATATATAAAGTACTATAGTTCTTTTCTCTTGAGTCAACATATTTCCTCCCTATCCCTAGTACACAAATGAATGGTATAGTAATCAAAATAAATGACAATGATGTAAAAAGCATAATAATTACACTAGGCTACAGAATGAGAAGAACATAGATAAAGTGATACAGTATCATTCATACTGGTATTATTCACAGAAATAATCAGCACAAAAAAACTAATCGCTTTAACTCAGATTTCACTCTCCATACACCTTCATTTGCACAGTACCTGTCTCATCAGGCTTCCAATTAAAGTGTTTATTTTCTTTTTTATCAAAGACAACTATAAAATCTTTAGGTTAGGACAATGCAAGAAGACAACAATGCAAGTTGATAAAGGTACTAGTAACCTAAATATAGTACTCTGATTTGTAAACTATACACTGTGTATACACTATACACACTAAATAATGACTGTGTTAAGAATTATCTGTCACGTTTAAAGCTAGAGTCATTAAAAGCTGTATTTTGGAGGGATTCCTTTAAAATAAAACTAGAACACCTTATCTCAACTTGCAGAATTAATAAAAACTACACAGGTTATCTTTAAAAAAAGCATGAGCCTACCCATTCATATTTTAAAGCGAGGGGGACATTAATTCAGCTTTTGTTGCATTTTCTGCCAAAAAAGCACTGACTCACATTTACTAGTTAGCTTGTCATCCAAACATGAACACACTTTACAGATGTGTAAAATAAAAAGTTATTTTCTCATCCTATATCGCTGATCACAAAAATACTTGCATTTTAATTCCCTGAGTTCAACTGACCTTCTCACAAACCTGGAAACAAAACCTCAAATCTAAAAACGTACATCTTATTATATATGTGGTTTACAACGTCATTCAGAATCTACTTTAAAAAAAAAAAATCTCACTGTTGATACAAAGGCTAGATATACTCAAATTGCCATAAGGACTCTACTTTCCCGGGAATCTTATTCCTTTACAGTGACAGGCAGATATCCAGTACAGAAAATGCGCAGCCCGACCACTTGCAGCGGTATAAGTCATTCTCATTTCACAGCAGAGTAACTCCAGCAGCCCCAGACACAGTTCGGTGGCTCTCCCCAGCCTCCAGGGTTCGTGCTGGCACCGATGGACCCGTGCCTGCCCACGGCCGCCTGGAAGCAGGATGACCCCAGCTGAAGCGGGCTCGCTCTGCTCTGCGCGATACGGAGTGGACGTGGGTGGCCACAAAGGGGTTTTAGGCAGGTGTCGGGGTGCTCCAGTGCCCACAGCCCGAGAAGAGCGTTTTCTCTCTTGAGTAAGGGGCCAGGCAGCCCCTTCACCCAGCCCCGATGCCACTACGGAGCCAGCGGGGGACCCGAGGTGCCCGCGGGGCCCAGCCCCGCCGCCAGCACCACCCACCCATCGCCGCCGGCGGCACCAAATTCAAACCCGCCGGCCCCGCCNCCCCCACCACCCCCCCCCCCCCCCCCCCCGCCGCTCCCGCTGCCTGCTGCCCCGCGAGCTCTGCCTTACCTGCCCGCGGGGACTCCGGGACGCCGCCGAGCGGGCCGAGCCTCCGCCGCTGGAAAACTTTCCGGACCGCCTCGCAGCTCGGCGGCGGCTCCGCACCCTCCGAGGCGGCGGCCAGGAGCAAGACGCCGAGGGTCAGGACGCCGAGGCGGAGGCTCTTGCCCCCCATGGCCCGCGCNTGTAGCGCTTTGGGGAAATACTAGCAACAGGCTTCACACTGTCGGTAAGGTACCCCATTCAGTTTGGCTTGAAATGCCAAACTTTTGTTTTTCTGACAAAAGTTTCCAAGAATTCGGCAGCCTTCAAGGCATCTTCGTAAGTGTCAGTTTCTCGAGGCAACAGTGACACGGGACCAATTTACAAAACCCTGTCCTGTCTACAAGCTGAAGTCCGATGGGAACTGTTAGAGCAGCCAAGGAAGTAGCTGAGACGCATCAGGTTATCTTTAGAACAGCTTCCTTGATGCCAAAATCAAGAATCCTCTCCATGCACGAATTTTAAATGTCCTTCCTCCTTATAGCCAGAAATTTTTCTTAGTGCGTTTTGAAGCTGCCAGTGGTCATTCAGCACTGTAAAACATAAAGCTTTCCATTTAAAAGAAATCTTTAATCCATGTCAGCAACTTCTGCACAAGACTGCAAATCCAGTTCTAAGTGTGGATTATTACACACATACATTTGAATACAGTTAACAAATTGAAACATAAGTTATTAAAATTTGCACTAGAGATCAACCACTTCACTACTGAGCAAAGCAATAAAACAATGTCATTATCCAGTCTACTGAATGATAGTTCATAAGAAGGAGAGAGGACTAGTATTTCTGCATCATCCATACTCCTGGGCTTGGCAACTTCCTTCTGTCAGCAAGCTCCAACACACATTATATGCAATGTCCTTTAACAGAATTTTTCTACTGTTCTTATACTTTGATGTATAAAGAGTGAACACTGATGACAGGTTACAGTCTTCTCGATAAAGAAAACGACAGCAAAAGACCTTTTAGGCCCCCCACGAAGAAAAAGGGGGGGGGAGGGGGAGAAAACAGTGAGTCCTACTGCAAATACAAAGATTGGTTTAGATTTAAAAAAAGAATTAAAAAATTGCAATGTCTTGTGTGGAAGCCGGTAGTAGGCAGTGAACCCCTTGTCAGTCAGTAAAATACTCTTTCTTAAACAAAACACTTTTTAAAAATATTGAAACATATCACTGAGGAAAGCAACCTGAACATGGGAGCCACAGAACATAGGATCTTATTCAGCAACTTAAAGATGGTAGAGCAAATTCTGGGAATGATGAAATGCCATCCTCAACACCTAATACAAGATGTGCAGCACTCACAGTAAACATAGGAAAATAAAGTATTAGTATTCAGGGAAAAATTCTTGCAAGTTAAGAAATACAGATAAGTATTCTCCTTTACCTCACAACCACATGGAAGTTTGCCTATAGCAACAGATATGTTGGGAAATCTCTAGAACCCCATTCCTTCAATTTGAACCAGTTCTTTCTCACATCTTCCACTAATAGCAATTCAGAGAAACCTCTATCCTCCAGCTCTACAGGACAAGAGAAAAGGGAGGTTTTTGGTAAGATATTGAATGTACATGTTTTAACCAGCTCTTACAAGATGAGAAAGATTCTAGTTTAGTCCAAAAGGTGAAATGGGTTTTTGTTCGTTTGGGGATTTGGAGAGTTGGTTTTTCGATTTTTATTTTTTGTTAATAACTTTAGCATAGGAAGTGTGAAGGAAATAATTATTTTTGGCTTAATTAGGAGATTGAATTTAATTTCAAGTTTTGTGCTTCAAAGCTTTTCTGATTTTAGTCTTAAAATGTGTATTTTAGCTAGCAAGTTCATGAATTAATTATTCTGGGATATACTACATTGAATTTATATTTGCTAGTGCTGTTTAGCTAGTAATGAGCAGGCTCCTGCGCTTGCCATGGGGCTTACTCTTGTGACTGTATTTTGAGTCCAGTGCTTTTTAGTGGGCATATTTTGCTTTTGCTGCTTGCTGTAGTGCTGTACTGCTTATCACCTTCGTGTATTGTGCTTGGGAATACTTTGGTAACAGCCATGCAGATGTACCTCCATGGGATGGCAGGTGGCCAAAGCGTGGCTGCTGTTCCTGTCCTGCTTTCCTGTTTGGACAGGCTGGAACTTCAGTCTGAACTTGAGGTGAAAGGACTGTGCTGTTAGCACAAGATGACTTCAGAATACCCCTTCCACAAATTCTCCCTTTGCCTCTTTTCCCTAATCACAAATGATACCACTCTACTACCTGAAACACTGGTGCAATGCCAGAGGAGGATCTTAAATTTATCCCTCTAAATCACAGCAAGCTAAAATGAAGCTATTATTTGTGGCGCACAGCTAAGTTTCCTCCTCGTCTACACAAATGACATTCTCCTTTGGACTGTCATCTTGTAACTACTGAAAACACTTTACATGGCTGTGCCATCTTTCCTGTTTTCATCCCTTCATAGAGCTACTACAAAAATAACCCTTTCCAACCTGTTGCTTTGACCACATTCACTTTTCTCACATTCCTTATTGTGTCAAATACAAGTTGCTTGGCTTTGAGTGCATATCCTTCTGAGTGGTCCAATCTCAGAATGCAAAGGGGAGTTTCCACTTCCAAAGGACTGCAGCACCCGTCTCCATCTTCAAGTTCTGGAATGATCAAATACTTTTAGGCTATATTCTATTTTGTCTCATGTATCTGAAAGTAGTTCAAACATCTATTAAGCTGCCTCATGGTAAAAAAGTATTTGAAGTGTGATTTCAAAGAATAAGTGTTTTGACTATTATTTTTATGCATACCACAGTAGTTACGGAAGTTCTTTATTGATTAAGAACACAGACTAGTGTCTGTGTTGACTAGTATGCTCACATCATCTCCCAGTGCCAAATTCTATTTCTGGTCTCATATATGCTCTCTGTAAGTTCTTGGTTCTGATACTATCCTTTTGATTTTTATATAGCTTTGAACAGAGTAGGGATCCTAGCACTGAAATGGAATTTCTTGAAGTTACAGCAATAGAATGGGGAGGAACAACAACAAAACAAAAACCACACAACAAATCACCAACTTTTTGTTCAGTTACACAGAACTATTATAATGATTCTATAGATAGTAAGCAAAAAAAAAAAAAACCAAACCAAAAACAAACAAAACAAAAAACACAACCAAAAAGAGAGAGAGAGAACACTGGGGAAGCAGATGCAGACTGGAGAGGAGTACATTACAATCATAGTAAAGTTTGGGTTGAAAGAGACCTTTAAAAGTCCTCTAGTCCAATTCCCCTGTGATGAGCAGGGACATCTTCAACAATCACGGACCACCAACATTGCTCCTCCCCCCAAGAAAGCAGCAAATGCTATTCTCCTTTAACTTATATTCCGATCTAAACTCCAGTTGAGGCTTCCCCCGCGCATTACGCTCCCGGCCTCTCCATGACTCTCCACACGCTCTTCATCTTCCCAGTGAGATCGGCCAGCCGCCGCAACCCCGGAAAAGCCGCTGGCAGGCAGACCCGAGACGTGCTGTGACTGCCTGCTGCCGCTGCTCCCAGGGAATGCCGCGCTCCTGCAGGTGCCCGACCGCCTCCGGCTCCGCAGGTGCACCCTCGGCTTGGGGACACGGGGATGGGGGAGAAGTCCTCTCCCCGTCATACACCACCATCACCGCCACCCCCCGCCCCCGAGCTCTGCAGTACTGCCTTCCCCCTTAAAGCGAAAGGGAAAAGGGTGCAGAAGTGCAGACCTGGGATCCTGCCTGCGCAGGCACAGCTTCCGTTCTTCACAGTAATTCCAAATTCCAGTACTCACTTCAGAGCACTGTATCCAGAAGATAATTGCACATCTATTTTCATAAAGGTTTTATTCATTTAATAATTTATGCTTCAAACATAGCTCAGCACTCAACCATTTACTTTCAAAAGTACTTCTCCTTAGTGCTAGGTACACTGTTTCCATGGAGACTTCCTTAGATATTCTGGGGTGAACACTCTTAATCTATTTTCTTTTCATTTTAAAAATCAGGACAGACCTAGGCACTCCTGAAAGTCAGTAAAGGTTTAAATTTCCATTAGTAACAACTCCCAGGCATCTCTTTTTAGATTACTAGCAGCTACATCCTGCCAGCGTTGAACAGGTGACCTACCTCACCATTAGGTCCCCCTGAATTAACACACCAAGTGAAAGAATTCCTATCGGATCTCGAATTCAGACCAAAAGACAGTAACTCTGTTACAGCTGATGTAACTAAGTATCAAAGAAAATTAATGCAGTCCATTAATAATTAAGTCCATTAATACCATTCACACATTCAAGATTCAAGTGACTGGCTGTCTCTGTCTGCTTGACACAGATCCAAACTTTCCCACCTCTCCCAAGTGAGCATGCGAGATATTAATGTATTTCTTAAGTGGCAAAGCTATGCAATGAAGTTTCTGATGTTATCTTAACATGCCCTGTAGTTGTTCTAGCAGCTGGTCTGGGGAAAACCAGAACACCAGTCTACCAAGTGGGATATCCTTTCTACACGTGACCAAGAATTTAATCTAAAAATGCTAGCACTGATCTTTTCTTGCACTATAAATACACAAAATACAGCCACAGCTTTCTATTCAAAGGCTGTTGAAGCTCCTGCTGAACCACATCATGTGCTCTTTTTATGGATCAGTCTATATTTATCAGGAAACAACTTCCATCAGCACACAAGAACTTTAATAAGTTGATAATGAAATTCACAATGTGAAGTTAATTTCCAATCTTTTTCTTTTTAAAAAATAAAAATCACACTGTGTAATGATGTTAATGCCTATGTGCCTAATGCCTACAGTTATTTGTTAATAAGTATTTCTCTGCTTTTATAGCTATGAGATATCCAAAATGCCTTAGTTACAGGAAAAATCTTCAAGTGGAAATCATGTGAATACCAAAGCCATTCACCACACAAGGTTTCATGAATACTGCTATCCCTGAACTACTTGTGAAGAGTACGTCAAGTTTATTTCTCATTTTGTATTAAACACAGTATCTGGAAAAAGTAAGACCAAAGTCCTCATTAAAGAAAGAAAAAAGTGTGCTTAAGGAGATACATAGATACAACAAATTTTCCTACTACATCTTGCTGCCACACAAAAGACTTGTTTTTTTTACATAGACACAAAATTGCTCACAAACTGAAACCAAACTGATCCCCATGAATGAGCTGACTAGTCCTGGATGAGGGTCTCAGAGTGGTGTGTTTTTCCTGTCTTCCCAATAGCATGAACATATATTTCATGGAAGCTATATATTACATGTGAGCAACTTAGGAGTCCACTGTAGGAACAAGAATTAGTCAGTGCAGCTTGTGAATACTTTGAGATGTTACTCTGCTGTTGTCCACAGGCTGTTCTAGTGTACTGTGTAGATAATACAAGCATGTAAGTTTAATCTTAGTACTACCTGGTTTCAATAAAATTTATCAACAATTAATGTTAAAATAATAGAAATATTGTTAAAAATAGTGAAAAGTGATCACAGAACATACTTGGAAAGAATTTTATAGGCTTAGAAGAAAAGCTAAGGGGGTTCTCCAGTAAATATTGTATCTCTAACTATATTCCAGCCTTATCTTCAAGTGCACGTCTTAGATGACTTTAATATAAAGAAATTAGTTCCAAAATCTTAATTTAAAAAGAAAAAAGTGAGGGTAGGTATTGAACTGATACTTTTTGGTTTTGCTTCACTTTGCTAGTATATGTTGTTTGATTAAATATTGCTAAGACAGTATAATGCTATTCAGTAACCAAAACTGACAAAATTCTGATCAGCAAGGCTATTTCTGTTTCTTTGTCTCCTCCAGGAGGCAGAAGGAAATAAAAATGAAGGGTAGTAAGTTTGCACATTATAAAGATTCCTCAAATCCTTTCCCCCCTTTTTTCAGCCCCAAAACAACTTCATCAGCACATAACATTCAACTGTACACAAACAAAATGCTACACCCAGACTGCACTTGCATGTAACTTTGGGTCACTATATGATTTCATGGACTGTGTCTTCTCAAGCTGCTCTTTACCTCACTCTGATTTGGAGGCCAAGCTGTACCTGCAAGGCTGCATTCCCTGTGATTGTCCTGCAGTGCTGTTTCTACCATCAACTACAGAAATTTCACTAACAGAGCACGTTAATAACAATCCAGATGCAAAACAAGGCAGAAAGGAAACAGTAACAGAGTACCTATACTAGCTCAGGATGGCATAATACAAATAGTTCCTCAAAAACAGACAAATTGTAGTTTTCCAACACTGGAGAACAAAAATAAATTCTACATTTTCCTTTTCTCTAGAACATGGAAAACCTGTGGAGTAATGTTCCATCTCTCCAGTCATATTTTTGAGGGTCAAAAAGCTGGAAAAAGTCATCACCAGAAGTTTCTAGTCTCACGTCTACACATTTATCTAAGACTTTCTCCAGACTTCTAGGACTAACACTTTTCAAAACCTTTTTCATCCTGTTCAAGTTTTGTGTTTATTAAGTGTTCCTGCAATGACTGAGAAGACAGTTAAAAGTAGCACCTGCTCTTCTGTTAAGAAGTTATCATCTTGCTTTATCAAGCTCCAGTGCCCACTGAATCCTTTATTTCCACACCCAAACAAAAGCCCTTCCCTTTTTATGCACATAAGCACTTGGGTAAGTCTCAGTTTAAAGACTGTCTACATGCTCACCTCTGCCTCTTTTCCAGAAATGGATTGACTATTCTCTCCCTCCTTTTTCTTGCTCAGGATAGCTGTCATCTCTCCTACCTGTATAACACTGCAATATGGAGCAGGGATGCTGCCAGCTATGCCTTTTTAAATAATATTGCTACTGATTCTGAACTGGCACTTTGTAGAGGAGCCCCTTTATAATTTATCTTAAGCTAGACAGCAACAGTGGAGTTTATGCTTATCTAAGAACTAAAGAGGGGTATTTACCTAGTGGCTTAAAATGCAAGTTGCAAGTGTTTGGCTATTTACTAAGTTCCTGATTCCAATTTTCCTTTTACACTCCTAACTAGTTCAGTACAGCTAGAATTGAACTAACTTGTTTCAGCAGTATGTATTGTGATAGCTGCAAAGCATTGGAGCCACCAACTGTTCAAACACGGCAACAGCTACCTTACTTGTGTTCCAGAGTAGTAAAAATAAAACACATTATGCTAAGTTCTGGGACCACTGAGTTTCCTTCATTACTTAAGACACAAAATCATATTTATCTCATTCAAATTATGAAAGCTTTCTATTTCATAAAAAGGATACCCATTTCAAATTATTATATTGCTACCTCTAAAGACAGGACATTTACCTAACCTCCTAGAAGCTCTTCCAGTTCTCCTTTCAATTAGACACAAATGACAGTTACATATAACCATGCAGCAGATGTAGTTCCTTGCACACTAGTTCATAAAAAGTTCACACAAGCCTTTCATAAAGGATTTTATACATTTGTTACTGCAAACAATTATATCCAGAATTTTTAAATACTTAAAGGTAATTAATATATTAATGAGCAAAATGAAAAGTTACTTTAGAGCACACTCTTAAAACACCTACATGTTCTTCTAAAAGAACACCTTGACGTTTATCTTGAACTTCTGTCTTCAAATCCAGATAATGTTTTAATTCCCTCTATTTCATTTCCTTACAGTGCCTACTTTAACCATAAGTTTCTGTTATTGAGCTCTACCAACTCAGTTAAGGCAGCCAAATGTCTCAGTTGTCCCAAGCTCTGACATCCTGTGGAGTTGAAAACACTATTTGCAAGTTTGCTGATGACACCAAACTGGGAGGTGCTGTTGACTCTCCAGAGAAATGAGACCTTGCAGAGGGATCTAGCTGGATTGGAGAATTGGTTAATAATCAGTGGGGTGAAATCTAACAAGTCCAAATACCAAATTCTGCATCCAGGACAAACCGGGAGAGGTGTGGCTGGAGAGCAGCCCTGCAGAAAGGGGTCTGGGGTTGCTGGTTGGCAGCAGGATCACTGTGAGTCAGCCGTGTGTCCTGGCAGCCAGGAGGGCAAATCCCATCCTGGGGTGCATCAAACGCAGCACCACCAGACTGTCAAGAGAGGGGATTATCCCTCTGTATTCAGCATTGGTGTGGCCTCACCTTGACTGCTGTGTGCAGTGCTGAGTCCACAATTTCAGAAGGATATTGAGGTCCTTGTATGTGTCCAGAGGAGGGCAACCAAGCTGGTGGAAGGGATGTTCTATGAGGAGTGACTGAGGAATCTGATGTTGTCTAGTTTGGAAAGAAGGAGACTGAGGAACAACCACATTGTTCTCTACAGCTTCCTGAGCAGAAGTGAAGAGAGGTGCTGATCTCTTCTGAAATCAGTGATAGGACATGTGGGAACAGTTCAGAACTGCAGCAGAGGAGTTTCAGACTGGAGATTATGAAGCAGTTCTTTACTGAGAAGGTGGTCAAACTCTGAAACAGGCTTCCTAAAGAGGTGGTTGATGCTTTGAGCCTGTCAGTGTTTAAGAGGCACTGGGACAATGCCCTGAGGAACATGCTTTAATTTTTTGAAGTGGTCAAGGCAGCTGGATTAGGTGATTGTTGTAGGTCCCTTCCAACTGAACTATTCTATTTTTACCTGAATTCAATCAGCACAAGAGGAGGAACACATGAAAAATAAGCACAATAAAGTTTGAGAATTTTAACCAGTAGGCAACAGTATATAGTGCTAATTTCAGTTTGCAAAGCATCTTGGAACAAGACGAGTTTATATTACAGCACTGCAGTCTTCAGGCAGAAGACAGAACACGAAAGCTACAAGGTAAGTCAATCACACAGTTCAGCTATGAGAAACCCAGAACTTAGATCAGGTTTACTTTATCTTAACACAATGTTACACTCATTATAAAACAAAAGCTTAAGCATCTAAGAAATTATATATACCAAGGCAGACTCCACAGCAAGAACTATTCTACTAAATCAACTACGAGAAGTTTCATGACACAAACTTTTTTTAGATATTTAAGCTGTCCTAGCTCTGTTAATATTGCATAACCACCTGATTCCTTGATGGAGGAAGACTCCTGAATGAGCATGTAAGAAGGAGTGTGGCAAAGTACAACTGTTCACTCAGTATCCCAACTGTAATAGCAGATCCCTAGGAAAAAATACAGTATTTTCCCTTCATATGCTTCCAACCATCTGTGACTTCAGAACTACTTCAAGAACTACTCACACTTTCTTTCATCATCCCTTAAGGGATTCCATCCATATCCTCTCCCCATTTTGTCCACTTGGCACCCCCCACCATTCCCACAGTATTTGGGCATCTTCCCATGTTTGCAGTCTAGCTAAGGCAGAAAAGCTCACCCTGCCAATATTTCAGGATTTCAGAAATAGCAGGAAAACCAAACCAACCAGCCAACCAAACCCCACCAAACTTTCTTCCTCTTCCAAACAAATTTGCCTGGAAGAACTTAGTTTCACAGATACCACCAGTGAGAATGAGGAAAATATACATGCAATGCTGATGTTGTATCAAACTGGTGATTCCTTCTCCATTTCCTGATCATTTTTAGTAGATTTTAGGCAGCAAGTGATTTTACTTCCTCTTTGCCTTACATTTTGTGGATGTAAGTATATACTAGCTTTTGTTTATTAGTAGCATTCCCACACAACATATATTTATATGCACAATAAATATACATACCTATAGAGAAACACAGATATATTGTAAAAGAGAAGAAGTATAGACTAGGGAAACAAGAAGCTGCTGTGAAGAGAAGAACAATTCCTGAAGTTTGAAGAAAGTAAAAAAAGCTATTGGTTTGTCTATAATCCATTTCTCAGCCACCTCAAAGACAAAGAAGAAACGTCATTTGGGAGCGTAGTTACTTTTTTTGACTTTGTATGCTTAGGGAAAGGCTAGCTCTGAAAGGAAGTCCAGGGAAATCTGAGAAATTGCAAATACCTGTAGTTTTACTAAAAGCTTCCCCAAAACGTCCCCTGGAATCTCCAGTAGTTATTAAAATTCTGACTAAAATACAGCAAATTTAAACTAACATTGTAATATTCCTAAGAAATGCTATAAAAGGTTTATTACCTATATACAAAGAGCAGACTAGAAATAAAGTTTAGTAAGACTGATACAAATGCTGCATTTTCCAATTTGTTGGCAGATCTAAAAAACAGAACCTGAGAACTCTTAGCAGAAGACAAACATAACCCTGATACTAGAACAAACCAATCAGATGAATCAAGATTATAAATGTCTACATCCTTACCACATACGTGCAAACTTCCCACCTATCAATCAGAAGCACACCAGAGAAGTTCTGATTTTGTTGGGGCCATAAAAAGCCAATAGATGAGGATGTTCCCAGTGAGTAAAATAGAGTTAAATCTCTAGACAGTGAGGAAACTAGTGGAGCAGAGAGCTGCAGCTCTGACAGGGTGTACAAATCATATGGGAGATTCAGTTACTGATTAATGCACCAGTTCTGCAAGTTACAGCTACCACATGAAAGAACACCACTTGCCCTGCCTTGCCAGTCAAACACATGGTGGTGTTGCTGCCCTGTGCAAGCAGCACTCTGGTATCTTGAGCACACTGCACACCAGCTCAAGTTCTGACATCATGTATTTATCAAGTTCTGATAAGGAAACTTCCCATTCTGACCATTCACGAGGTTCCCTGGCAGTCACACTCCCAAGGCCAGACTTCCACTGCTGGGACCAAAGCCCCTTCCCCGCAGGCAGCTCCAGTGACTCGATGGAGTCCTGCTTGGCTCCCCGCTCATCCCACTCACAGTCACACCAGGTTTCTTTACCGGTTCGACTCCAGGTTTCCCACAGCACTGTCTCGAATGTCTCGTTCCATAAAGCCATTTATTCCCAGCGCAGTATCACATAAACAGCGCAAGCTGGTGCCTCCGAGGAGGAATCCCTAACTAAGGAACACCCCTGGCTTTTATTCCCTTAGTCTCCCCATGCTCCTGCCCCCTCTCTGTGTCCATCCACCTCGCTGGCATCACCGATCTTCATCTCCTTTGTTATCCAAACGGTCGGCAATTCCCGGCTCCTGCTGTGTCTCTCCGTGTCCATTCACCTGGCTGGCACCACCCATCTTCCTGCCCTTTGTTATCCCAAAGGTTAACAGCTCCCGGCCTCTCGTCTCAGGCTCCCACTCAAGAGTTCAACCCGCATCTCAATGTGCAGCTTGCGAGCCCAGCTACCTGCACCAGGTGTATTCCTCAGCAGTGCCACCATCACACCAAAATCATACACCAATAAACAAGAAATTCAAACCACCTTAGGAGAGCAGGAGACTTTAAAAGATCACGCGTTCAAGCAGGGGCTGGTTTTACCACACCACGAAGGAAGGACCACCTAATCCCAAGGAATGCTCCTGTGCAGCCACGCAGACAGAGAAGAAATACACATGCATATTTTTATACAATTTTGATCTAGGTTTTGTTCCACTGTGCTTTATTAGAACTCTCCAGGAAATGATTAGTAAATTAATTTTACCCATTTGCTGTTTAGATTTTTTGGCCAAAGCTCTCTTACAGTTAACTTTTATAAGGGACAGGGAAGGGGGCAGATTTTCCAAGCACCATCAGGCTATGGAGGGAAGGCTCAGTTTATCACTAGCAGAACTCTGAAATACATAGTTCATATGTTTTACAAATATAGCGCATCCCTTAAATTTTTCTTGAATGCTAGACAGTTCTTTTGCTTCTGTCATGTCTGTAAAAACATGCTTACATTCCTGTTGGCTCCCCACGCTTCTTACAAAAGAATATAAGGTAGAATGTAACCCAATTTAAATGCCCTAGAAATCGGCAGATTTCTCTAAGTAGGTGATCCCTAACATCCTATAGCTTTCCTATCCCCACAGGGGAACAGGCCTACAAATCTATACATTTTAGACCAAGCTCTTAATTCAGTACTAGAGAAGCACTTAGCAAGTGGAACTACACATGCACAGATGGAGCAAATAATTTTCAAGCTGAACTCCACATGGTTGCAGATACCCGAATGTGGCTCCCAGCTGTCAATGCTGAACACCTCAATACATACAATGCTGTTGGCAGCTCCCACAAACTATTTTCCCAGCTAACCACTCATATGTCAGAGCATAAAGTATGTCTTTCAAGGCCAGTGATGCTGCTTAAGTTTGGATGGGAATTTTCCAAGTAGATGCAGGATAGAGCTCAAATTCCAGACTGAGTCCAGATATGCTCTTTTGACAACTGCTACATCAAAGTAACCCAGAGAAACCTCTGCTCAGTGCAAGAAGGCTTACTTTTTGATATACTAGGGTATCTTGCCAGAAAAGAACTTCCTGATTTGGGGAGGAAGAGAAAGTAGTGTTAATACAAAAGTATCATCATCTTCAATTGGAATCCAGGACAGTCTTTGAATAAACCATCATAAAATACTGCAGAAAGGATTCTCCAAAGCTATGATTCCTTTTTTAACCACTCTTCGTTCTCACACTGAGACGTTATTAAAATAAAAGTTTTTGATTTTTATAAAAAGAAAAAATTGAAAACCATCAATTTGAAGTAGCAACCTATAAAGATTCTGTTCTCTGTAACCAAGAAACTCACATTACAATGAAGGGGAACGCTTCACTTGCCCTATTAATGGAATAGTTCAAAACTCAAACACTCCCACATTTTCTGTTATAAATGCCAAAAAAACACCTTCTGCCCAAAACCACTAAGCCTCCCTATGTAATATACATCACCAGAGCAGAATGGGCTAACTCAGAACAGTCAAAATACGCCTGGGCACACTCAAGTGCCATGTTAGAATTAAGACAAGAATTGAGAACAGTCTACTGGTCCAGCAGACAAAGTTCTGCAGGCTTTTTTTCACCTCTCTTACTTGTCTGGAAAACAAACCAGCCTGCCCATCCCTCCAAAAAAACCACCCCAAAATACCACACCAAACAAAAAGCACAAAAATTTATTTCACTCTTAGAATGAAACTAAGTTTGCAATAAATAAAAACTATTGCAGTATTATGAACCCAAGAATGGCAAAACACTATCACTCCAAGCACAGTTACCTAAACTTTCTAAGCTTTCTTGGAGAGATCACAGTTCTATTTTGCCCACCATACAGGGTTCTCTTCCAGGAATTCTTTTTTTCCCCCTTTCCTCCCCTACTCTACCCTTATGTTTTAACCTACATCCACCTTAACCTGCTGTTTAGAAACACATCAGTCACACAAAACTATGGTATGTTTTTCTTTCCAAATTCCAAGAGCAGCACATATTTGAATGCATCTTTCTACTGTGTGTTTAATTACAGGCTGAATTTAATAAACAAACCTTAAAAAGGGACAAAAATAACTTTGAATAGTAGATACCAACAAGTGAACATCTGTTGTCAAAGTGATTCTGTACAATCCTCAGATGCAAGTTGCTAGGAAATAAAGGTAAAAAGAATAATCCTCATTCAAAATACAGTTTCAAACAGGAGCTGACTCAGACTTGGCCAGACAAAGAACATGCTCACTTTTGTTTGCACTGATCTCTGTGGATAACCGTATTCCAGACTGCTCAAGCAATCTCCCTGAGCAAAACCTTTCGCTACACTGCTAGAGCAGCCTCTCAAATGCTGCCTGCTAGGATCTATTCATAACTCAACCATTTGGATTAAACCTGCGATCAGTGAGTTTCTGCAAATTGAGACGTGAATGGGACAACTGGAGAGAACAACTTCTCTGAGTACTTCCCCAGGCACCCAGATATTACAGGACAGAGACTGAGTCTGTTCTTTTTAGCGTCTCTAGTTCCAGTTTTCCCTGAAGTCTGAGATGTTCCAAGCTTCTTGGCTGACCACTGAAAATACTCCAAGAACCTCTTGTAGGATTCTTACTCATAATCTACATTTGTTCTCATAATTATGTCAGTAAGCACATTTGGGCTTTCCAACACCTTACCAGTTCTCGCACCATACCCACCTGCACACAAATCCAGTCCAATACTTTTAGAAGCACCAGGTATTTGTTAATGCAAGATCAGAGCTAAAGCTCTACCAGAAGACACTAAGAAATACGAAGAGCACAATTTGGTGACATACGGAAGAACATTAAAAACAGCTGCAGGACCTTCAGACTGTAACTAAATCATGAACTGAGCAGTTCAGAGGGTACAACTTGCTCATGGAAGTTAACCACTCTGTGCAGTATTATACTGCAAAATTTCCCTGTGATGGCTGAAAGGGACCACTTCTTAATACAAAATCATCCACAAGCCTTGAGAACATAAGCATAATGTAATTTCAAAGAGATTCATGACTTTCAGTGCAGCAGTTGTTTTGATAAGGCACACAGATATATAGTAATGATTTGTTTTTATGCTTCATGTGATAACACTGATGCACAAAACTCCATTACACAACTGTAGTATCTCACTCATTAAATTACATTCTATCAAGAATGATTTAATATAGCACAACCACACACCTTCACCCCACATAGAGTAATTCCAATCATAAAACCTAGGTATCAATTACTGTTCAATCAACCTGTTTTGCAAAACCTTTTGCTAAGTAAGTTTTAACGTTTAACCCAAATTAAAACCCTATTACCAGAGCTTATCACAAACACTGATACTCTTTTCTGCAGTTAAGAAAGTTGTCCCTAAGCCATTCTTATTTCATTATGAAACATTTCATGTCAATGTTTTATCAAAGTAGGGAAAAAAAAAAAAATCAGCCACCTAGTAGTGCCAAGTTCTCAAGTTTGACTGTGGAAGATGAGATACATAAAAGAAGTTCTTCAAGACACATTTTTTGGTCTTTGGAAAACTACTAGGAAAGCTAAAAAAAAACCCCAACATGAATTCACAATTTTACAGGGTTTAACACAACTATCTTTTATTTCCAACTATTACAGTAATATTCAGGAACTACACTGTTATTTCCCACATAAAACATGGGCCTTTGCCATAGTACGGGGTGAGAAAATAAAAAGATACACACATATCAAGACAACTAAATAGTGACTCAGTACTTCCTTGTATTTTACGTCCCTACAGAGAGGACAGTTAAAAGAATTAGAGAAGTAACTAGCAAAGTGCCAGTCCTCTGCAACAGTAGAAGCAGCTTTCCCTCTGCATCAAGTACAACAAGCAGGAACTAGTTAATTTGTTCTGCAGCAGGAAAAAGGACTGCCTAAATGCACTTAAAAAGATGTGGGTATCTGGAATCTTTTAAAGATTCTATAACATGTCACCCAAGGGATTTCTTATTGTTTTGCATCTTATCCATTGTTTAATTCCTGATCATTTCTGTTCCAACTGCTGACATGCCCCACAGCAGGACAGTTGCTCTAACATTCTTGTCAGTCACAGCAGCATACAAGGCATAGAAATAAAGTAACCCAAGTTATGCTAGTCTTCTGACTTAACTGAGCTTTCTACTCTTTTACCATCCATTCAGTTTTTTCATCTTCCCTACCTTTACTTGCATCCTTGATCACCTTCCACCTCCCAGGGATTATCACACTATTTCAAAGAGGAAATAGGCAAACATTTTTCTACGAAAAGTGGGACATGACCAGCTACCACCTACCTGTAGGTCAGATTCCCCCAAACACACTTCTAATCAACCAAAATCACCAGAGATGTATTTTGCACTTACTACAATATAGATTATTTGTATAGCACTTAAGCATTCATCACAGACTGGTTTTTCTTCTTTCCAAACACTGCTCCATTAATTCAAGGTATACATTGATAGCTAGCATTAACTGGCTGGGCCAGCTGATAGTAACCAAAACCAGTCTGAATCCCAGACACTACCAAAACGCCAATCACCCAAGTAAGCATTTCTTCAGTTCAAAGTCTCAGCTTGCTGTTTACAAAACTTGTGTAAAAATTGTTCCATGCAAAGCACATTGCCACACGTTAAAGTCATTTTTTTCCTTTAATTAACCAGGGAGATTGCCTCCCTCAGCTAAAGTGGATGTCTGAACCTGGTACAAATTTGTAATGCTCAAAGGAATCAGTCCTTTAAGTGCTAATCTCCTTTAGTCATAAAATGCCATCGAAGGCTACCTAAGTCACAACTATTTGCATTTACAGCTTTGCCTGTAGTTTGTTACCAATGTAAAGAACCTGACCCACTCTCATCGAGCCTGAAATAATGTTTTAGTATTAAAATTTTTTAAACAAGCATTCCGTGTTTGGGCATTTAAGACTAGAATTACACGTCATGCCATCCTAGCAAGTTAAGTGTAATGAAAAAACCCCAACACCCCCACCCCAAGGAATGAAAACACCCAAAACCCCAACACATGAGCCCAAAATTCACAGAATTGCTCACCCATTTAAAAGGGGAACTAGGCAAAATTAGGTTTTGTTGAACAGTAAGAATGAAACTCTATAATGGCTTTAATATTTTGTCTTCCTTACAACACTGAAAAACCCAGAATAAGAGATTCATCTTACAACTCTCAGTATCTACCTACTAATCAGTTCTCCTCCCACCAGGAGCCCAACTGGCTGTAGTATTCAACAGCTTCGTGTTAATCTATTGGAATTAATGTATGCAACATTTTTTGCTTGTCCTGTTCCAAACTGCATTTCCAAATTCCGTTTCAGAAACTGCAGCATGCAACAATGGCAGGGTGAGAATGCATGCATAGTCTCAGATTCCAGACAATTCTCATGCACCACATTAACAGGTACCAGCTTCAACACTTCTCTTGCTATCAATTAAGACAAGATGCTACACAGATACAAGAGACACCAAGAACAGCAGACAGCCATCAGAAAAATGGGATGTAGTAAATGGAGAATTCTAATAGCACACTTTTCCTCCACTATCTTTTCATTTAGACATCATCCAAAAATGGGAACAGGAAATTATGAGAAACTGGCTCTTCACAGAAATGTAAATTTCATAGCAAGGCTTCAATGAAGAGTCACATCATGATGCAGTCCACTCCTTTACATTCTGGATCCACGACACTTCTGTGCTTCATATACAGAATGCTATTAGCCTATTCATATGAAGCTACCAGAACCAAACAGAGAAAAGGCTTCAGGGAATGAATTCTATGCCTGGGGGAGGACATGGAAGAGAAAGGTGGTATGGAAACAAAATTCCAATAATCCCAGATTTAAAGAAAGCTGTGCATCTTTACCAAGACTTCATACACAAGACCACTTATGAACTACACATATTTAAGTGATGTACTGCAGAACATGGAGCATTGCATTTATTTTCTAGGGTATAAAGTCAGCTATGCTGGAGAAATTCAACTCTGCCACCACAGCAGGGGAGCCTCCCTTCTAGTCCTGTTCATTTAATGGCTATGAACAAGCTATTACTCAAAATGTCTGTGCCTGACAGTCATCTCACTAGTCAATTTTGATACTCAAAAGTCAGCACAAGAAAGTAAATTCTAAAGAACTGACCTGTTTTTTTCAGTATCATCCAGTGACAAATTAATGAAAAAATGTTTAATTTCCCAGCATGCTTTCAGATACTGAGTATAGAGAGTTTTCTATGGCTAACGGGCAAGGTTTTTCTTATAAGGCTTACTGTGCTATGCTAGAACTACAGGGAAGTATTAATACTGCTTGGAATTTTTTACTTTGTGTTTAGGAAGACAGACTAAGCTATGCTCTTCCTGCATAATACACTTTAAAAAAAGTTTCATTTTATACAATTCCTAAAAAATCCATGCAGACTTATTTTCATTAGAACTAATCTCCCAGAAGTTTATATGGCTTAGACTAATTCACAGCGGTTCACTGTAAAAATGAGTACCTGTATCAAAGCCAGTAGAAATACACTTTCCATACATGTGACATTTTTAACAGAAAAGCTGAATACATCTGCAGAAACTGCCTCTTGGTATTTCTGCAGGATTTTAAAACTGGCACTTGTTTCAGCCATCTAACCACTCCTCTCTAGTCACATCTTCTATGTGAACATCAGAGACAAGGCTCAACTTAACCCAGTAAAACCAGCTGAACTTAATAGCATTACTTCTCTCCCTACAGTCTTCTGTGAAGTAGTTCAGTGTCTCAGCTACGGACAGAAACCAATGCACAGAATTAATGATTATTTATGAGGAAACATTCAAATGACTGAAAAAGCCCAGTTTACACAGAACTTGATGTAAGATAGGAGACTGGATTTACTCATTACGTATCAATGAGAACACTACTGATGCATAAAAAGTAAAGCTTAAGTATAAACAGGGTATTAAAATACTAGGTATTTTCCAAAAAGAGCATATGAGTAACTTGAAACTTTTAACCGAAGTTCTACAACCAATAAGCCAATGCTGTATTGAAAGCATGCAAGTAAGACTAGTATTACAGAGGCAGTGCCATAATTGCTTCTTGACTAAAGCAGAGCTTACTAAGTCTTTAAGATGCTGTCTAAGTTACAAAATCATTTCTCATACCTGCACCATGTAGAAGCATTTTTTTGGAGTCCAGGCATTAAAAGATTTTATGATGGAAGCACAAATGTCACAGTTTCCACAAAAAGGTATTAAAACTAGGTACACTGCAACATACTTGATGGACAAGGCTCCACTGGCATAAAAGCTGCTTGTGCAAGCATTAGATTTTAAAAGGATTCATTGTTTAACAGTAATATACATCTTCAGGCATTTCAAAACGTGATACTTACATGGCAGTATAATCATGATCACATATTGAAACATTTTCTGCACTTCAACTTTTGAGAATACTGCTTTTACACTCAAAAGACTTAAACCTCCCATCACCAGCAATTACTGCAGAAACTGAGCACCCAGGAATTGGGACAAGACACACACCTTCATCTGCTGACTCCACAGACACAACCTTCCTCTGATCAGCAAGACTAAGAAGAAAATTTTAAGCCTGGGAAAAGGGTATTTGGGGCAAGAAACCTATTTGAGCAATACTTTCCAAACAGACAGAAAAAGGGGTAGAAACTGAGCAGCATGTCCAAGTCCCACATAGCTTGGTTACTTCAGAAAGAAGTTTAAGGATGCCAAAGCCATCTATGTATTTTCAGCTTCTTGCTAGAGGACAGAGTAATATGGCAAGATAGCATTGCAATATACAGTGTTTAACACTTCTAATGAACGACCCATTTAGCTTCATATTCCATTTTAATTTGAAGTAGGAAGAGCAAGGGCAGCATTGACCCAAATTTTCCCACAACAAAGGAACTCTATTCTACTTTAAAGTACTGTATAGGGTCTGGCAGCTTTAAGCAGCAAGTGAGTAATTTGAATTTATAGCATTAGTCCTCTGGAAGCCTGTTTTAGAACTAAACCCATTAATGTTTGAGCTACAAGTGTAGTTTACTACTATGCACCTCATTTAACAAAAGGTGTGTTGAATGCTCCACTTCCAGATTTCAGTGATTCTTCCTTATAGAGCTGGTTACCACATCTTCCCTAAACAACCAATCTCAGCTTCTTTGAAGCAGTTATTTGGATGAGTTTTCCTTCAGGTAAGTTCTTCAGCAAGCTCAAGAGATGTTTTATTTCATTGCTACGTGTCACATGCTAAGTGATTCACTAAAAAGGTTATAAGCGGACCACTGTTACACTCATCATGAATGTGTAGATGCTCCACAATAAGTGGACACCTATTAAAGATTCCACAGCTAATGAATGATTAAGGCTCTGCCTGTAACCTCATTTGTTACTCTTCAATTTAACGAATTCTGGATGGAAGAACTAAGGCTAAAAATGCACCCCATTACCATTCAGAAAATGCAGAGTTTCAATACAGTAAGAAGCATTACAAAAGGAAGCTGCTGAATCCTTCATCTAATTTGAATTTGCAAAGCAAGCTTATACTGAACAAGTCTGAACTTTCATCCAGATTTTTTGATACTCAAGATCCATTTCTTCCCAATAAATTCATGAAGAAACTGTAAACAGGCATCCACCTCAGTTTAATAGAAAAGTAATGATATATAACCTTTAAAAAAAAATAATCCACTCTAAAGAATTTCAGTGAATACATACTGTCAGCAACAAATCCAATACATACAAACAAGAGGCCAAATACAAAACAAAGTCTGGTTACAGAGAGAATTAAATGACATTTTTTCAAAAAGAAACTTAAGAAATTTAAAGTTTCATGGATCAGTGAAGGAGAAATTCCTTACAGCTACAAGGGTGTTTCAGCCTCTATCCCCACCAACCTCAACAGGCCGGGACAAGTGCAATACCACAGACACACACAGCATTGCAACTGATCCCAACCTGTGTAGAAAGGGGTATAATTTTTCCACACTCACTGACTGACTTGTCACTGCCACAGTCAGTTTTGCATGGATTTGCACAGCAGAGTATCATACAGCTGGATGCAAACCTGCAAAACTAACCAGAGAACAGTGTTCAATTAAACAACAAATTTTAAGACACACTTAATATGTAGTTCTACAGCTAGCAGTACTTTAAGTGCTTATAATGCAGTAGATTAGTGAACACTACCTGCACTATAAGCACTTTAGTGCTACAAGAGCTGTCGTTCACTAGACTGCTGTTAAAATCAGGAAGGCCACAAAATATCCCATAACCATCAGAAAGCATTCAGAGTCCTTGATGTAGATTATAACAGGCCACCATCAGCTTTGCATAGATTTGCACAACCACTCTCTTCTTGTAGTGCAACTATGCAAAACTAACAGAAGTCTGCAAAGCAGAAAACTACTGGAACATCTACAGTCTTAACCTGAGTGACTGGATGAAGACATAACTTCTTATGCCAGAAGGAGCACTTAGGGCAGTAGATGCTAATCTACTTCACTATCTGCACTAGATGCACCTTAGTACAAAAAGCACTTGACACCACCACACTGTACCTTTCCATTCTCTGAAGTCCTGCAAGATCTCCTGAGGCAGTTGTCAACATAATGCTACAAGTGCCTTCACTGCAGTAGGTTCTATATATCACTACCTGCACTGTAAGCACTTTGACATTACTCTGACGCAAACAGCATTTTTTTAGTTATTCAAGATATGTTGTCTACCTTGTACCTGCTGAAAGAAAAGAACAAAGTGAGTATTTGATCAGGTTATGAATTGCAAGCTTTGGAACAAATAGTCAAGTTTCTGGGCTAAAGACCTCCTTCAGAGTAAACTGAAGCAACCCATCAGCCCAATCCAGCACACTCATATGCAATATTAAGGAATATCAAAATCAATGTTGATTCACAGTGGAAGACCCAAATAAGAAAATTAAATAAATGCTTCTCCCACACAATTCTCAGAATGCCACAACTTGTGAAGTTAAAAATAACAGAGTTTTCAAAGAGAAACCTGAAATCGGGTAAGAGCTCCCACCAAATCTCTTCAATTAAAAAAAAAAAGGCAAACAAGTAATAAAGTTTACCCACATTTCCAGAAACCCAGAATTTTAAAATTAGATTGAACATATCCTACCATCAGCTTTCTGAAGTCCAGAAAGCACCTTATGACACGGCAGGTACCTTTTTAAGTTTTCCAATTACTTGTTTTCCTGTCCAGTTAGAATATTTGCTGCTACTGCCAGATACCCCGTCTCAAATTACAATTCCTACCAAGGCATTTATATTGGTCTACCTAGTAACAAAAAAGAAGGTTCTAATGATGGCTGTAAAATAAACTACCACAACCAAATTACACCTACCTATTAAAGGCCTGAGGTTCAGTAAAGCAGGACAGTGCTATATTCAAAATCTGAAAGCATATTTTATTCCTTCTTTAATAGGAATATAGACTTGAAGGAACGTGTAAAAATAAAGTCTCCCTTACCTGATACTTACAGCCAGTTGAGCATAAAACTTTAGAACTACAATAAAACTAGCTTCTGTTAGACTAACTGAAACAAGGAGCTTTGTTTAACGAAAAAAACAAGAATTCAAAATATCAAATTTAAAAATTTTTTAAAACTTTCTCACTGTCCAGCTGCTTTAGTCAAACAAATGATTGCTTGGGAAACTTGCATTAGTCTCCTCTAAATGAGTGAAATTGTGGACTACTACGCATGCCTCCAATCCCAAGGAACCACTTGGAATTTAGTAGTCCTAACTGAAGTCTAAGCCTGGGCCTCAAAAGAATTGCTTCTGCCCCTGTACTTAAAAAAAACCAAAAAATTATTAAAAATAAAAACTTACCATCATCCGTTGAAACTAACTTCCTTCGCAAACACACTGCTGCAACATCCACAGAAAGCTTCATTATGTCCAGCTGCACGTGTGGATACTGCGAAAAAAACCACCGAGTTACTTGTTTTCTGCTGCTGAGGAGTGAACAAAGTCACCAGGAAGCTCCCAAACCCAGCGCTCCCCATCCCCACTCCACCCCTCCGGGGAGGGCGCGAAACGCTCCGTACCCCCTCGGGCGGCCATGAACCGCCCCGTGGAACACCCCGCACGCGGGCTCACCCTTTTGCCCGATAAGTCGACCCCCCCTGCGCCTCGGCAGGATCCCTCCCACGCTGCCGGGTGCGTCCCGTGTGGCCGGGCCGGGCCGGGGGGCGCCGGGGCCGCTGCCGGGGCCGGGCCGGCTCTGCGGAGCTACCCGCACAGCGCGGTGCTGGACGGCGCGGGCGCCTACCGCCTGCGCTGGGGCCGCCGTGGCAGCGCCCTCGCCCTCCGCCTGGAGGTGCGCACCCGCGGCTACGTGGGCTTCGGGCTCTCGGCCAGCGGCGGCATGGCCTCAGCCGACATCGTGGTGGGGGGCGTGGAGAGGGGCCAGCCCTACCTGCAGGTAAGGCCCTGCTCCTTCACCTCGACCGCCGGCCCGGGTCCTCTTTGTCCGCCCACCTTTCCCCCGCTGTCTCTCTCTCGGGACGCCCCTCTTTCCCTGCCCCACGTTTCTTTTGCAGCCTTCTTGCCCTGCATCCCTGTACCTCTTTACTTCTTACTTCCACCCTCTGGGTTATCCCTATCGTTCTGCGTTCCTTTTCCCTGGAGGAGATGCTCCTTTTCGATCTGCTCCCTGCTAACCTTCCCTTTAAACTTTTACATGGATTTCGTTAAAGGTGTCAGGTTTCTTTCCTCTTTATCCAGAAAATGCAGCAGCCCTTGTCTCTCTCCTGCCTGCCCGCTGAGCCTAGACTCTCGGAGGAGAGGGGTGGGAGGGCAGAGTCTGTCCCAGGGAGGTGCAGCACCTTTCCCCTCACCCTGCCAACATCTGGCGGAGCTTGGCCGTCCTGGTGCCGCCTGAACTTCCTCTTTCTAATCTCAGTGGCATGAGGGCAGCATCCCACCAGGCTTCCAAGCCTGCTGATGTCCCATTCTGCTGGGGCACAGCAGGTGCTGCTCCTGTTCTTGGTGTTCCTCCTCTCCTCACCTGGAGGTGTTTTGACCCAGATGTTGGAAAGGACTTGCAGGGTAACCCCTGGGACTCCTGGTACATGTCCTTGGTCTGGTAAAGCAACCTCAGAGGGGGCCAACTCTATTGGCATAATTTTCTTGGGATGTTTCTGTAGTTGTCTAGATATAGTCGGGGCTACATCTGGGAACAGGAGTGTGGAACTTGCTTGTGCTTCCAGCCAGTCATCCCCTCCAAGAGGCACTGGTGGCTGGTGGGGTAGGAGCCATGAGAGGGGAGGGGACCCACACCTTTTGTCCCCTCTCATCAACCTGAGATCCAGCCAGGAGGAGTTGCTCTGGGGTCGGGGGAGCAGGGACAGCTTGTCCCACAGATGACTGAAAGGAGAATCAGGCCTGGAATGACATGGTGTCACCCCCAGCTACTTGAAAAATAACTTAGAGATGCAGTTTAAGTGTGGTTGTGAGAGTATGGTCTAGGAGAAGTTGTCAGTCTTTCCTTCATTATGTTAGAGCTAGTTGATCTTTGAAGCTGCTGCTTAAATTTTAAGAGGTTTTTCCTTAAGAATATGGATTTTTACTAAAAATTCACCATAAGAAAACCAAATGCATAATATGATCTCCCTACGAGTTATCAAGATTTTATAAAATCAAAACTTTTCCAGAAGAATAGAGCTTTTAGTATATTTTTTTTCCTTCTACTTTTTCTTTTTCCCTATTAGTTTGCTGTATGAAGTTTAGGCAAATATTTGTCTTCTCTAAGTTCAGATTTTCAGAATATTGGTTTCCCCATATTTCAAAATGAAGATAATTTTTCTTGAAACCTAAATAAAAGACTAATAATAGTGAAAAAAACCCCTAGTCTGCTCATTGAGCAGTGAGCTCTTCAGTCACAGAATGAAAGGCTTTCTGTAAGGCTTTACAATTCAGAAGACACACCTATTAACCATTAAAAGAAACCCATGCTTTTTGCCTGGTTAGTTCATAGATCCTGTTAGGCTAAAGCAAGTCTTTTAGAAAGGCATCCAAAACTAGTGTAAAGACATCCAGTGGTGGAGGATCCATCACTTCCCTTGGTAGTTTGTGGCAATGACGAGTCTCTGCTGTTCCTGGTTGCCAGGATTAGTTAGTCTTGGTTTAGGTTTCTGCTCTGTATTTTCTCTGCTATATTAAAAACGCTACTCCCCCTGCGTACCACCTCCATAAAGTTATTTATATGCTGCAATCGAGGCAATCAAGTCACTCCTCAATTTTCTTTTTCATTAAATAAATAGATTGAGCACTTTAGCATCACAGGACATTTTCCCCAGCACTCAGAGCACTTTTGTGGCTCTTTTCAGAACCCTTCACAGGCTTTCAACATCCTTAAAAGCGGCCCCATACTAACTCCATTCTTCCACAGGTTTATCCACTGACATTCTGTTACAAATAGAAAAGGACTGTAGCAAATGCCTGCCCATACAAACCTATGGATATTTTTCCTGAAGCACTAATTTAGCACGTAAACTGTTATGCTAAGAGCTATGAGTAATTTTGTTGCACTTTTGAGTAGGTAAGATACATAAAAAATCCTTCTGTTGTGCTTGCTTGCCACTCGAGGTTTGTTCCATCCCCGTTTCTTCTTCAGTTTCTAGGTAGCACGGTTTCTTTCTAAACTGAACTGAAGTTTTTAAAAAGTTGCTCAGTTAAAATATTTCTATACTTGCACCAACAAGGAAAGGCCAGAAACAAAGATGATAAACAAAATTTGTCCAAAGGCGTTTTCTGGTCAGGCAGCAGGGATTGCTATAAAATGAACAACTTGTTCTGGGATGCTGTTTCAATAATATCCAATTCTTCCCTTTACTGGACAAACAAATACAGTTAATATTTTAAAAATACGTTCTGTGTTAAGTGTGTATCATCATAATTTAGATTATTTACTACTGAAAAAGATTTTTTCATAGATAGCACCCTTGAAAGTATGTGGTTTTATGCCTAGCTGCACTCCATGAAATATGTACAGCCTATAATGAATGAACTTACTTTTCTTTTTGGTTTTAGAAATATGTTTTTATTCCATGACCATCTGTTGGAAAATGTGCATCGTGGTCTAAACTCTTAGAGGGGTCATTTTTTGGTTTCTTTGAAAGTTTTGAGATGCTTGTTAGTGGCCTGATGTTCAGATGTTCTGAAACACCTTTATAGCCTTTCAAGTGGGCATTGAAATTGCCAGTCCCTTGGGTCAATTTTGCCTTTCCTCCCCCCACCAAATTCTCTCTCCTTCTTTAAAAATAGAAAGTTTTCTCAGAGGTAAGAGTTGTCTTCTGGGAATAAACATATAAATGTAGTTAGACTACAGCTGCTTGTGAGGGTAAAAGCACACACTTCTCAGTCTGTGGAAGATCCATGTATTGAGGTAGAGGAAAACTGCCAGAGAGTATTCAGAGAAGAGAGAGAAAATGTTTCCTCTGGCATTTATTCCTCATCCTCTCCTGGATGTCCAGGGTTGGGTTTTACTTTCTCAGTTTTCAAGTGTATCCTGGACTTGGGTGGAACGAGCTGTTTGTTTTGGTTTGCTTTTCCGTGTTTGAGCTGTATTTAATCTGAAAGGGTGTCTGACACAAGGAAAGGCTAAAACAATTTGGAACTCTTCGGCTTAGTTTAGTCTAAATATATCAAGATGAAAGGTGTTACAATGTCATGAGAGAAGAAGAACAAACCTTCGTGGTGTACCAGAGTAGTTTTTCGAAGAGCATTGGAATGATCAGAAAATTATACATTTACTGTCCTAACATTTCAGAAGTTTGATATTTGAAATGGGAACCTAAACATATTTTGGGAGGATGTAGAGGACATAGCATGGATACGTGTATACATACATGCATAACTTTAGTGTTTTGTCATGAGGGAGGCACCTCCGTTGAGCAGAAGGAGAAAAAGGACATCAGTGAACAAATTATTCTCACACATTACTGAGAGCCTGCGGTGTCAGAGCAGCAGATTGTGTGGTGTTTGGGTGAGCATGTTTGAGAACAAGAAGATACCAATGGGGGTTGGTACTGGAAAGCTGGAAGCTGCCTTTGTCTCTATAGGGAGGAGTTGGACTTAGGAGAGTTCATACTTAGCAAAATGTTACCTTGAAATATTGCCGTGCTCATCTGCAGCATGTGTTGCTCTTCGTGCAAGATCTTGAAGCAGCCTTAGGTTTTGCATCTAGTTTTTAAAATTCTTTTCTTTTCTTTTTTTCTTTTTCTTTTTTTCTTATTTCTTTTTTTTCCTAATACATCTCTTTTGTGCTTATGAATTGACACAGCATGCATTTTCTTGCTAGACCCATGCCTTTTCCTTGGTCTCCACCCCTGTCTGGAATTGTGCATCCCCACCCACAGCACGTAGCTGCTGAGAGCCCCATTTTGGGGAGAGTAATCCTCCTTGATGAATGCCTATTTTGTGCAAGTTATACAAGAGGGTTGCATTGTTAGAATCTTCTGTTGAACTTGCACAAAAATAGTCCCTACTCAGGGTGAATAGGGACTGTGTGTCACTAAAAAGTACTTTATTATTCATTAGAGCCTTGCTTGTTAACTGTCACCCAAACTAAAGAATATCTGTTATCAAATGTATCCCATAGAGTTAGCTTAATTGCTCACAGGGAAGTACTTGGAAGAGATTTTAAAGGACAGAAAACAGTGAGCATTTTCAGTACTTAACGATATGCTGCTTTTAAGTGCACTCATGCCAACAGCAACAAAAGAAGTGTTTAGAAAACAACTTGAAAGGCACCAAGAGAGAGATGCAAAGCGAGTGCCACACTGACATATCTCAGTCGGTGTTTTGTTGGAGGTATTTCATGCCTTTGGGCACTGGGGCAAAATCTCCAGATGACTAATGTCTCCCACTTGGTTTCAATGTGGGGCATAAAGAGACACTCCAGTGTACATCTCCACTGGCTGGGTGCTTTGTCGTTCCCTTTCAGAGGTACAATAGTTAGGACAAGGAAGCAACAGTTGGTGAACAAAAGATGAGAAGAATTCTGAAGCTCTTGTAATTTGCAGGCCTTGGGGGGACTGTTTTCAAGAGTTTGGTTGGGATTGTTTTTCTTTTTTGCTTTTTTCCTTTGTCATATTTTTTCTTCTCCTTTGGATTTTAGAAGCACCAAGAAAATGAACTTTTCTCACATCTCCCCAGAAATATGGAATTGTAGCCACCTTGAGTCATGCAAAGGCTTAAAATAGTGGGGGAATGATTTAACTCCCAATATAAACCAGTATCACAGAAGGAGGAGAGGCAAGAAGGGAGATTTTCTAAGGCAGATCCAGAAATTTTGGGAACAAGTATCACTAATAATTGTGCTTGAAAATCCCCTAAGTGTTTTAAATCTTCCTCATAATTGAAGTAATTAAAGTAATTAAACACAGAAAACTTGCACTGGATAAATGTGGCTCCTGTGTAAGGATTGTTTCTTGTGAAAAAGTGCAGTTGTAAGATTGTATCATGCAATATCTCCTCCTTACTGACTTTCTTTCTCTTAAAACACTTTGCTACATGTTTTGTCTAGTCTCTTTGTGTTAGGACAGACCTTAATCTAAAAACCCTATCTTCTGATATAACTGGAATATAAACTCTTAAGTTAACATTTATTCTTGATGTAAAGACTCGTATTGGCCCTTGGGACTCCACTGCAATGTTTAATTATCCATGCCAATATGTGATGTCGTATTTCAACCTCTAGCCACCAGGGCCTCTTACACCTTCTTGTGCTAAGTTAGAGAGGTCTCCACACTTCAGTGTTTTCATTTGTGTGCAGAGAAAGTGATGTGTTTTACGTCTCAGGGATGTGACAGAAATAAAGGGATCCCACTGCCAGCTGTAGGGTACTGGAAGCCACCCCACACAGCATTTAACTAGATGTAAGAAATACACCAAAGTGCATTCAAGTGACCCAGTCTGAGTGAGAAAAGGCGTATTCCTGAGTGAATAATTGTGTTTTGTGTATAAAAAATACAAGCCCTCTTTTTGTAAAGAAATTGCATGAACATGTACACACACATATACAGGCATTTTCTGTTTCTGTAAACACACAAATGGAAATGTGCATCTTTGTGTACATGTGTATGTCTGCATTTAAAGAACAGACACACCCACAATTATTTGGTAGAGATAGAAATTTTCTGTCCTTGTCAGAGCTGGTAGTGTACCTGAAGTAAATAATCCACACTCACTCGTGTATGTTAGCCAGTTTAATTGGAGTTGTACCGGGAATTGTGTAGAGCTTCTCAGAACTGCCTGCGTGAGTGAGATCCAGGCTTTCTAGCAAGGACTGAATCACTTCATGCTAATCTGTTGTTTGGGCAAAAAAGCAAAACAAAACAAAACAAATCCCCCCCCAAAAACCCAAAACCCCAAAACACCCACCCAAACAACCAGAAGCAAACAAAAAAATCCCTGAAAAAACTCCAACACACCATCTTCCCCCTTCCCCCCCTCAAACTAGTAAATTAATTACAAGCAGACATTGCTCATGGGACAGTAGCTGTGAACTTACTGATCCCAGTTACTTTAGGAACTTATTGCAACTATTTGATTGCTCTTGCTGTACCCTTTGTATGGTTATTTTTTCATTTGCAGCCAATCTCAAGATTGGTTCAGTCAACTGGAATGCTCTCAAGGTGTTCTTATACAGAGCATCGATGCTTTCAGGTTCCTGCTTCATGTTAGGTTGCTGTGGGTGGGCTCTGCTTTTCCCCAGCATAAGAGCATATAAGATTTTAGCCTGAAACTCAAGCTGAAATTTATTTGAGGTTGCAAAACAGTTTGGTTGGCTTATTTGTAAACTCATGCTCTGTTTGGTTCTTGCCAAATACAGTGTAAAACCGTCTTCTTTTAGGTGGTAACATCTAGTGTGTACTGGAACCTTGAGCAACAGGATTCCATTTAAATTGAATGCAACAATAAAAAAAGAGAAATGTTAACCACAGTTATTTTTTTGGAAACCCAGAAAGGCATAACTTGGTGCTTATTTCAAACAAATGTTTTGTTCAGTTCTTTTCCTTACCGTAGCAGTTTATCCACCCTATTTATACTAAGATAGATCCTCTCCTACACCAGCTTTCGTCTTTGTTACAGCTTCATGATCCTTTCTGCAAAGCTCGTTTTTGGTCCTGGTCATCAACATCAGCTTGGTAATTTGGGGATGTTTGAAACTCCATGGGTTGGCTACGGAATATCAGTGAGGACAAGTTGAAACACAGCTTGTTTTTCTGTCATTTCTGTTTCCTGGCTTGTCCCTTTTTTCACTTTTAAGTGCTAAACTGCTGCTGGAGCAGCAGTGATGGCCCAGTTAGAGAACGGCAGCACATGTAATTTGGGGTGGCTGAGTTTCTCGCAAGCTGAGCCCACAAGGCGATTGCTGGATGGGGCCACAGTCTGAGAATTATTTCATGCTCCTTGAGGTTGAAAGGTGATATATATAATTTAGGGCTGGAAATGGATATCATAAACAAAACAATCTTGTACATTGTAAAGATCTGGGGAGGGAGTCCCATAAACACCTGTTTCAGTCTGTGATGACAGCTGGTAGGGCTTTTGGGGTCAGGCTTCCCTCTGCAGCTGTGCTTGCATTCTTGAAGGAGAAACCAGCGTCTTTTCACATCCTCAAGAAATTACTCTCCTGTTTGTGGAGCAGAAATCAGAAACCATATATACCACAAAATATTTTTTTTTAAGAAGGAGAGAGGCTAATGGTATCTGAAAAATAGTATAACATGATCTGCCTCACATCTGGAAAAGAGTATAAAATATCTCGCAATGCCAGGAAGATTTTTCATTTTCCATATGTTGTTTCAATTTTTAGGTAATGTGAGGAAGGAGATACTTAATTATTTGATGGATTGCACAGCTTAGTCCAAAGTTCAATATGCCATTTTATGCAATGTTATCAAAGGGAGTGCAAAAAATTTAAATGTTTCACATGTAAACAATTTACGTAAGTAAATCTTGAAATAGACATCTTCATTATCATGTAGCATGACCAATAACACTTAAGAAACTCTTTTAAAACACTTAGCCTTTAAATAAGCAAAGATATTCATATGAGCAAAATATAGTCATTTCACCCTTCTCCTTCACTAATTCTTATACTTCTGTAAAGCTGATATGTAGTTTGAAAACTTTCTCTTCATTAAACATATGATATATATTTTTTGTGTGTATAAGAAACTGAAGAATCTGGATGCAAGTACTGAATCAGTACATAAATCCATGTTGTGTATTTATCCACACACGTGAGCATTTCAGAAATCCAGTTTTCAGGACTTGACAATTATTGTAGATCTGTTGGGACTCCATGAAATTCAGGGGACTTGCATCTGTATAATCTACCCTACCAAAGACACAGGTTTTCTAGCTAACTGTGTGGGGTAGCAAAACCAGATCTGGGTAAAAAAAGATTGTACCATGTTAGAGCCTTTTCCTGCCTGTTGGGAAGAATAAACTGTCCCAGTACGAAGCCCATTTTAGAACTGTGATATATATCAAAGCACTGTAATGCCGTGAATTAAAACATCCCACTCCTTTCTCTACAGAATTAAATGAGTGAAACTTGTGAATTTGGATGAGTTCTGTGTTACAGTAGTCTGGACCTGAGAGAGTTTCAAATTAAATTTATATTTCCTTAGTTTAGCTGAAGCTCAAATGCCCAGCTTACCCTCTCTGGCCTCTGGTAGATCCATCCTCTGTACTGCCACTTTTCAAAGGCCTTAGGGGTATCCAGCCTTCTCCTTTGACTACACAAAAGAGCTTAAGTGGAGTGTAGGCAGTCCAAATGTGGTGGTTTTGACTGCATTTGCACCAGGACTTTTGGCAGCAAGACTTTAATTTATTTTTATTTTTCTACTCTGAAAGGAAGCATAGGATATGTATAAAGGTACAGGCATATATCTACATAGACATATCTAAAACTAACATTTTTTTGCTTTTCCAGATTGCAGATTTTTCCAAATTGCAGTTGAAAAAGATGTGACATCACAGATTGTCACTGTGTCATCATTTTTGAAACCTTTTGTTCATTCTGTTTTGTACACAAACACGTCTTAAAGGTTTTTAAGCTTTGGTGAATAAATTCAGCAAAGTCTGCATAATTTGACTTAAAATCTTCTCTGTGAACAGAAAGAATTCATATGGTTCCTGGACAATGTGGCATTATTTTGTTTTAAAACCAGGAAACAAACCATTTTGTGTGAGAGGTTGAGCAATCAAATTTTGAGTTGTTCAGGTATTTTTCTTTTTATTACATTATTTGATTTTTATTTTTATTACGAACATCTGGATAATTTTCAACAAAAGAACTAAAAATAGTAATAGCCACATCTAGCCACAAAATAAGTTTGGGTGAAATCACTGAGATCAGCGAGGTTCTGTTCATTTTTGACAGCAGGGTTGGGCAGCCAGTGCCTGAGCAGGCAGCAATGTGAGTGCCCAACACAGCTCTCATCCCACAGGGAGCAGCCTGGTCCTCTCTGGGGCCAGGACTTTGGGGCCACCTTCCCCAAGGCATTCGCCAGCAGCCACAAAATGAGCCCCTCGTGATGAGCCAGAGCTGTGACCTGTCTTTGACTGCCATCCAGGCAAGTGAGATAATTACACTGACAACCACGTTATCAAGGCATATCTGAGCTTATACCTGCATTACAAAACTTCTTTGCATTGTTTTTGCATTCTTGCCTCAGGCTTATGGAAATCAGGAGTATATCACAAGAGGGTTTTTTCTGGTTAGGGCTGTGTCCTCTAGACTTGTGATGAAATGGTGAAGTTCACCACAAAACATTTGAATGTGCACACCTAGCTTTTCTTCACATTTCTCAGCTTCCCTTCACATTGGTTTCAGGCAGAGACTTTGAGTCTGTTCACATGAGTAAAAACTGCTCTTGAATTTGAATTCCTCAGTATTTCATTGTATGCTTTTACTAAGAATGTCTTTCTCCAGTTTAAGGTAATATTTCAGGAAAGATACCACACTTCAATAAAAACTGATGTTCAGAAGGTTACATTTCTCATCCAGACAAACCCTTACTAATTTAAAGATGGAAGCAGAGATTCCACAGAAGAGTGTTTTCAGAGCAGGAATGGTATGGGCAATATACTGCCTCTTTCCAAGTTCTGATGCAGGGCTAAAGTGGAGTGTTTTGATCCCATGTAGTACCCATCTTCAAAGGACTATCCCAAAACAAGTCTTATTATTTCTATCTGGAAAACAGCAAACCCAAAGTTATTTCTCTAAACAAATACAACTCATCAGTTCACTTTCTTTCAGGTCCTGGGCCTCTTTTTTGCTCTTTTAAGTGATTATTTGTCCATGTGCTTATTCTCTCATGTATGTACTTAATAATTTGTATTTGTAAGAAGTGGTGACAGGAAAAGAAGAACTCTCTGGTGTCTTGCCCACACGCAGATTTCTAGGGTGGAATTATGTTTAAGATTACAAAGCTTTTAAATGACCCTTTAGTGAATTAATGAAGTTTCAGTTATTTTTTACTGGTATCAAAATACTTGGGCATAACATTTTACAGTTTTTCAGATTGGTTGCCTCAGCCTTAACGAAAGGGGAAAGCTAGAAATCTCTTCAAAAGTGAACAGAGTTCCAAACAGCTCCAAAAATAAATGCCTGCTGGGACCAGCCAGTGCTGCATTATTTTGCAAAGGACACCACACAATTAATGGTGTCTCCCCATAGCCTAGTCGGCACGAGAAATACATTGGTTAGTTGAAAGACCCCTCCCCACCCCAAACCAGGCAGAAACAGCCTAAAACTCAAAAGGAGGGTGATCAGAGGAGGTGCATCTGAGGCAGTGGCCAGCCCTTCCCAGGTGGCCGGGGTGGGAGGAGAGGGCGGGACGGGTCCCAGCTGCACGGGGCTGCAGGAATCCGGGGTGAGGAGGTTAATGACCTGACATTGCTGCCGAGCTACTTCTTTGTGCCGGGCATCTGCAGAACCCTGGATGGGGACCATCCTTCTTACAAACAGCTTCCTTGCCTCTTCCAAAACCTCAACCTAATCCCAGCAGCTTTTGTATGAAATGAGCACTTTTCGTGCTAGTTAAGCCGTAGGCTTTCTGGTTCCAGTCAATGTTCATTCAAGAGGTTTGTTTTTTGTGGGAAAGAAAAAAAACGTAGGAAAAGTTGTGGGAGAAAAGGAGCAACAGTATTATTGATGCAAATACTAAGTGAATTTCATTCTCTATAATTTGTTCTGAAGTTCATAACATCCCAGTTATGATAAATAAGGTTTCTTGGTTGCTGGGTCCAGCCTTTATTTCTGCAGTTACATACAGGCAGCGTGTTGCTAAAGTTATTTAAGGCATTCTTTAAGCTCCTTATCATGGAGGGTTGCTTTCTTGGAGATAAAAAATAGTTCAGTGCCACCTCAAATTTATCGTTTGGCTCAAAACTGAAACTGCAGAATTTTACATATTTTAAAGGGCTTCAGTAAAAATGAGTAAAAACATAGAGTTTCATTTTTAATATTAGATTTTAATAATGGGTCACCTTTCTTTTGTAACAGGATTATTTTACAGATGAAAACAGAGTACTAAAAAAGGACCCTCAACAGGATTACCATCTGGAATATGCCATGGAAAACAGTACACATACAATATTGGCTTTTAGCAGAGAGCTGCACACTTGTGACACAAATGATAAGAGCATAACGGTAAGAGTCTCTGACTGTATGTGGACAGATGAAGTAACTGATACAGGATAAATGTGTATGTAGTAATAAAGCTGGTAATTAAAATCTCATTTTAGTAAAAAGAGAGAATTAGAGAAATTCACTTTCCAAAATATCCGTTTGCTGAAATTAACCAGGTAAAATACTTGTGCTGGTTTTATTAAACTATTATGCTTAAATTTCAGCTTTCTTTGTCCTTCTACTTTAATACATTCTGTTCTGTAGTTTCTAACAAGTGTACACAGTATTGAAACAGATATCCCTGGGCCATCAAGTCCTATATGCCATTGTCACAATCATTCAAGAGAGGCCAAACTGAGAAATACTTTTAAGATTCTGCACTAACTTGATCTTAGTAATTGATCTTAGAAAGAAATTTTTTTAAAATTTGGAGAAGATATATTTAAAATATCTGTTTGTTTTATTTCTTTATTCAAAATTAAAAGTTAAAAAATTTTATGTTAAAACTTTTCATGGTAAAATAACTTTCATGGTAAATTCTTCTCTTGCCCTAGGGAGTGCTGTGCTATTTCCTAAGCATAATTTTAAATTACATGAAGCTGATGACTTCTGTATTGGAAATGACAGAGAGATTTGCAAGGCTTTCTGTGCTTTGGCTTGTTTACTACTTCTTTTGGAAGCATTACTATAGGAGTAAAACACTATATTCATTATCTGTGTTTTTACAATATATGCAATAATAGCAACATGAGAGGCTGAAAATGCAGGAAGCAAACCACAGCTGTGTAAACCACCAGTTTTCCAGGCAGTCAATGAACCTCTGGTTTGCACACCTGCTCTGAATTCTCAGTACAATTTAGCATTTTGGGACACTTCAGGATTTATTATAGCACTTTGTCTCAAGGGTCATTATTGTAATCTAAGAATGGTTTACAGAGAACTGATCTGAGCAGTGGCTGTAATTGATTTTTAAGATGTAAATCTGTTCTGTAACTGAATGTTAATTTTTCATAGTGTCTAAGGACAGCATTTCACTGAAGGTATTCACATCTTCACAGGCCTGAGCCTGGAAAATGTCTGGGGGGGAAACATTCTGGTTGCTGAACAAATAAATGACATCTCTAGAAAAATGTTTGTAATGCATTTAGTTGGTTATTTCTTTATGAGTCTGTTCTGCCATTTGAAGATATGATTACAATTCACAACATTAGGGAAAGAATCTATCAGAGAACAGTTTAATTTCTGTGTATTTCCAATTAACCCTTTGAGTATAAAACATTATTTATTTCAAAGGCTGAACTGTGTAAGTAGATGACTGCTCCTCTGGATTACATTGTCATTGTTCAAATACAGCTACACGTATGCCATGGCTATTGTAGAAATTATGTCAACTGTGTAAGGAGATGTTGCTCCTATTCTTTGTGGACATTTTGCTCTGTTTTTTCAGGAGAGCACAGTGCGGGTAATATGGGCCTACCACCACAAAGACATGGGAGAAGCAGGTCAAAATTACCATGGATCTAATCGTGGTACAAAGAGTCTGCGTTTGCTGAACCCTGAGAGAGAGGAAGTCTCATCTGCCTCTTTGCCATACTTTGACTTGACAAACAAAGACGTAAGTTACTCCATGTTTTGGGTTTCGGTGGAGACGGGAACAAGGTGGTAGCCAAAGCCTTGGGCTTACACAGCAGGAAGTGTGACTTTTGTGTATAGATTAAAAATGAGGAGGAAATTCTTCACTGTGAGGTTGATGAGGCATTGGGACACGCTGCCCAGAGAAGCTGTGGATGCCTCATCCCTGGAAGTTTTCAAGGTCTGGTTGGATGGGGCTTTGAACAACCTGGTCTAGTGGAAGGTGTCCCTGCCCAAGGCAAGGGGATTGGAACTGGATGACCTCTGAGGTCCCTTCCAACCCAAACCCTTCTGTGATCCTATGATAATACTGTGTTCTCGCCCTTTTATTAAGACAGGTGCCTGTACCAGACAAGGACACAACATATTGGTGCCAAATGTTTAAGATTCCCATACAGCATGAAAAGCATCACGTGACAAAGGTGAGTGATTCAGACTTAGCAAATTTAGAGGAATTTAGAGAACAATTACACTTCAAATCAGTTCTTGCACTTTTGAAGTTTTTTCCACTGCTTACTGGAGGGAAAACAAGACCTCTTGTCTGTCTTAACAAACATGGATCAAGTGTGTGTATTTGTGCCCAGGACCTGGCTCAGGTGTGCCCTGACAACTGGCATGCACAGTGACATACCCCCTTTCTTTGAGTTTTTTTCTCCTCCTTCATCCTGCCTCCCGTAAGAAAATGAGGTTGAAAATTATTTCTGTCTGTAAATATTTCTGGCAAGGACTAAGTAAAATTGTCTAAAAGCATGTTACATCAAGCTCCTACTTTTATATAGGAATTTAATGAATTTCTTTTAACAGACAGTAATTTTAAATTAAAAAATAATTAAATGGCAATGTTTGTTCAAATAAAGGGCCGGGTTCTTATTTGATTCCAGTCACCTTTTTTGTGATGACTACCATGGAGCCAGGTTATATCACATAACAACAGACACCAATATTGTCAGCAGTGTAAAAGTCAAATATTATGAAAATAGAGGTGAACATTGCAATTTATTCAAAAAATAATGAAAATGTGTGAGTAAACGTTCACACAAGGCTCAGCAGGGTCCTAGGTGATTTGAAAACCCACATGCATAAACATGATTTCCTATAACATATTTTCTAACTTTTCTTTGAGTTTGAAAGCTTAAGAGTGCTGAGGGAAAGATGTTTCTCACATTTCTTCCCAAAAGCAATATACTGAAGACCTCATAAAAGAAGAAATTCTTATTGTTCTAATACGCTGAAGAGAGCACAGTGAGATAGTTCTGGCCCTCATTTTATCTTTCTTTGAACCCACAAATGCATTAAGTGTAGAACTCTATTTCTTCTTTTTTGTTACTATTGTCAGTCATATTTCTTCAGTGCACTCAGTAAGACTGAAATTTGAAATTAATTCAGAGAACATTAACATGTGATCTCCAGTGTCTGTATGATAAATACCTATAATTACTCTGAAATATTGTGGGTTTCTGCACTTTATCAGAATGAACAATTGCAAGGCGCAAATTCCTGCCTTCGGGTACTTGATCTTTAATCACATTTGAAATTTATGGCAGCTACTTTCAAAGATCTGTATGAAACGGAGAATTTGCTTGTATTACAGCATGTATGTCAAGATCCCTAGTTTTCTGCTTTCAAGTGAGAGCCCTTCAAAATGGTAGTATCAGAATCAAACTTTCCATGTTAAATTTGGTGAAAGATGTAGATACTTGCTGTTCTGCTAAAAAGTTCCCTAGAAGTATTCATTATTTATAATTTCTGAATTTATCTTCTAAATGCTTTACGTGACTACACATACAGTTGCTCAGTCTTTAAAAAAATAGTGGTTGGTTGAAGCTAAAAAAAGATTTTAGCTCAGAAATACACTGACTAGTTTTTCAGAATAGTTTTATATTCTTTATTTTTACAATGTATAAAGAATATTAAAATTTTAGAAAGCGTATTTTAAAATCAGCACTTTTTTTATGATGTTAAAAATTAGAGTAGAATCCTCAGTGATTTTCCATCTTCAGAAAAGCAAGAAAATTTCATATTGTTGCTTAAAAAATGTTTAGAGAGAGAAAAATGAATAGAGAAGGAAAGTAGATTTAAGTAGGAACACTTCCTCAACCTTTCTTTTCAGGGGAACAACTTTTATTTTCCTATAAGTGACTTTTTTAGATGCCACATGGAGGGTTGTTGTGGAATTGTATCTATGTGCTCTTGCAAGCTGATTAAACCTTTCCTAAAGCCTACTGATACACAAAGGATGGGGCTTATGGCTACTGGGAAAGATATTAGCTGTGCAAACAAAGATTGAATTTCACAAAGGGGAGGGTGGATGAACTCTTTGGCCTGATCAAGCTGTCTGTGTTAGTTAAATACTTACATAGGTGTTGATTCTGGATTCCTTTTGTAGCACAGTTTTCACACAAATCTATACATCTCATTTTTACAGACG
This sequence comes from Gymnorhina tibicen, assembly GCA_013399875.1. Classification (NCBI taxonomy): domain Eukaryota; kingdom Metazoa; phylum Chordata; class Aves; order Passeriformes; family Artamidae; genus Gymnorhina; species Gymnorhina tibicen. Next base: position 1,618,813 of record VXAZ01003670.1, read on the forward strand.
GGGAAAAAAAGGTGTAGACATGGTACAAATTTGTCTGTGGCATAGCTTAGTCTGCTTCAGGAGCATACATGTGAGCGGGCTTTGGCCATTTCTTGCTCCTGTGTGGTTTTGTGGAGCACTGAACTGCACAGTTCGGCACTTGCTGGACAACGTGTGCCATCAACAGTGTGCGCTTAGCTGTGCTGATGTGTAAGTCTGCTGCTCATCTGGGGTCTCAAGTAGGTGCTACAGCCACAACTGGAATTTTTTTCCTATGTTCCACTGTTCTCTGTCATTTCTTCCTTCTTGAAAATTGCTCTGAGCACTTTATAATAAAGTACTTTTTAAAATATCAGTTTCATCAGGAAAGCATGATGTGTTAATGAAGGAAACTGAAGAAAATTAGACCTGTCATTAAAGGTAGAGGCCAAGACTTCTGTCTCTGGTTAACAAATACCAGATTCTGAATTCAAAATCTGAATTTAAAAGGGTTTTTAAATTTCTATTGAAGATACATTATTTTAAAAGTATTACACTTTAAACCAGAATATGTTTAAGGTATTTACAAATGTATTTTGTAAATACAATCCAATGGTGCAACAGCTGGATAACTGATAACACTTGGGTCTTAGGGCTCACCTGCAGCAGTGTTTTAGTTTCTTCTGTTAGCACAAGATGAAGAAATAACTAGCACAAGAGATCTCAATATTAGTCAAAGATAAATTATGTTAGACCTTAGTTCTTTTCTATCTCTTTACATAATATTCATATTACTTTTCAGGAACCACAGGTAATGGGAAAATGCATATTTTCATTGATCAAGCTGCTCTACATGACATGTAAATTGTGCAAGAGATAAGATTGTAATCTTGTGTTCATCTCACAGATAGAATAAGGGCATGGATAAGTAATTTCTCCTTATGCTGCATTTACCAATGGAGAACAGATCTTCACTGCAATAAGGGGGCACCCCTCCAGGTTTAGGACCTCTCTGTTAAATCTTCTTCTGTTTCACATTTCTTGCAACCTTTTCCTCAGGGAAGAGATTGTCTTCCTACATGTTCCTACAATGCCTTCTGTTTCTATTGCCTCCAGGAACTTCTGGAGAGACAACTCATAATAACATGCCTGGTAAGACATACAACAGAATAAGACAATATCTCAATAGCTGGGCATAATAGTGAAAATAGTCACCCAGATCACAACCAAAACCAGGCACTGAGCTGGTTTTGTGGCTCTAGTGGTTTACATCACTCCTCAGCTTTAAGCTGCCTACCTGGCTGAATCATGGCTCCTTGAAAATTTGTTAAACTTCTACAGATTTCCCCCCCAGTGCATTTTTTGTTAGCAGAACCAATCATAAGTGTAGTAGGTAAATTTTGAAAATAATATATGCAGAACAGATGAAAGGGATTGCTTGGAGGTAATAGGAGGCATTCAAATCAGCTATTTGCAGGATGGCCCCACAGTGGTCCCAGAGTGGTGGACCTTGGCTGCTCTTCACATGGGAGAGCACATGGCTGCCTGTCTGCAAACTCCTCCTGCAGCTACGTGTGCATTGGCCCGTTCTGCTCCTTTGAGCTTCAGGCTGTGGTATGTGCCTCAGGCTCACTACCCAAGGGATTTTCACTTTTCTCACATACAGAAGTTAGCCGAGAGCTTTCTCAGAAATAGGTTTCTTAGAAAAAAGCATTCCACTTATTAACCCAGACTTTCTGGCGATGGGTTAAAGACTGTGTCTTGCTAGGATTTTTGCAGTTCTCTGTAAATGTCATTATTCTGACTGGTCCTGAATGTGCCTTTTAATCACATTCCTAAAGAAAGTTCTCTGGTTTCACCAGCTGCACTTCAGGAAGGACTTCCACTCCAGCAGGACCTCTCAGAAGGAGGGAGAGTGGGATCCACTGGTAGAGCAGACGCACAGACATGTCCACACAGCTACCTCTTCATGAAAATATTTCTGTCTCCCTGCTAAAGCCCTGCTGAGGGCAGGTCCCTGGGTATGGAGAGCCCACATAAGCAGAGATACTGCTGCACCACGGCTGGGAGCAGGGCTGACAGAGACAGAGGTGATCATCCCGGGGAGCACACCCAACAAACAAACGGGTCTCTGCAGCATCATCCCGCTTGTAAATTACCTGGTTTGTCTCTTTCTTTCTGCTCGTTCAATTTAAAAAAAAAAAAGGTCATTCAGTGGCAGCAGACTGGCTTTTTGAAATCTTGTCATTTTCGTACTGTTGAGATATCTGACTTTCATGATTGTCGCTGTGTGTGGTTATGTGTGTGCTGACACATGTCATGTTAGTTTTTTCTGCCTATTTGCTGAATTTATTTTCTCCTGACTGTGAGCAGGCATCTTGCAGATGTTTACTAGCAGCAAGAAAGTGAAAATTTGTTTCACATTCATGAGAAATACTTCCCAGTGTTTCGCAAATAAAGCTCTTGCTTTATATTCAAAGCTTGTTCTTAACTGCTTTTTATTCTTGGGGTTCTACAGATGCAGATCTTTTTTATTACTATCTTTAGTTTAGGTTTCCATACTTCATGTCTTCTGTCAATTCAATTTGACTGTATTACTTATTCAAATAACTGCATCTGCTAAGGATTCATTACTCTGTCTTCACATTTACCTCGGGTCTCCCATGTGCTCGACTGGTTTTTTTGCTGCAATTAAAAAATGTTAAGATACAATGTTTCCTCTACCGTCTCTAGATTTTCTGTGAATCCTCTAGACCTGTGGTCTCCCTCTCCACCTGACTAATTGCTTAATGCATTGTGTAAACTGCAAATTTACAGTATATGCTGGTGAAAGCCTGGTATGTATATCCTACATGCCAGACATGCCATAATCTACTTGTGTGAAGCTTTTCAGCTTCAGTGTATAGCATGCCTGTGCTAGTTCCAACGCTGTAAATTTTCCCTCTCTATTTTCTTAATTTCTTTTAAACCTGCTGTGTTTTCCTCAGGAAAAGTATTTCCCCAGGCTTCATTAGTAATAATCCCCTAGTCAAAAACTTGTCAAATTTGGAATTTTACTCCAAGAACAGGAAAAACCTTTTATGTAAACTAAACCCCAAAATTGGGTAGTAGGGTCACTTAGCTGTTATCTGCATGTCTTTTCTCTAAGAACGACTTATTTTTCCTTAGTTCTAAACCTTATAGGTTGTTTCAAAACTAGTATAGTCAGAGAAATACCAGCAGAAATGCTGTGATGTGGTTGTGCCCAAGAACATAAAATACTTCTGATTCTGTAAAAGAACTTTTTAAATAGAACATCCAGTTTTAGAGGGCATTTGGCATTGGAAAGGAGGACAGTAGTTGCATTTTGTAAGCTCTTAGAAGTTTTGGTTCTTGTGTAAAGCAGTCCTTCCATGTGCATTATTTGAACCTGCTTATGAGAATGGAGTGAGCAGGTTTAGCTCTGCTGAAATGGGGAAGAAGCCCCATGCTGGGGATTAAGCTATGTGGTCAATATTCAGTATCTCTTCAGTACAACTCATAAATATTCAGGCAACATATTAAAGACAGTAAATTTTCAGCCTTAGAGATGGGCTTCCTGTCATCTAACTTGACTTATCTGTGGGTCTGAGCCAGCTGCTTAATTGACCTTACAGTGGCAAAACTAGCTGTTGGTATCATCCTAGAGGAGCTGTCAGAAATGTAGGAGCTCAAGCATCCCGTGTATGGTTCAATCTCTCCACTGAGAGAACCCAGACCACCAGCCCATATTAGATAAGTAACTCTCAGCTGAATGAATCGGGGGAGACATATCCCAACCAAAAAGGTGAGGGGAGAGAAGAGATTGCGATAGAAGCAAAAATGCAAAATAGTACTTTTTTTTTAAATTTTGCCTTTAGGAAAAATGATCTTTTCTCAAGCGTAACTCTGTGTAATTTTTTGGCACTAAGCTTACGATGGGACTAGTGAAACAGGCCAACCGTATAACCAGAAAAAATGTAATTATTTAGCATTAGCAGAGAAGTGTTACATTAGGCATATTTTTATATCAGCACTAAAGTTTTCCATTGCTGATCTCCTTAGAAGAGGGAGCCTCTTTTCAGTTAAAGAAAGGCCTGTATTAGAACACACCAGCAGCTGCCAGTTAATCTTCATGTTCTGTTTCGGGGCAAACTGATAAGGAAGTAAAAACTCCAAAAAACTTGTTGCCAAGGGTAACTCTGCTTTTTGACAGTGGAATGCTTTAGTAATACCAAAGACCCCAGTGTGAAAATACAAAGGGACTCCAGTTTAAGAGACTGATTGATTGGAAGCCAGAAGGGCAGCTTATAGCCTGCGGTACCTAAATGAGGGCACTGCTTTTTAACTTGAGTGATACCAGACAGTAACTGCTTGTTACTCTCTGGCCTGAACTTTTACATTTTGCTAAATGTGATAACTCTAGCAAATTGCATCATGCAGCCTGACATAAACAAATATTCTATATTTTCCCATGCGTTCCCCTACAAAGCAATTTCAGTCTCAGTAAATTAGATTGGCAACCAAACAATCATCTTACGCTGCAGAGCTTGTAAGCTATCTGCCCTTTGATCTGCAGGGCTGGCTCTTCAGTGCAAGCCTGAATCAGCCCATTAGGCTTTGCCATGCTAAAGATTCATGTAACTGAACAGGCCGAAAATTAAAAGTTTCCCAAGCGCTGTCTGAGGAAATAACAGAAATACATTATTCTCTCATATTCTGCTAGATTATCTCATATGCAAAATTGTTTAAGATACTATTTCATTCTGTGATCAAAGATTAAATTATACATGACCACAGATTTTACTGTCCTACCCAACTTTATATTTCTTACATATTTTTATTTTGCAGTAGTCTTTCATTTCACTTGTATACCTTAACTATAAGAATTCTTAAATTACGCAGTTATTGCTGCATTATTTATTTCATACTTGGTATGCAAAAATAACCTACTTCATTTCTGTCATCAGTAAAGTTGAATGTCTAGTTAATTTAATCCATTTTCTTCGATTTTTGCTTTCTAAATGAAAGCAACCTCCATCTGTTATGGAAATGTATTGACCATGCCAGCATGTAGTAGGAAAATATGTGTGCTGTGTGATTTTCTGGTTAAATAAAAGTCAGATGACAGGAGCCTTAACTTAAAATGTGACCAAAAGTAAGCATGGAAAAGGGGAAAGCACAATTTTTGTGAGGATCTCTTGAGTTTTACCTCCCAATTCTGAGAGGATTTGTGGGGTGATCCTCAGGAGACCACTGTTATTGATTAAACCCATTTTGTCTTGTGCCATGTCTTTATTTTTTCTTCCTCATCCTTAGCTTTGTATATGTTTTTAAAGTAAGCCTGTGATGCACCGAAAAGATAAGAGAATTGTCTGCAGCCGAGCATCCAACATTTCTTATCATAGCAGGTAACAAAACACTTCAGAGTAGCACTGGGCCTGAGATGAGCAGTTACAAATCATCTTTTGCGCAAGTACCAGAACAGCAGGCTCGTAGGTAGTAAAATCTGTCTTGATGGGGCTTGTGTGGATGGGTCACAGAACAAACCTAGCTTGGTCCTACTAGCATCTTGGCATTGTTTCTGAAGATCAACCTTCTAATTCAGACAAATCACATTGTAGCAGCATCTTAAGCAAATTTTCTATAGGGCAAATTTAATTGCTCCAATGGTATGTGAATAGAGCAGAAATTTCTATTCTGATCTAATTGAAGTATTTCCCTTCAGTACCAGTCTTTTACTCTGCAACCCTGGCTACTGGGGGTAGTTTTTCAGAAAATGATGTTATGACTCTCTCCATCTTTGCTTCCATTTGCAATGCACAGTAGTCACAGCTATGAACAGAGCATAGATTTGTCAACTCCTCACTAATTACAGTGGAAAAATAGGCAGACAATGGTCAGAGAAGGCCTCTCCACCACGTCCACACATAGCAGACTGTATTGGGTTTGCATGGCTATGTGTTGGTGGCAGGGGGGCTACAGGGGTGGCTTCTGTGGGAAGCTGCCAGAAGCTTCCCCATGTCCAGTAAAGCCAGTCCCAGGTGGCTCCAGGATGGACATGCCACTGGCCAAGGCTAGGCCAGTTAGAAATGGTGCCAACGCCTTTGTCATAACAGATTTAAAACAAGAAAAAAAAGAGTTATTGTGCAGAGGTAATTGTGGCCAGTGAAGAGCAGAGTGAGAACATGCAACAGGAACAACTACGCAGACCCCAAGGTCAGTGGAGAAGGAGGGGGAGGAGGTGCTCCAGGCACCAGAGCTGAGATTCCCCTGCAGCCCGTGATGCAGACCATGGTGAAGCAGCTGTGCCCCTGCAGCCCAAGGAGGATCGCACGGATGCAGAGATCCACCCACAGCCTGTGGAGGAGCCCACGCTGGAGCAGGTGGATGCCTGAGAGGAGGCTGTGAACCTGAGGGAATCCTGTGCTGGAGCAGGATCCTGGCAGGGACCTGAAGACCCATGGAAAGAGGAGGCCATTCTGGAGCAGGTTTCCTGGTAGGACTTGTGACCCTGCGGGGGACCCACATTGGAGCAGGCTGTGCCTGAAGGACTGCATCCTGTGGAAGAGTGACCCGCATAAGAGCAGTTTGTGGAGAGCTGTTGTCCATGGGATGGACTCACACTGGAGAAGCTCATGGGAGACTGTCACTCATGGGAGGGACCACACACTGCAGCAGGGGAAANGGAGGGACCCCACACTGGAGCAGGGGGAAGATTCCTCTCCCTGAGCAGTGGGAGAAACAAGGCGTGACGAGCAGACCATAACCCCATTCCCCATCTTCCTGCATTGCTGGGGTATGACATGGAGCTTGGGAAAGAGGGACGGGCAGGGAAAACGTGGTATCCTGCTCTGATTTTGTTAGTAATAAATTCAGTTCAGATCCTCAAGCTGAGTCTATTTTGCCCACAGTGGTATTCAGTGAGTGATCTCTCCCAGTCTTTATCTCAATTCATGAGCTGATGTTATATTTTCTCCCCCCTGTCCACTTGTGGAGGGAAGTGATAGACTGGCTTTGGTGGATGCCTGGCATCTAGCCAGGATCAACCAGCTACACACACATGACATCAAAATCCACACAGATGACAAATGAAACACAGGTAGATGGTGAATAATTTCTCTTTGCACCAAGACTGGTGTTCTACCTGGTATGGAAATAATTTACATCTTGGAATGAAATACAGCCCCAAACCCAAAACCCCTACCTGAGAAAAGCTAAATATCTAAACAAATTATTATAAACTACAAATTAATGCTCTTCGGTCTCCTTTCTGAATCCCCTCATTTCAGAGACCCTTCCATTACTATGTCTTAGGACTAGGACTAGTTGCTAGGACTGGAACTGTGTCTTTCTGTTTTATGAAGTGCCAGTCCCGGTTTTGGTTTCTAGAGAATTGCTATAGTATAATTTTAATGCAGACTTTAAAAGAACCCTGTAATCTGAAAATAGCCCTTGTTGTGTGACTTCCTGCATGTATTGATGGCTGTTGAAGTCCTACAGAAGGGTACCAGAATTTGACTCTGGGTGAGAAAATGTGGAAATAGTATTAATATGATTGTTACTTAACTGCACTTATTTTGTAAGCCCTCTTATGTTTGTATATTAACGCTGTAAATATAAATTTTTAGAGGGTTATGAGCAATAATTCCTGAGAGTTGCTCTGGAGGCTGTCATGTCAAAATCATGAGCCTTGTGCTTATTTTTGCCCTGCTTTCCCTTCAAACTGTAGGTGCCAGGGTGTGCAGGTCGGTGGCTCCTCTAGGAGCTCAGTATGCAAATGCCTAAGGTCTTTCTCACGTGTGTTCCACTTTGGTAGCCCTTCACAGAAGTCAGCATGTCATTTTCAGAAAGCGTGTTTCCTGGTAGTGTACTTCTGTTTGTGTAACACAAGAAAGGGGCACGCTGTTCATTCTCAGGTCTTCAGGCAAAGCTGTGAGCTCACTCCCAAGCAGGAGAGAAAGTGTAATGTTATTTAGCTGCATGATCAAGGATCCCCTTGCAGTTCTACAACAGAATTAAATCCTCTTCCACTGCTGCCTCAAACAAATAGACATTGCTGTGCAAGAATGATGATTCCATGAACAAATGGGAGTACCTTCACTGACTTTATTATTTATACTATTCAAATTATATGTTCCTCTTGAATAAACTCTTTATTGGCTACCCATTTTGGGCTTAGACCTGAAACATACTTGGTTACATATTACTTTATTATGATATTGTTTTCACAAGGAAGTAATGATGTTCATGATTAATTGCCAATTAATTCTGCTTGAAGTGTGTCAACTGTGCTGACAGACTATGGCCATCCTGAAGACCGCAACCACTTTGCCAGTGGCTCTGCTGCGTAGGAGTACAATGAGAGTATTGCCAGGAAGCACAACAAAATGGAACATGTTTTTGCTTGACCTGAGCTTTTTATGAGATTGCTCCTCAGGGTTATATTTTTTTAACTGTTACTAAATGCATTATCTTAAATCTTCAGGCATACGTCAGGCAGAAACAATGTTTTATTGGTGTTTCTTTGAGGTATACTTCTTTTGGATTTAGTCTAAATTACTGTAAGTCTTTAAAGTCTGAAACTCCTTATGAGTGGCAGAGTTCCAGGTAATTAATTAGGAATAAGAACTTAAAGATTGACTTGATGGCAAAGAGAACAAGAAGTCCTAAACCCATCTCTAATTCTCATTTTTAAATGTTTGGGCTTATTGTTTATTATGTTTTCTGATTCCTCCTTCTTAATTAAAATATTTAAGTTGTTCAGCAGAGTGACCTGCAGAAATTCTGGATGTACAGTGTAATTATTAGGAGCACTATACGGGGATAGAAAGATTTATGTAAATTTAGCTATATAGCCTTCTCTCCAAGCTAAAAGCACAGCAACAGTTAACTTTTACCTGAAAGTACATATTCTTTTCCAATAAAAATTCTGCAGCTTAAAACAGAGGTATGGTAATTACTTTTTAATGCTGTATACTAATAAAACCTAAATAAGAGCATTCATTGAACAATGCAGTCACAGAGTAAACAAATCCTTTCTTTACACCAAGAACAGGAAATATCTGTGCTTTGAATAAGATTTTCCATTCGCATGGTAAGGACTTTTCCTCAGTGATGTTAGAATTTTTGTTCTGCATTTAAAAGTATACCCAAAACCAATTAAGCTCAAATGCGAACAATACAGCTTCAATCAATCAATCAATCAGACAACATTGTTATTTCAAATTAAAATTATGTCCAGTATTTGAATATCACTTTGGGGGGAAAAAAATGAACCCTCCACACATATTAGGTACAAATTACGTAAATTTCAATGCCTTAAATTGCATGGAAGTTTCAGTCTGGAAAGTTTCCATCCTCCAAGGAAACCTTACTTAATCACATTATGAGATTAGGGCTGGGGATGTTTTCTGTTGCCTGGGCCTTTTTCTTGTCTACATCTCTTTTTTTATTTAAATACAAAAATCAAAAGCTGTCACTAAATGCTCAGGTTATATTTTTCTGCAGCTGGAAGATGTGAAAAATGTGTATGAGAATAATTTGGGTTAACATTTTTATGTTAGAAGGACAATTCCTGTTAGGCAGTAATGCTCTCTGTTGTACCTCAGATGTAATCATCCCTGATGACCATGAGGGAACCAGAAGCAGTGACTTTGCTCTGCTTCCTGCAATTAACTCACCAAAATATACACCTTTCTAAGTGGCACAGTATAAACTCAGAAGCACTTGGGATAGAGAGTGACTTAAAGGGATTCGTTAGAGGTGATGACTGGATTTAGGATTGCACAGTGAGGAAAACAGAAACAGGCACTAGGCTGTGTAAATGGGAACGATCAGAGGAAAGATTACGGCAGCTAGTCCACGCTAGACTGCAGCCAGTTGAGCACTGGAAGTGTCTCTTTCAGCTCTAACTATTCTGTGGCATTAATTTAATGCTTTCTGACAGACAGGGTAGGGTGGAGGCATGGGGAGGGTGGTCCCTGCCTGACCCAGGAATGCCTTAACTCTGGGCTGAAAGTCTGCAGCAGATTAGTGTCCCAGATGTGACACTGGTGTAGGCAGGCTTTTCTAATAACATGAGATAGCTGTTAGGCTGTTAAAATCCTGGTCTGCGCTGGTGTCATGGACTTCAACATCTACCCCAGCTTGGAGGCATGTTTCCAGCTCCTGAGCTTATGCTCAGCACAGCTCTGGGTTGTGTGCAAGAAGCAGTGTTAGGCAGCAAATGACTGGTGGTTTTCTTTCAGAATATTTTAAAGAAAATAAAGCCATATTACTGAGAGTTTTTTCTGGAATACATGGATTTTTTTTCTGAAAAAGACTCAACTTTATAAAGCCAAGTATTTTAAGTATTTGCTTTCCTGAAGAAAAATCTAAAACCCTAAAAGAGATGTTTTAGATAAATATTTGATCATTTCACAATTATACTTTAAAAAAACTCAGAAAAAATCTTGGTGAATTCTAATGAGAAGAAATCATGTCAGCCTTTGAAAAAGTTTTCTGAGACAGTCAGATAATTTTTAAATATGTGTGCATGGTAGACATTTTCAAAAGAAGTTCAAAGGCCAAAGTAATCTGCAAAAATGTAATAGTTCATCCTGATGAGGAGTACAGAAAGCAGAGACCCTATAACTTGGTCTTCTGCTGCAAAAATTCGCAAGTGAACTCAGCCAGTACTCAGTTTCACTGCCATTACTTTTTGCTCTGAGTTAATCAGAGACATGGCAAGCTCATATAAATGAATTAACCAACCACAGACTAGAAACTCTCCTAGATGCAGCAGTGCTAGTATAAAAGTAAAATTTTTACTCTCCATTTTGAGACTTAAGAATTACATTTTCTTCCCTGTGTCACCACTGTCTACCTACATGAGGTGTCGTGTACGGCTGTGGCCTTATTCAGAATCATTTACATGGCAATATACCACCGTGCCATCGTGTCTTTGAAATGCAAGATGAAGTTGAAACAACCTTTTTGAGCCAGAAAAAAAAAAATCACGATTTACGTTTTAGTGTAGAAACATCACTGCAAACAGATCAGAAACCTGTCGGCATTTCCATATATAAAAATCAGGTTTTTGTTGTCTGACATTTGGAGGGCCATATTTTCTAAACAGGGACACTATGGTGACACTATGGGTATATTCGACTAACTTTCATCATTTGCACAAGCAGGCATAAAGAACAAATCATGTTTATTAACATCAAAAAAAATCAGAGCAAATAAAAAGATAGAAAAACAGGAATAAGCAAGAAAGACTTCCAGGTTTCTGGAGATGTATTTAACTAGTAGGAAATCTAACTTCTTGGCCCACTTGAGCTGTTTGCATTTTCCTTCTGTTTAATACATCACACATTAGTATCTTCACCCTGCTTATCATCAGCTTGAGATGCAAGGCACTGTTATGTTTAAATTTTGGCTTGTATTTTTAAGGAAAGAAAACCCAAAACATAAGACTGTTCAGTTTGTGCAATAGATAAAGCGATAATAGGAAACAGAGAAGAGAGGAAGAAAAATTGAAGATGAGTAAGCCGGCCCTGGCAGATATAAACATTTTCTTTGTTCATGTGATGTCAGCCTGTTGACTAAAATAGGGCTTCTGTTAAAATGAGAGGTGAACAGCATACATCTTATCTGGTTTAAGATTATAACGGCTAGAAAAGTTTTTAGTTTATATTTTTTGAAAGTCAGCATTTTCACAAGTCCTACGAGATTCTGTACCATGAAAGGAGCTCTGCAAAACCTCTCAGCCTGCCTGATGGGTACCAACCGAGCACCATGACTGTAACCCATACTTTTGGCTGCAGAAGGCAGTGCCTTCATTTACATTTGAATGCGATGTATTTTAAATACCTCCTTCCTTGGGAGCCCTGATTTGAAGTGCTGGGGGTTTATAGGACATATATTATTTTTTACCTCTGTTAGTCGGAGTCAGATGGGTTCATGTATGTCAGTGTGCTCAGTTTGAAAGACTTTTGGGCCAAGCTTTCAAGAAAGGTGGAGAGGAGGACGCATAAAGCAAATGATCATGAATAATAAACCATGATCTTCTTCCTGCAGGTTTCATGAAAAACAGGAGAAGTTGTGCCTTGTTGCATGCACTTATGTTTTGCAATCCCAAACACTTTGGGCATTTTGATATAGGGTGTATGTAGGGCTTTTGTTCTCCATGCCTCTGGCAGTTAGGAAATGTCAAGCAGAAAATGCACTTTGCCTGCAGGGGAAGAAGTCACTGAGGTGCCCGGTGGTGCAGTATCTCTGCAGGCTTATTCACAACACGGCAAAGAGATGAACCCTGACAGCTGGGTCTTCCTTGCATGTCAGCAACAGTGAAAATTCCACAGATGAGCCTCAAAGAATGAGGTAAAATGGGGAAAATAGGTAGTTATATGCATACTCCTTTTTAGTCTCCTTTCAGCTTCTTTCTTGACTTCTTTGGCTAACAAGAGGTTGGTAGGAATTGGCGAGGACAGAGGAAGGAAATACATTTCTAAGTCACAGGTTTCTTCATAATTATTGAAAATGAAAGGTGGATTCCCATTTTCACTGCAACCCATCTGAATTGCTCAATTATTGCTTATCTTACTGCTTGGCTCAAAGTGTCATTTTAGAGTGCCCTTGTAGTAAGGGACCAGAGAAAACAAGGCTGTGTATAAACAAGAATCCAAATAAAAATTAGCTGTTCAATTAAATCTGCAGAGTTTAATGACTATTATGTACCATGCCTACATTTATCACCTTTTTTTGTGTATTTCACTCCTTTGCTCTAGTGTGCCACTTCAAATTATTTTCTTTCCGTAAGTATCCTAAAAGTTGCACGAATTAATAAAATGGTCATGGTGACTCTTCAGGGCTGGTCCACTATCATTGTGACTGGAGACCAGGAAAAGTAGAGCTCTGAAAATTGTATTATCATTCATTAAGGCTCCAAGTACTCTGGTAATCAGGCCACCCTGATCCAGATAATTACAGATACCTGTTTTAACAACTAATTTTACACCTAGGACTACTAATGTGCACTTCTAAATGCATTAACGATTTCCTGAATCTGGCCCCTTATTTGAGAAACTCGGTTGTTGTTCATTCTTACTTCCAAGGCTGGCCAGAAAACAAGAATTTTGTTTATTTGAGAAAAAAAATGAAGTTTGGGAATTTCTTTTTGGCTTGGAGCAAAGTAATCTGTACAGATGTTCTTTGTGGAAAGTGAGAGAGGAAGTGTGAGGCAGCCTAAATAACCAATGTATTCTATAAGCTAAAACAACTAATAGCTGAGTAAATAGGGCAGCACTCACCTGGGATGTAGAATGGCACATTTAAACCCCTGCTCCAGTTAATCACTACAATAGAGTATGGGACCGTATTTTTTAATTTTCTTTTCTGCCAAAGTTATTCTGGTAAGTAAGAACAGTTAGTTATTCTTCAGATCAGAGAAGTGTCTAAGGGCTCTGGTCCTCTTCCTTCTCTTTAGAAATAATTTAGAAATAATGCTGTGAGCCTTAGAGAGCTGGCCATTAAAATATTTCCATACATTTATGAACAATTCAGGATTAATGAGATTTTCCTAAGATTTTGAATAGAATTTTGACCACTCTAATATTTTCTTTCTTTTTTTCATTTATATGCTGTTTAAAAGGGGAAAGAGAAATTTCTCTTTAACCAAGTTGTAGTAAAAATGTGTGAAAAGCATAACTTCACTGCTGCTCTTCATTATTTATTTCTGCATCTGAAAAATGTAAGTTTTCCTACAAGATGCATTGGAAAGATGTTTATGGATTTGTTCTAGGTTTTGTTTTTCTTTTCTTCACTTAAGAAAGCTGAACAGAACTGCTTTTTGAAGTGCTGTAATTGTTTAGGTAACTGACACTAAAAAACAGTGACAGGATGTGAGTTTCTAATTTTGGTGATGTCCCATTGTTTTGAGGGGAAGCTGGTTTTGAAGTAGCAACTCTAAGCACAGCAGGTGCTGGGGTCTTGTAGCAGCAGGCAGAACTATCACATACTGGGACAAAAGTTGTCTTCTTTCTTGGTAGATATAGGGATAATATTCCCATAACCATTTCCTTGACTAACCCATACAGTATGTAGAACTTCAAAATTCTTGAGGTACATCCTGGTAGTTAATGTATAAGCTGCCCTGTTATGAGTGTGTTTGGTTCTGCAGTACTTGGATAAATATGCAGGTTTATGATGGAGCAGAGGGAAGAAGCAACATCAAACTGAAAGGGATTTCTGAATCTTTGTCATTCAGTCTGATATATTTAGGAATAAATTCTTATTTCATGGGAAAAACTGACTCATCTTCTTGAAAAACACATTTTCCTTCCATAGTGCAGTAATTCACAATGATGGCAATGCTAAATGAAACAGGGATTACTGAAAACAGTACAGATGATCCCCTATGGAGGATTTCAGTCTTGCCTCCAGAACAAAACTTTGGTGCATCTGATTAAACTGGCATCCTTCCACTGATTTCTAAGTGCAGTGAAGTGGGTTGTGCACTTCTTGGGTGCACATGCAGGTACTCAGCAGCATCTGGACTCCCTGAGAGCCCAGCTTCAATGTACTTTGCAGATTCATGTCAACAAGGGTGGCCTTGATGTGCACAGGTTCTGGCTGCTTCCTCCTGCCCTTCCTCTTTTGTAATTGATTTAGCGGTTTGAGCAAAAAGCAGAAAGAGAAATTATGTTGACAATATTTTAATAGTGTAATAAACTGCTCCTGCTTACCCTGTTCTGATTCTCTGGTAGCACATGAATTCGTGCTTGCAAAAGAAAATGGATGCAAACTTAGGATGTATATACATTCTTTTCCTGTTTAAAGTAACCTTCTCTTTCCTAATACTGAAAGGCAATACTGCATGGCACCCTGCATCTTAGGAGTTGCGTTGTCAAAGCTTTACTTTTCTTGTGAAAATACTCATCTTTATCTTATTGAACTTGAGGGTAGATATGATAGAATGAGATGAAATTTTTGAAAGAAAAAGCAAGGGAAAAACTCCTTTAATTTTAATAATGTCTTCTATATGATGATATTTTGTGGAATGTGATCTTTCTGAAACGCAAAATAATTCTTTTCAGAAGTATTCATGTTTGCCCCAGGGACATAATCTCTGACAGAGATGATTTAACATCATCCATCCAAACAGAGAGTGAACACTTACATGGGAATTAAATAAATTTAGCTTATGCTGAAGTTCTGTGGTCTAATTATACTGGGGGCACTGGAGCACCACTGAGAGCCCTCCAGCTCATCACTGCCATAAACAGGCTGAAGCACCCAACCTCTCAAGAATGACTTCATGTTAATAAAGTCTTTACAACTGAACAGATTAAAATAAAATAATTCTAATTTCTTGTAGATGTCAAAAAAATTTGGTTTGAGCTGCTGAGGAATGTGGGGTATACCTCTAGGCTCACCCTAGATTTACAGAATCGATGGGTAGCTGTAATTTGAAATAGTACAAAAGAGGCAGAAACAAGGATGAAAAACTCTGAGTAGTTCAGACACCAAGCTGGTTCAGCTGAACAGACTTCCAGCTGGTTTATATCCCCTTCCTGCTGGAATGTGGCTAAACAAGATTAGGCAGGGAGAAAGGCAAGTGACAGTGCAAGAAGAGAGAGCAAGCAAGATTGTAACAGAGGTTTTGCCCAGATGCAGAATTTATTCCTGCCCCTCATTGATGCACTTGGGCAAAATGAAAATTTTGGAAACTTCATTCCTTGAGTTTGCAGAGTGCTGAAGTTACATCTCAACTTAACTACAATCTAACATCGTCTCCTATTTTAAAATAAATGTACCATAGAACTTTTAGTCTTATCTTCATACCTGCATTGAAATAGTCACGTTGAGATATGCTGTCTTTTTCTTCTTCTTTTCATTTTACCATTGATAGGTTGAACCATTGATCCAGAAAGGCCATGAGAACCTGGTGCACCATATCCTCCTCTACCAGTGCAGCAGCAATTTGAATGACAGTGTGCTGGACTATGGGCATGAGTGTTACCACCCGAACATGCCAGACTCTTTTCTCACATGTGAGACAGTCATTTTTGCTTGGGCCATTGGAGGAGAGGTAGGATGAATGTCTATCTAGCATGGTTCATCAATGGGGCTTTCTGAGGGTGTGTATCATCATGAAATTTCTTCCTAGTATACTAGTAATTACTTAATCTGTGTCTTTTTAAGGGTACAGGATCACAATCCCTAAATGCCTCACCAGTTAATCCTCAGCCTCCTGTTTGCCTTTCAACTATGCAATGCAGTGGTCATCCAAAAGTAATGAAAATAGCATAGAGGGAGTTGATGCCTTAGGGGAGAAAAATAGCTTTGGAGCATGGAAATCTGTCCCTGTATCAGCTTGTCCCATCTGATGTGGAAATACACCCAGCAATGACCACTATCTGCTACCTGTGGAGGATGACAGAAAGAAAAGCAGTGTCTGTAGGTAACTTCATAAAAGACACCAAGGCACGACTCTCCAAATGAAGTTATACATAAATTTCATTAATTCAGTGCCTCACTGGGACCTGGTTTCACTGTCGCCCCATTCAAGCATATCATTCTGAAGTTTCCTACCCAGTCCAAAGAAACATCATTTCAGTGTAGGAGAGATCCTGTGTCAGTGCAGAGCCAGCATAAGGACCACTTTGCTTATGGCAGTGGGGCACATCTACAGAACATCCAGGCTGTGATGCCATGCTCACCCCAGGCTGTGTTTTCAGCTTATTTCATGTTAATTTAGCCTGCAGTTAATGCTGACATAACACGGCATGACTGCCAAAAGAATCCCAGCTCTTTACGCCCTTGATTCACTGTGTGCCCACCCAAATGATGGTTTGGGCACAGAGAGGGACCGGGGTGATGATAGTTTTTGGAACCTTCATTTGCCAGCTTGCAGTCCAAAACCATCTGCAGATGCTGCAGTGTGAGGAAGCAAGAGCTGTTCCACAGACCCATCAAAGGAAGTCTAATCCACTATGAGCATTTTCCCTGGTGTATGCTTTGTGCATTTTTGCCATCAGCTATGCTCTGACCTAGTATTTGTACTTTCAACTGTCTTAATCTAAGTGGAATTAAAAACTCATATAAATAAGTTATCATTTGACAAGCCCTATGGAGGCTTTTGCAAGGATGATCCTGTTGTTAAAAGATCTATAGAGAGGAATCTGACAGATCTGGGTTACATCCAGGTTTGCCCAAGTACCCACTCCACTAACTTTAGTTTACCCTTATGTAGAATGAAGGTAATAATATTTTTTCCTATATACTACAATTAATTCATTAGTGTCCATCAGGCATCAGAAAGTTGGAATCTCAAATTGCACATTTCAGAAAGTTAGAATGTCAAATTGCATATTAAAATACTAGCTATATACTATAAAATGGTGCACATTAATTCCAATTAAACTGAATTTGGTAAATGAGTTCACTTACGAGATACTGGTGTTCTGGTTTAAATCAGGAGTGAGCTTTTGAAGTAAATCTCCCAGTTATCTCCACTTACAAAGTTTGTTTATCATCATGAGTGGTTTGAGAACTTGCACAGGCCTTTCTGGGATGAAGTTAAACTAAATGTGCAGGGGCGATCCCAGCACCTTTAGCAATAAATCGGGTTCAGTGCCTGGGACCTGACCAGAGCTTGTCCAAAGGAGCACTATTTGGGGGCAATGGGTCCAGCAGAAGCTGTTTCTCTGTGCAGAGCTACTTCTTTTGCACTACTGGCTTGCTAATGGAAATGTTGCCATGAAGCTCACCCTTATTGTTCAAACCATTTTACTTAGAATACAGTTATTTGTGCACAAAAAGCAAGTTAATTACATGCAACCTCAGTATTCCCTGGAAATTACTGATTTTAGAAACTGGGAACATTTAAAATGTTGATTCACTTCTTCATAAGGGTTTTATTGTCAGACTAAGAGCTTGATGATGCAATGTTTATACTTTTAAAATGGAATTTTCCTTTTCTGCTCAAACAATAAATACAGAATAAGTAATCATAAGATCACAGGATAATGCAGGTTGGAAGGGACCTCAGGAAGTCTCTAATCCAGCCTCCTGCTCAAAGCAGGGTCAGAGGTGAGATTATACTAGTTTGTTCAGAGCCTTGTCCTCTGGGAAGCACGGGATATACTATTTTACATTGACACAGTTATTAAGTTTATTGAGTATATAATAAGTATATTTTATCACAATGCCAAGTTCAGAAAGCTGTAAAAGAAGTCATATTTGTAAATTTTATCATTAATATGACCAAATCATTGCAAAAAGGAGTCAATGCACTTATAAAGAGAAATTAACTCTTAACTATGGCAAAAAATACCTTAACTCTGTATTGATTTTTGTGTGTATTGATTTCCAGGGCTTCACCTACCCTCCCCATGTTGGCTTATCCATCGGCACAGCAGCTGACCCTCTGTTTGTCCTTATGGAGGTGCATTATGACAATCCATCATACACAGAAGGTTTGTAGCCTCACACGCTTTAAAACATGCAACACTGGAAAATGTACTACACACAAGTGCTCAGCCCTGCACTGCATGGTGAACAGAGCAAATAAAAAGCTGGGGGCTATTTTTCCCTGATCAGTAGTTCCTGGTTCACAGTGTTTTTCCCACTGCCCTCAAAATTTTTTTTTTTGGAGTATTTTGTTAAAAAAAATCTGCCTGAACTGTGGGCAGTGTCTGAAGTAGAAGTACAGACTCAGGTTTCTAAACCATTCTTCGGGTAAAATCAGTTTATCTTAAAAGATAAGCTTTTAATTTATAATGGTGCTTTAAAATTGTTCTTCCTGAATTTAATTTATATTCAGAAGAAATAAAAGGAAGAAAACAAGGATCCCAGGAATATCAGGGGAACTTTGAAGATGCCTGTGGGAAAGATACTTTTTTGTTCTGAAACAGAAGTTTATTAAGCTACTGTACCTGAAAATATTGTGGTGATTGCTATATATGAACTGAGTAAAATCCAATGCAGCATAGCATAGTGTCCTTTCTTTACATCCCCATGTGTTAAAATAAAATTTTCTATGAGGGCTGTGGTGTTCTGCCTTACTGTCATTTCCCATCTTCATATTTTAAATTAACTATCTTAATTTCTCTTTTATTTAGTGGCAGACTCTGTCCTTTTAGCATGCATATTTGCACGGGATACAATAAACTTCATTTGCATCCTTGATATTGTATGCTTTTTCATCAAATGTTGCATGAAAGCCCAGGAAGTCACATGCTGAAAAACTGTGTCTGATTTGGTTGTGTCCCTAAATTCATCATTTTGTTTTAATTTACTGTGCTGTATGATAGTCTTCCCAAAAGACCTGGGAAAATTCAGACAGTGTAGGCAGAGCAGGGTGTTTGTAATCCAGGTCACACTTCTCCTCCTTCCTGGCAAAATACACAGTATAAGATCGTGCCAGGAGTATGAGAGAGTAGACCTGGGTGCTCCATCTGCTTCAGGTGGGGACAAATGAATTCTCCTGACACAACAGCAAACCTGCCACTGGGTCACCTTCATTCGTGTGTTTTAGCACCTGCATTTTCCCAGTTTGGGTCTTGTGGTGAAAGGCTGCACTGTTTCCCTCACACTGTGACCTGGGGTAATGTTTTCCTAACTGACTCCGGTTGGTAGTGAGCCTTGGCTCCCAGGTAGGATGAGTTCAAACATTTTTTAGTTTAACATGGATGGTTTTCAGCTTCTGGTTCTGTAGTCTTTAACATTCACTTCTCGTTTGAAAGGCGGCCTCCTTTGAGATTGTTTATCAGAAACTCTGACATACCATAAGAGTGTCTGACATTTAGATGTTAGCAACAAGCTTGAAGCAGGAATACCACAAAGCAAAGATTCAAGTTGATGAGGTTGTACAAATACGTCCAGAAAGGGAGTGAGTATGGATTCCCAAATGAGACAGGATATATCACCTTGAATGTGATTCGTATGTTGCAGAATGTCTCATGGCTGATTACCATTCTTAATTGATTATGCACTGTTCGTATCCTTTGTTCCTTAACAATCATATGCACTAGTCCATCTCAGGTATTTTAGTGACTGGGTAACAGTCCCTGCTCTGTCCCTCTGCCGTTTGCTTACCTTAAAATAGACTGCTGATATCATATTGATGTAAAATTTGGCTTCAGGCACTGCAATGTCTGTTTTGTTTTTCAGAAGACTAATATAGGTCACTAGGAAGCATATTACCTTCTCTGAAATATTTGATATGATTTTGCATTTTTAATTTTCAAAATTGAAATTATTTCAGTTACTATTCAAAAATACAAAGAAATGAACAGACGAACTAACAGAATGTAGTTCTTGTGCAAACACAAATTAATCCTTTTTTTGTGTATATCTTGACTAATGAAAATGACTAATGAAAGACAAGTAATTCTAAGCATTTAGATGATAACAGAAATTATTAATAGATACACAAACAAACACATATGGCTAAACATATGTGGGTGAAAAAAATAGATTTGTATTATTTTGACTCTCAAAAACACAGCCTCCAAACAGCAGGCTTTGGTTCTTTAAACTAATTTTTGAAATCAAAATAAGTGCTTGAGTTAGAGCAACATTAAAATACTCTGTAATTCTCTTGTCTACTTCATTCAGTGTGGGGTGGGTGTCTACTGTTCTGGGATTTAGTAAGGCAATATTCATGTTTAATTGATGCTTTCTTAATTGGAGACATTGTAAAAGGCATGTATTTTGTCATCTCAGGTAGGCTGTAAGGTAACAGAAAATCCAAAACAAGGGAAAATTATAATTAATGGTAGGACTTAAGATGAAGAAATAGATAAAATTCTCAACTAGAGGACAACACGTGGCTTGAAAATTTTAAAGAGAAAAAACCACTTCCTGCATATGGTTTGACTAATTTCAAGGTTACTGAGGTTGATTCCTTGATTTTCCTTTAGAAAACTTAGGACATAGCATGAAAAACATGAAGCAATTAGGTTAGGGTTTTTTTCTCCTTTAAAACACTGATTTTCAGCCATGGCTGACTGTGTTCTTTTGTTGCAGGCTTGATAGACAACTCTGGTTTGAGGCTAATTTATACTCCAGCTTTAAGGAAATACGATGCTGGGGTTATTGAAGCTGGTCTTTGGGTCAGCCTCTTCCACAATATCCCACCGGGCATGCCTGAATTTGTGTCAGAGGGTCACTGCACACTGGAATGTCTGGAAGAGGTATGTCCCTTGACTGAATCCATTGGTTTTCATTCACAGAAATAACTGGGAGAGTCACTTGAACACCTTGGGAAGATTGATAGTTACAGCTAAAAGATGTGAGCAAAGGAGACTGGTGGTACATGTTGTCCTCCAAAGTGTTGTCTTTTTGAACTGGGTATTTGGCATGCTCACTGCTCAGGCTGCTTTACTTGTTTGAGTAATAATGGATGACACAGGGCTTGCAATGTTTTAATTTTGTGTTCAATATGTAAGCATACACTGCCTTCCATGGGAAAGCTATTAATAACTTGGAATAGCTAGCCCAGAAAAAAAAGTTGAGACTAATTCATACCTGGGCATGTGCAAAGGGCTCCTAATGATGAAGTGAAAGCCTGAAAGGTATTAGTAGACCAGCCACAGAAACTGAAGACCTGAACAGGTTTTGTTGAATGGCCCATGGTACAAAATTATGCATTTATTAAGTACCTCGTTTCATTAAAATAACTGAAATATCTCTGCAGGTAATGGAAGCATTGTCTAAAATCTGTGGTTGACTGTACCATGGGAGATTCTCATATACTTTGTCATTTATAGAGAAATGTTGAATTAATAACATGGTTTAAAATGAAGGCTGAATTAGATACAGAATTTAGATTTGTTCTTGGTGGCGTTAAATGTTGTGTATTGTCCTGTCATTTTTCAGCCTTAAAACACTTGGGTAACCTATTATCATGAGGTTTCTGACCCTAGGGCCGTTCTTAAAAGGTATTGTGGTAACAGATTATTTCTACCTTGAGCTCTGAACAAGAATCAAACTTGAGCATACTGAAAGTTTAGACCAGTAGATCTCAGCTAGAATGGGAGTGGTCAGATTTGTGCCAATTTGGAAAAGTTAATTTGCAAATATTTTTGACATGGAAAAAAGTTTTAAATGTAAACTTACAGTATTTCACTAGCAGTTCACTTAAAGATGGAAAGTAGAGTATGTTACAACTACAGCCTCTCAATTTTAAGTGCATCTCTTGGCACAATATTGATGATGACATCATTCATAACAGCATAGAAATTCCTTTTCACAATAAACATCCACATTCTTTATTATCACCCATTAGCACTAAATTAATGTGCAGGTTTTAGTACGATTCCCTTGAAAGTCTTAAAACTATAGAGAATTATTTGCAGTCCAGTTGATTTTAATTTAAAAAAATGTGTGCATTGGGAGTAAAAACATGTTTTTGTTATAGAAAATAATCACAGAAAAAACCTAGCCTTTTTTGTACGTAAACCCTGAATTTCACTTACAGTTTTGGTTTTGCTCCAGACTGCATTTTTCAGTAAACTCAGTGAATGCAAAATACATTAATTAATGTACTTTCACTCTGTTTGTACATGGCATTACATTACATGACTTGGCATTTGGGAACACTGGTGGTGTTGGTTTCTCTTGGCCAGGCTCTAGGTGCTGAGAGACCTGCTGGGATTCAAGTGTTTGCAGTACTTCTCCATGCCCACCTTGCTGGCAGGGCGATCAGGATGCGCCACTTCCACAACGGCGAGGAGCAGAAGCTACTTGCTTATGATGATGAGTTTGACTTCAACTTCCAGGAGTTTCAGTACCTGAAAGAAGAAAGAACCATCTTGCCAGTACGACACTCTTAATTCTTTTCCTGAGAGCGTTTAAGTGATCATGTGCCTAGCATTTTCTCACCTTGAGGATTAAATTTGCTACAAAATTTCTTGGCATAGCATCATAGAATTCTTGGATGTTCTGGTAATTTTTCCACTTATCTCAGAGTCACTAATGCATTAAAGTTTCAGTGTCTCAGGAGTGTCCACATGAGTCACCACAGAACTGGCTTGGTCTATCAAATCAAGCTATTCTTTGGGGATGTTTGATATCCATAATAACTTGATTTGAACTTTACTATCAGAAATGTTTGAACAAAGCAGATTAGAAAATTCCATGCGTGCCTGGCTGTACCATCTTTGTGCATCCAGCAAGATGAGTAATGGAAATGCCACCGTGTGGCTTTACAGAGCTGTGGGAACCGAGCAGCATGTCTTCAGGATTTGCACACAGCAAGTATCCGGCCTTACAAACATGTTTAAAAATCAGTCAAGTCTTCTGTTTGTTTCACACTTTTTGTTGTTAGGAGTAAAACTCCATGCTCATGTTCCACTTGATGTTTCACTAGTAAACAAAACCCTTTGAAAGAAGAAATCATACAACTCTATTTACTGTATCCCTGAAAATAATGTAACATAACTTGTAGAAATATTCCAACTACAATTATATTATAAAACAGTAGCTATGCATAGGTATTGCATGAAAACAGTCTGTATTTTTTTGTTTGAGTCACTCATTTAAAAATTATTCACTCTTTTGTTCATTCCACCCAGTATCTTTTTTAAGTTCTGGCATGATGACAGAAATTTTAGCGCTGCAAAGTCTGGGTGCTCCAGATCTGGCCGGCAGAGCAGCTTGACCTGGTGCATATAAAGAAGCACGTTATTTAACTGCCAGATGCAAAATGTCAAAAAATGGAATTTGTTTATAATTGGAACCACTACGGGAAAGGGACCTGAAAAGACCATAGAAATTACTTGAACTTCAAGTATGGTCAGGAGCCCCATGGTTTAAATTTCAGGGGCTTTCTTCAAGCCCCTTTCTCTCTTATGTCTCTTCTCCCACACTGTGAGACTTTGATATTTGTACTTTAAAGACAAGAAGCTAAAATGCTAACTTGATAGTTTAATTTCTACAGCAAAACCTGGATGTTCAAGTGCAGAATTTAGTCTTTGAAGTCAAATTGCTTGTAGTCTAGGGACTTCAAAGACAAACCGGTGTTACCTCCTTCAGGAAAGAAGTTTGAAGGGTTTAGGAAGAGGGCTGGCAGAAGATGACAGGTTTGCAGAGAAAGCCTGTAATATTTTTAGGAAAATCCATGCAGATTATAGCAAAAGGCCTCTTAAAATTCAAGAACATAAGGGAATAGACAACAGAAAAACTGTAAAGGGCATTTGATAGTAACAGCAACTTGAAAGAAGAGCCAGCTCAAGTAGAAGATAGAATTCTTTCTCTGAAGAGAACCATTTTTTATGCCTTTCATTGTTTTCATCTTATGCGAAATGACCAGTGCAGCTTTACATACATCATCTGGTGTAATTCAGAGAACAGTTTAATCAATTAACTAATAGTACAATTTCTCATATAAGTTCTTGTTATTCTCTCTTTCTATAAGCTCTCCCAAGGGTGTATCCTTCTTTCAGTTTGTGGAGTCCAGGTTATTTGCTTTCTTCACACAGTAGCTCTCTCTTCTCCATTTGGAAGCAACAGATCTAGTCTCACAGAAGCAACAATTTTAGTGAATGTTATCCAGTCTGTAAGATATGAGAGCCAGAGACCTCACAGGCAGGAACAGCGTATTCCCACTGGAAGCAGTGACGCTGTGCCAGTTCATGCTGCTTCAGAAACCTCTGTCTCCATCTGGCTGACATGAGGCTGACGCACCTTCTTCCAGCAGTCTGGAGTACAGATTGTGCTAGCATTGATCTGGAGAAACAGCCTGTAGGAAAGGAGAAATTCTCAGCCTTTGAAGGGTGATCTGTTTTTTTTTAGGGAAGTACAGTGGATGATAAGGGAAGATGATGATATAAAAAAAAATTCCACTTGATTATCATGGTGATTTTCAGATTTGTACTTGATTAGGTACAGGGAGTGAAAATATTGCCAAATAGTAGATCAGTTTGTCAAGACACCAAAAAGTTAATTGTATGTACTTGAGAAGGTAAGTATTCAGCCTTTCCCATACATATCTGTCAATGTAGTGAAGTCTTTGCCTGCCACTCCTCCCAGGCTTGGCAGAGAAACAGTTGTTTTTGTGATGTGGAAAGCCTTCTTTTCCTCATTTGCCAAATATTTCTATTGAAGTTGGCAGGGTAAATTAGCCTGGGTAAAGTAGCACTGGATGAGTTTTGGAGCAAGAATCATTTGTATACATTGTCTACTATATAATTTTCCAGAAAATTGGATGATAACTGGGTACCTTCATTGCTATTTCAAAAGAAAGCCAGACAACACTCTTAATAAGACTCCATTTAAATCCGTGGGGGATCCCTGAGGATCTGGGGTAATGTGAATGTTAAGTGCCAAGGCCTTAACATATGGCAATTACCTAATCCTTCAGTCTTTCAAAAAGTCATATCCACTGCTCTGATATTTATTTCTTAAGTGCTTGCTGTCATCTGTGGTTACCTGAAGCTGGTGTTGATAAACTTCAGAACTGTGAACTTCGTAAATTTTGTGTTTCAGGGGGATAATTTAATCACAGAATGCCACTACAGTACTGTGGACCGAATTCGTATGACATGGGTAAGCAATATTTTAGTGGATCAAAATAAGTACACAGATAATACTGGGGACTAAAACCTTTTTCATAGAACACTATTAAAAAAGAGTGAATTTACTTGCTAATGCCTGTGTGCATATCATTATTTATTGTCTTTCCTTTCACAGATTCTTAGGTTTTAAAGTCATCTGAACTATTGTGATCTTAGTCTGATTTCTTGCATAAGGCTTTCACATGACTAGTTTATAAAAATAAGCAGGTCAGCTCATAAAAAATCCTTAAAAGTCAAACTTTTCTAGTATAAGGAGTGCTTTCTTTACAACATGTATTAACATGCAGATTCTGGGTACTCTAATGAATTATTTTTATGAACTTGTTACGCATTTTTCCCCAAAGTTATAATTGCCAGTTCTCATGTATTGATTTTTAGATAAGCTGTGACCAGGATGTTTCTCCACTATTTAGTTTTGTGCCTAACACAGAATCCAGGCAGAATGAAAGTCCTCTGGCTGGAAAGAAGAGTTGAGAAACCACCCCTCCCTGTGAAGGGTGTCCAACTCTGGTTTGGCACATGGCAGTGCACAGTGTCCCAGAAGCAGCTTGATAGGTTAACAGAGGCCAGGCACTGGCCATTGCAGTGCAGCCACTGGGTTTTGGAGGTGAAGTAAATTTGATTACTTGGACATGAGCTGGACTGTGCCAGTTGGCTAGAAACACATAGAGTGATGCCAAACCCACTATGTCCATGGGAGGGATATAGCTGCCTGTGCCAGAGTCTGATCCCACTTCCTGGGGAGGGGCTGGATCCAGACCTCTGGGAAGTGAGACCTGAAGGGTTTCTGTTTTGCAGTTCCTGGCAACCAGAGCGTACAGGGATACCTATTCCTGAATCATGGCTTGCGTGTAGGCACATGCAGTAGTTATATAATGAAAAGCAAAAGACCAAGAATGAAGGCTTTTGAGTTTTTGTCCTGTTTTCCTGTGTGGTGACCACACTAGCTCCTGGCTCATGTGTTTTGTTTTCTCCATTCCTATTCCTGTGGTTCTGTGAGACTTGTGGAACTCCTCCCACACAGGATTTAGGAACATGCAGTTTATAATCTTTCCATGTTTACCAAGAGTAATTTTAAGTTAGTTGTTTGCCCCACAGTTCTCAATGGAAGACTGTTTAAGAGTCTGTTTCTTCTGCTAGCTAGAAATGTTATTCTAATTAGTGATTTTATAATGCATGCTCATTTTTTCTTGAGTCAACATTACCTGTTAACATAAATAATTATTTTCCTTCTCACTCTTTGTCTGCATATGTACTTACAAGCAGAGTCCAGATAGATTCACATTCCATCCCAGCCTCCATTTTTCTAGGCAAAGCTCACTTAATTTCTTATTAAACAGATTACTTATCCTACAAGGTTTTTTTCTTAATCTGTTCCACTTTGAAGCCCTTTTCTGAAATGTGGTAGATCTAAGTATCTTGGGAACAACTGAAAGCAAACCTGAACTTCTCAGATAGTACACTTCAATATAATATGAGCTTTATTTTATCACAGTTGTTCCTTCTGATGTCTTTTAACTTGGAAGCCATTGTTTGAGCTTCCAGAGTATTTTGTAATTAATTATGTAATAACCTCTTGCTACTTGATAACCTCCTGTGCAAGATAAACTTGTCAAATTGGGCCTCCTGATACACCTTTCATTATCATATAAATGCTAATCAGTGATTTAATCCGTGGGATTCTAATGCTACCTGATTAAAGAAAAATCCCGTTTTCAGGGTGGTCTGAGCACCAGGAATGAAATGTGCCTGTCATATCTGCTCTATTACCCAAGAATCAACCTCACCCGCTGTGCAAGTATTCCAGATATAATGGAGCAGCTCCAGTTCATTGGTGTTAAGGAAATCTATAGACCAGTCAGGTATGCAAAATGTTTATGAATATGTATATCACCTCGGTTTCTGTCTGTGGGATTCTTGGATCATTTTCATACAATTTTTCTTTCTTTCTGGTAGTGCAACATGGCCACCCATGCCACCTTTTTTTTTGGTCAGTATGCTGTGCTGTTATGTATTTCTCCTGCCAAATTATTTCATGTGGTTTTTTGTGTTTTTTTTCTTCTGATAGAAAAGCAGTTTTCCTTTTAAGGAAATAATATTGTTCACATGAGGGGATTTTTTCACCACAATCATCTGTAAAAAGGCTATGTATCACTGTTCTAAATCTATCAATTTATTAAAACATGTCAATGTTTCATATTTAAAGAGATGATTTTGAAAAGGAGTTTGTGAGCATGGTTATTGAATTTCCCTGGGTACATTTGTCGTCAGCAATTCTGTTGACAAAAATGTATTCCTTATAGTGCTTAAAATTAAAGCGTCTCAACAGCAGATTGTAAAAAGTGAGAACAGTCAAAAGAGCAAAGTTCCCAAATGAATGAAATACAGAAAAATAATCAAACAATAAAAAATAGAATGCACTTTTTGTGGTGAAAGGTGAATTACATTTGTATTGTTTGTTGCACTAAACTAAGGTAATAGGTTTTAAAATCAAATGGATAGACTAGTAGTGTGTCACCACAAATTTTAAAAGTTGTCTTTGGTTATAGAGTTTATCTTAACAAACCATATAAAGCTATTATTGCAAAATAATTTGACGTACAGGCTTAGTGGTCTTAGTTCTGAAATTTATACTCAAGGAAGAAGAGTTTGAAGGAAGTCACAGTGCAATCAATGTCTACATAATTTTCCACAATATTTCCATTTACAACCTCTTTTAATGCAGGGAGAAGAGAGTTTCTAAATTAGTCCTATCTAAAAGAGTCTTTCTGAGCTTAGAAAGAAAATATTCTAACAAATGTATGCTCTCTTGAGTGTTCATTCATGATAACTGTACTTAAGGAAAAAATGCACATTTGGCCTGGGGAAATAAAGATGTTCTGAATAGAGTAAGTATGCAGACTGTCTGCCACAAATGGAATAGTAATTAGAAGAGGAGATTAATAATGCCTCTAGAATTTATGACCTAATCCACAATTCTTGTTTCATTAAGCTCTGTCAGCCTAAGGATATGTGACCTGATCCTCATCTCTCTTGTGTCAGTCTAACACTAGAATTGCTTCACTGACTCTTGCAAAGTCTCTCTTGACTTACACATGAAGGCAAACTGGGAGCAGGATCAAGGCATTGTTGCTCGCTTTAAACCATTTTTCCTCTGTCTGGTGGCAGAGACAATGGTTTAAATCATGAGGAGCAGAGGTGAAAGTGATTGGGCCACAGTAGTGGCCCAAATATCAAAATAGGTAGTTGATTAAAATTATGCCCCCTATGCCTAGATGCTGAGTGAAGCAGAACTCTGGCATAGGCAATTTACCCAAAGCAAGTGGGAGACAGCCTAATGCAAGATAACACAGATGTGTCAAAAATATTTTGAAAAGATAATTCATGCTTCAATCACAGTATTAATTAGGTTACTTGATAACATTTTAGATACTTTTGTTCTTCTTCTAGCTGTATTGACTTTGTGTTCGTAAAAGCTTGATCCCTCCACCATGTTGTTTCCATTCATCCCAGTAAAGTCAAACAAGGAGAAAGCAGAAACAGTGGAAAAGGTTTTGGTTTTTTTTTCATTTTCCTTTGTTACTATATTTTAGTTTTCCTTACTAAATGAAAGACATGGAATCTCATTCCTCCCCTTTCCACATCTTTGGCTGGTGGGAAATGAGATAGTCCCCTTTTGTTCATGGGGAGGATTCCCACACTTTGGCAAACAGGTCTTTCAGAGAAGCGCAGCAAGTCTCTAAACCGCCCCTCCAAAAACTGCCCTTGCATCCAGCTTGTAGGAACATGCCAAAGGCAATGTCCACAACACCAGTTATTATCTGCTGCCAAACAGTGCATATCAGAGCAACTCCTGTGCTAGGCTCAGTTTCTACCTGAGCTCGGCAGAACCATCTGGAAGCAGCTTTCTAATGGCAAAGGTTTCTTGGCAACCTGGCCAGCCAAGCCTAGGAGAGGGTGTGGCTTTCTTTTGGTTTTGTTTTTTTGAGAAGTTACAGCAGAAGATCTGTTTTGTGCTGTCTGCGTATTCAGTTTGTAGATCAGAGAACGACAGTGTAACTGTTGAAGTCCTTCATTTCTAAAAACATCTGGCAGCAAGTACTAACCTGCTGACAGCCTTTCTTAAGTCTGTCAAAATCAATGAAACTGCATCACTTTTCAGTAGAAGAGAATTTAGCTGAGAATGTGAACTAGGCATAATATGCATAGTAGTAGTGCATTTATTTTTCTGAGTAGATTCTCCAAAAACTTTTCCTCATCAGTTTCAACTTGATAGTATTTATCTATTTTTAAAAAAATCTAATTGTTTATTTTTCTTTAGGACTTGGCCTTTCATTATCAAGAGTCCTAAGCAATATAAAAACCTGTCTTTTATGGATGCAATGAATAAATTCAAGTGGTCCAGATCAGAGGGTCTCTCCTATAATCAACTTGTGCTTAAACTACCTGTGAATGTGAGATGTTCAAAAACAGATAATGCAGAATGGTCGGTAAGTCTGTGTGTTGAAAAGGAGGCAACGATGCTGTGAAACTAATTTGATTTACTGTGTTTCATTGCAAATGAATAAATATCTGGTTATACGTCTCCAGGATGTTTACACAGCTATATTTCATTTACATACAATAACAAATGATGAGAATGTTTTAGCAGTGCTTTCACCTAACTTGAGTTCTAGAAGCAATAAAAAAGAATAGAAAAGTTGGAGCTTTAATCAGTACTTGGGATCCGTAATAGGAGGTTGGAGTCTTTCCGTGGGTCTGGGGTTGATCTGAGAGTAAACATGTGTGTCCAGATTAAGTGACCAAGCCAGGAAGCTGTTCTACCTTGGCTGTCTCCATGGTCAGGGACTTATGCTAGGGTCTTGCAATGGATGATTCAAAGTCCCTAAATCAGGTTTCATTTCTGAGTCACCTTCTAGGGGAAAGCTTACTGACTGCATAATGAAGAATCTCCCTTCTTAACTTGGGCATCTAGACAACCTAAAGTTGTATGAATAATCTTCCAATAAGTCTTGCTTTTTTTATTGGTCCTAGAATTGTCTATAGTATTGGGCCATAAAAATGCATTTGGATAGTCTGTTTCCTTTGTGCACCTTTGTTAGATTTTATCTTCTGTAGTTTTACTTTCCTTATTGTCTTGATGAAAAAACCTTGTAAGATAAAAAATAATGCCCCAGTAAATTATTATTTATTCTAAATATCTACTGGTATTTTACCAGGACTGTTGAGAAAAGTTGTCATCTTTAATGCTGATGTGTGTTGATAGAGAATGGCTAGTGCAGGTAGTATCATCCTGGAAAGGGATGCTTAAAAATACGTATTGCTCTTTGAACTCCTTTACAGACTCCACATTCAAAGCTCTTACTTTTTTGAGATTTTCTGCTCAAAAGGGGAGACAGTGTCATTGTACTGGCTTATTTCCTGTTGTGATTTCAGTCCAGTACAGCAGAGCTGCTATGGGATACCACTGATGAAGTACTTCCTACGAAAGGACTTTTGCCTCATTCTCCTGACCCTGGAAGATAGCCTGTGCCACCCCATAGCGTGTCACACAAGTCCTTTCAGGTGGTAAAGAAACTGCCCCTCCTGAAGCGTTCTTGGGTTTTTCCAACGTAGGTCAGACTGTTCTGCCCATTGGATGTCAAAGGAATACTGTGTGCAATAAGTAATCAAAGAGGTTCTGGTTTTTTCTAGTATTTGTCCCATTGTAGACCTCTTGTGAAACGTGGTTGTAGACAGACAGTACATGTGACTGTTCACCAATTTTGGTTAAACTTCTTGACCTTTACAGCTGCTGGCCAGTAGCAGTTGCATAGTCACTTTTTCACTGATTATCTGTCAGAAAACAAGTTAAGATGATGAAAAGCACACAGAAATTTTATCAAGAGGGGATAGGCTATTTTTTTTTAATGGTATACTTTCTGGAAAATGCTGTTCCTCTTTATCTTACAGGATGAAGGAACAATACTTACAACTTAAAGCATGTAGTCAAAGAATGAGCTCACTGGAACTGGGAATTCTTAGTTCTTCCTTAACCACAGTTTCCTTTTTCAAATGACATGGGCATATTCACCAAAGCTAAGATTAGGACTCTTTCCTTTCTCTTCCCTTATTAGTGATACTACACTTAAATGACCATCCTCATCAAAATCAAGAACAGATGTAACCTGAATGGCCAAACAATCCCTGAGTTGTTACATGACTGAAAAAAATACGAAGCAGAGAACGGAGTTGAAAATGCCATCATCCTTCTATAGAGTTGGTCCTTATTTCAGTTTTAGTTTTGTGTTGTGTTTGCTAAGATTAAATCAATATTTAGTTGGGGTTTCTTTCCACAGTACAGAATAATAGCAACATAGATAAAATCCCCAAAGCAAGCATATGCTGTACAGGTGGGCATTCAAACTTTCAAAAATGTGCCCAGGAGCTTACTTTCTGCAGAGCTTATTTTCTTTAACATGTAGGGAGTAAATTTAGGAAAAGCAAGCTGAACAGTGTACACAAATGTCTCTAATTTCATGTCAAAACTATAACAAACATGTAGTTACAATCCAATTCCATAAAATTGCACTGAGTTCTACAGGAAGAGTGAAAAATGCTCAGTATACAGCAATATGACACTTCTGTATGTAACCTTGCTTCAGCAAGGACATGGGACCAGATGACCTCCAGAGATCCCTTCCAACCACAACCATTCTGTGGTTCCATGGAATAATGTGTACACACCTGCTTTCTACGTGCAAGTGTGAGCCTTGCATGCAGAAATGAATGCATTCAAATATCATCCTGTATCCCTATAGCAGAGTGACACTGCCAGCTTTCATTTTTATTTGACAGAAGGATGAAAACAACAACCAAACCATCCAGACAATCCCGCAAAGCAAAATAAGGTCATTCAAACCAATGAGCCAAAGTCTAACCTTGCTTTACTGGAGAGGATACAAGTGTGTACTGCTGCTCTCAAGCTGAGAATGTTGGATATGAACACTGGCATGCAATATATTCATATTTTTACTGAGCTTGATGTTTCCACAGTGAGAGTCACAACCCAAGTACAAGACTATCAATAAATTCTCAGGCAAGCTGCCAATTATCTTGAGAGCAAAAAGAGTTTTCTAATCTTATGTGACAAAACTATGATAATTTTTTGTTATTTTAATTTCAGATCCAAGGCATGACAGCTTTACCTCCTGAAATAGAGAGACCATACAAGACAGAGCCAGTAATATGCAGCTCATCTTCCTGTTTAAGTTGCAGTTTATTCCTCACCCTGTTGTTTATTGTACACATCACAGCCAATACCATAGGAAAACCTGTGCCCTTTGTATAATAATTTTTATTCATCTGTGTTCTGTATGCCATGCAAGTTCTGATGTGTTTGCACTGTTGCTATTGTAGATTTATTTTTTTACTTATTAATAAACTAAATTTGCTGGATCAAAACAAAATGTGTACATCCTCTGGAAACTGTGGGGCTTTTGGTTTTCTATGTAAAATATGTATGAAACACAGTAGGTACACTGACACATTGCATATTGAAATCTTTTCCTGTACCATTTTCTTATAGTTTGTTCTGTCTGTTTCACGTGGTGCTTTCAAAGTCATCTATGTATATGGGTAAAATTAATAAACTAAAAGCAACTTAGTTAACCACATTCAGCCTGGTCTGTGCTGTATTATTTTGCCTTGGTTCTTGACATCTGCAGGTAATTAAATTAGTGCTGTATGGACAGGCCTTGCAAACATGTATTTGGGTATGTCTAACTGACACACGCCATAAAGCTACGGGATGGATTAATTTAGGGAGGACTTTCCTGGGAGCAACACACTGCAAAACCATCTCAGCTCCTGAGACATGGGAGCTATGGGTGTTAAAGGGATGAAAAACACAGGCAGAATTCCAAGTCTCCCCACAGTGAATCCTGTACAAGTCCTTTGGCTTGGCTGGCATTTCTTTTTCCCGATCCCAGGTAATTCAGGGTGTTTCTTCTGTCTTAAGATACTTGCACAGTGAGTAAATCTTTGGTGAGAAGTAGGCACTCCTTTTTTAGATTTGATCTGGACAGCAGGAGCAATATAGATCTATCTCACCTTTAGGCTCTGGCATGCACAGGGAACCAAGCCTGCTAGGAGCTATTGTTAGCACACGCTGAGCAGCACAATAGGCCAAACAGCTGATTAAGAAGTTGTTTTTCTGTCTCATATGTACAATGTTTTATTTATATTTGGAAATCACAACTTTTCGACTCAGATGGTGTTGGGTAGGGAAGATTCCTGAAAGAGACACAATCTTTGTCTCCCAGTGAAATTATGCCACACAGTACAAAATAACTTTGAACATTTTAAAAAAATTGTTCATTCTTGTAGCCACACTGCAGTTACAGTAAGCTATAATTTTTTCAGTATTCCATAAACTTTTCTGGAATGTGGCTGTAAAAATAAATTAATCTGGATGCTAAGAGTGCTTCCCTGTTCGCTGCAACACCTGCTCTACAACTAACCTCCACAGACTTAGTTACACACGGGCTTTGTTATGTACATTTTATGTCATTGAGCATTCCTGTGCAGTGTGGTGAGTCTAGAGCAGATCAAGAACCTGAGCTGAGACAAAATGGTTTTCTGCCCATTTTTGTTCATCAACTGTTAATGACTGATACCAGCTCTCTGTAAAGTTACTCCTCTTAAAGAGGGCAGGCTATTTAATGCAAAGAAATATCACATAAGAAGGAAGACAAGGAGAGGATTTGGGAATTGTCTTCTCTGAATTTGATAAGTGAAAAAAGGAAAACATCACAGAGCTGGTAGGGCACCTCTGCATGTAGCCAAAATGACAATGCATGTGATAATTGACAGGAGAGAGGCACTGAAGCAGCTAATGCCTCAAGTAGAGATCAGAGAATTAATCAAGGATAGATTTATTTTCTAGGAGCTATAACAATCTCATTACAGAATTTATGCCTAAAGGGAGTTTAAAATGAGCCATGAAGGTAAACATTCACAGGGCCTGCTTTAGCCTCTTGATGCTGAATCCATACTGGGCTAGGAAAAACTCCCACGTGGGAAATTCCTTTACCATTGTGGGGCAGCTGCTTGCTCTAAATATACCTGGACAGTGATATATTCTGTCATTCTTCCCTTTGGTCCTGGATAAGGTAAGGACAAGGTGTATGCCAAACAGCATATGGATTTTTTGAATTAAACTCCTGAAGTTTCAATAAAGAAATGTAACTATGTATGTGTCTTCTTCCTGCCAGCAGAAGAACTATGCTCTTCTGTTTTTTGTTCCCCAATACAGCTGGTTGAAAAACAAGAAACAAAGAGTAGTCATGGTGAATCATAGGCAGAAAAGTCTTCTGAGAGATTATTTGTACAGCTCTGTCCTGAATGTGAAAAGTGAAGGGCATCCTCCATCTAAGATGTCATGGAGTCTAGGATGCATCTTACTGTAACAGCAGTCGGCAGGGACCTTGGCCTTTCTTATGCTTAAACCCATTTCTAAGGTGGGCATGTTTGCACACCTTTTCTTCAGGGAGCAAGGGGAAAAATAACAGGGAATGAAATGAGAAAAGAGCTTTTGTGTTGGACAGGGGAACCCTTTCACATGCAGTGTTATGTCTCATTTGCTACTACTGGCATCCGTCCTAGGTTGACTTGGTTTGCAACAAATATAAAGCAGATCTAGGGTTATTTTCCATTCCGTCTGTTCTCTGATTTGATGCAGTTTCTTATCTACAGGGATTTCCTTTCTATGGGCACCCATCCTAAGAACACGTGAACAGATGGGTGTTTGTTTTTGCCATACAGTATGCCACAAGATGATGTAAAGCAAAGCCAGCTCAGAAAGGATGTCTGTGAGAGATAGCTGCCAGCATATCAGGAAGACCTGTCATATACACTAAACACTCATTTTTGTTTAATCCACAAGTGTTTTATGACTTCTGGAGGAATGGAAAGAAAAATTCTGCTTCACAGGTAAATAAAGATAAACTGGTGATAGAATTCTGGGACATTTCTAAATAAAGGGATCCAAGACAGATGTGAGCACATTATTAAAGAAACTTAAAACCAGAAAACAAATAAAAAGAACAGTCTGAAATTGTTGAAAATTCAAACAAGGATAAAAGTGAGAAATTCCATGAGCTAACTCTATGTCACTGAAGAAAAAACATGCAGAAAGCACCTACCTAGTCACACTGCACATGAAAAAGCTCTCAGACACAGATCTTTGTGGTTTTCTCTCATTACTGAGTTCTAGTAAAACATATGTTCTTGCTTTGTGTTTCTACCCAAAATATTCGTAATAGTTACAGCTAAAAGCATATACAGTAAATACTATTATCAAGCAAACCATGGTGGAGGAGAAGATGTGTATACACTGGAAAATCTGTGACTTGTAGATGATGAGCACAAAAAACGACTAAGCATAATACCTTACTTTAACAATTATTCATGCTTTTCTCTGTGTGAAGAAATATGTTGAAAGTTTCTAGTGAGAATCTAAATACACGAATATTTTAGTGGGGTTAAATATTTAGTGCGTTGCATTCTGTAATAGGTGCTGAAAATCCCATTCTGCTTTAATCATTTTCCTCACGATGGTCCAGCTGCCTGTCACCTGCAGACCGCCCATAGATATACTATTTATAGTATTTAATCCCTTTTGGGTCTATTTTTCACCCATTACAGAGCTTCCATTTAAAGAACATGTGGCTCTCCTCAAATATTCCTCTTATCTAAATCGACAGCCATTTGGGATTTTGCCTGTGTGTAGTAAAAACAGGACACAGGAAGTCTGAGCATTGGAGTTTATGTAGCTCTGATATTTGTCCCTGTAGAGGAGGATGTCATTCTCTGATCTCATATCCCATCCTGGAGGCCCATCACACAATCCCATGTCAGCCCATCCATGGCTGAATACAGAGACAGCTAGGCTGGGTGCAAGTGTGGACGAGTGCAAGGGTGAGAGGCAGAGCCCCAGCTGGTGGGAGTGCAACTGTCTCGGGCTTAATTCCTTTCACTGGGGAGGTCTGGCATGTTTAAAAGAGGCCTGTTTGGCCATATTATCCCAGATGCTATAGGGGCACAAATTTAATAAATAAAATCCAGCAGAAACACTGGCCTCATTCTCCTCTTTCCTCCCATCAAGCAGAAAGTGACTATTTTTAGACCAGTTACTACTACTGGAATGTTTAAGAATTTTCATTCCTTCCACCCTTTGCCCCTTATTTCTGATTTTTGGTACATCTGTGTCTTCCATAAGGGTGAAAGAGAGAGAGAGCAAACTTATCCTCAACCTTTTAGCAGAGGGGAAAGCTGGGAGAAGAAAATGACAGCTGTGACACAGAGAGCTCCTCCAGCCTGCTTCCTCCACCCCCAAAGAGGTTTCCCTAGGTCATAGGTCCCCAGGAGCATTTGCCATCCCCACAACAGTGTCCTGCAGGTGCACTGAGGCAGGGACAGGCTGAACAAAGCGGTGGGTACAGCCATGAAGTTTCCCTGCTTCAGCCCTTGCAAAGTGCTGGTGGTGCAGGTGCAGTTGCCTCATCTACCAAAACCTAAGGCCTGGTGCTTAGGGTACTCATCTAGGAAGAAGGTATGAAAGCATTTAATGTTTGTACATCAAATCAAGCAAAGTAGACTATTTACCTCGACTGAATTTTTAGTTTTCTGGTGACTCTATTTTACAGGAAAACTGTAAGATACCAGGTAAACATTAGAAAATTTGTGACTAAAAATGTGACTTACAGTCTGCTTCTGAGCATACTAGCAAAATATTTACTTTAAGCAAATCTCTTTTTACTCTGTGTGCAACAGACTCATGTAACAGGACATCTGGGGCTTCAGGAAATCTGCTCAAGGACAAGACATTGTATTTTCACTACCAAAGGCACCTAACTGTGGTGTGGAGGTGAGCTCTGAGAGACAGAAAGCTCTTCTTGTGAAACACAAACAGATTGTGTAAATACTCCTGGAGACTCAGAGAGTTATTGGCAAAGTAAATTGCCTTTTGGGAGGCTGCTCTTTCCTTTCCTATGGATGCCTCCCATGGGTTGCATATACATCACCTCATAAATGCTTCCAAGCTCCTTGCATCCTAGCAAGCAAGGAACCAGCTGGGAGCTGAATGTGGTTCTCTCACCAGAGACACCAGACCAGACCAGTTGTAGTTTATAACTGTTACAAAAAAATGGCAAAGAAAAAAAAAAATTACTGTCTTTTAGTTTGAGAGGCTTGAGCAAGTGTTTCCTGAGCACATTGCCATTATTTAATCATGATTTAAACTTCCCTCTTTGCAGTGATTTTTAAGAAACATAACAGCATATTTTCACTAAAAATTTCTAATCTCTTGAGAGAAAACTTGGCAAAATCCAAGCTGCTAACTCTTTCCCTTGCTCTAACCTGTGAACTACAGAATAAGAGGTTCTTACAGCTTGATAAAACCCTGTGCAGCATTTTGAAGGAATAAAAGTAATGTGACAATCTCAAATGCCATCAAGCACACATTATCAATACAAGAGAAGATAGGTTAAAAATGCCTACTTTGTTAAGACAAATAGCATTTCTGTGGGTCTCCTGTTGGTTTCATGGAGAGTTTATGCCCTTAGGTCTAAGAGAGGATGTTGTGAAGTATATTTTTCTTTCTCATAGGTTGTCTTAAGATTGCATGACTAGTTTGTCTTTAGAAGATGTCTTAGGATATTTAAGGGGATAAAGTTTGAAAACTTCTTCATAACCTGTGCAAAACCTTGCAAAACATTTCTGGGGAATACGGTAAACATATATATATATATATGTGTGTGTGTGTGTCTTTTAGACATCAAGTAACAAGTCTGCACTCTTCTGTGCAAACCACAGAAGCTGCTGAAGTGTTAGCCATTATTTGTGGCATCATATAATAAATCTGGGAGAAGCTATTCCTGGATTGTGCCTCTCTGGGACACTGTAAGTGAAATACTGAACCTGGACACGTTTTTAGACTTGACAGGTTGGATTTGCTGCTGATGTAAGGTGACACAAATCCATTATAGAACTATATGAATCTACCTCCTCCTTCAGCAGCAGAGGAGTTAGTCTTCCAAGGCTGGAAAGACAGAGAAAAGCAGGTCAGAAAGTTGAGGAAGGCATCTCAGGAACCAGACCGTGGGGAAAAAAATTAAAGATAGATGTGTCCAACTGAACATACCCATAAAGGTTAGTGCCTTTTAGCTAGGGTGTGGAAGAACTGAGCTACAGAGAGGAGAGATGATCCCTAAATATGAAATTTGTAGGTATTTTTGAAAAGCATGATGGATGGAAAGAACAACTGAGTTCATAGCTGATGTGTTGAACCAAGCTTAGGAGTCCCAAGTTCAGTAGTCTATCCATGCCATCACCAGAAATATGTCTCCAAACCACTCAAGACAGGGTGATGATGGATAAATCTGTGTAAATGGGTACCACAGGGAGACAGAAGACTGCCAGAAATGTACAGAGAGTGTATTGGCACAGAAGAGAAGAAATTATTAAAGGGAGTTTTTTGAGGACAATTAGGCAAACTGAAATTTGGAAAACACAATTAGCCAAGGCTTTCAGATTATGAAATCTGTCCATCTTGTTGCTCATCTCCTATCTGAAGTCCTAGCAATTTTTTATCTGGGGAAGGTAATCTTAGATTTGGGAAAAACTCCCCACTTTGAAGGTCGTTTCTGTGTTGGCAGAAGATAGACAAGATTTTTCCCTTTTAAATAGAAAGATAAAACACTCCTTTTCCAAGGACCTCTTTTTTTCTGTAACTATCCAACTGTGTTAAAGGCCTAATATCTGTCTGCCAAAATTGATTCTTAGAAATGGTTCTTTTCTGGGTTTTTTGTTTGTTTGTTTGTTTGGGTTTTTTAAACCAGACTGGGGTTTTTAGGAGTGTGTCTCTATTTTTTTGTAAAAGGTGTCTGTATGACATTGCAACAGGTTAAAAATTCTGGAAATTACAAGGTGAGGAAAAGATTTCATATTAGAAAAATATACCTATTATATTCTCTAGTCAACCTCAACTCCAACAGGGAGAGTAAAATAGATCCATGTATACAGTGTCCTCTTCAAAGTTTAATTTTCAATGAAAACTCAGTTTTCAAATACTGCTGTTCTCCTTACATTAGTAGTTGCCGGACTAGGGGTTATCTTCATTTCTTTGGATTTAGTTCCCAACTGATTTACCACTATAATTTCCTTTCTCTCGCTTCCCGTCCAGTACTCCTATTCCAACCCTAGCTAAAATTTTTCTATTCCTCTTCTACCTTAAAACACGTAACACAAGATCCCAGCTAATCACAGTGTTACTAGCAAGGTTTTCATTTTTCTTTTGTCTTTCAAAAAAGATAAAAGCCACATATTTTACTCTGTCTGGCACAAAGAAATTGTTATCTTGCTTCTTCGGCTCTGATGAAGAATTGAAGTATTCTCTGCTGCTCCTGCCTGCAGAGCGGGATAACGGCAGAGGAGGAATTTTTAGAGTGTTGACTTCTGGAATGGCAGCAGGTAATTGCCAGTTTCCCCACAATATGCTATGGACCTACTCCCCTGCCCACCTGCTAGCCTTGAAGCAATGGACAGCTGAGATACCCAGGCAGGAGAAATGGACTTGCCAAACTTGTGAGGCTCTTCATGTCTTTTTTTGATCACATCCAGCTTGTATTTAGTACACTGCCTAATTTGCAGAAGAGGGAGGTCTCTTTCCTATAAGCAGAAGGAGTAAAATACTTCTTTTCTCCCCCCTTTCATGGTTTCCTCTTCGATTTTGCTTTAAAACTTGAAAAAGAGAGAACCAGACTGAAAAAATAACTGCTTATTGAATA
This sequence comes from Gymnorhina tibicen, assembly GCA_013399875.1. Taxonomy (NCBI): domain Eukaryota; kingdom Metazoa; phylum Chordata; class Aves; order Passeriformes; family Artamidae; genus Gymnorhina; species Gymnorhina tibicen. The sequence continues at coordinate 1,659,164 of VXAZ01003670.1, forward strand.
GCACTCTCTGCTGCCCTCTGAGAGATCTGCACATGGTGTCAGCTCGAAGCTTTTCAATAAAAGGGACACTTCATACCATGAAAGAAACAAAGAACTGGTGTTAAACAGTCTTTTATGCCAGCCATAAATGCTGCTGTTTGCCCTCCCAGGCAAGGGGGAGAACTGACTGGCAGTGAAGGAAAGGAAGGAGGGAAGGCCCACTGTACACTCAGGCATTAGGACTCCATGCTCAGCCCCCATCTGGCTTATTGCCTGCTGAGGTAGCATCATGTGCAGGTGCAGAGGTCAGAGGGGAAGAGCTGAACTCAGGCAGTATCAGTGCACTTCAGAAAATACCTTTACAAACATAACGCCCCCCCCCTCAACACTTAAGCATCTGCCTTCATCAAATAAATTATTTTACTAAGGTGTTGCCCAGGGACAAAAGCTGAGGCATTTTATGTGTGAACTGTTGCATCTGTAAATTATACCAGTATAAAGATATTTGCAGTGGCTGGCCTACTCCCAGAAAGAAAAGGGAAGAAATGGTACTGATGCCATGATGATTTTTTGCTTTTTCATATACCACTCTCATATACCCTTTCCATAAACCCTTTCATACAGTTCTGCATGTATCCTTAGTGCTTTTAGCCCACATACTTGTAATGCCCCAAGTCTGATAACTAGCTTAGACCCAAAGTTCTGTTAAGCCAAGAGACCAAACATCTTGGAAACCTCGCAGTTGGGTCAGAAAGCCCCAGACACCAAGGTCCTCTCCAGAACACATTCTGTAAACTAAGCTAGGCCCATCCAGGGGGAAGGTTCCTCAGAACAGGGTCTTCTCTTGAGCCTCTCATTGGGGAATCTTTGATAGATATGCTAATTTGCAAGGTCTGTAATTGTATACGCAAATCATCGTGGGTGTGCATTTTTTTTGTGCATCTGTGTGTGTGTGTGCATGCATTGGGCACTGCAGTGCATTGTTTGGGGGGTGCACCCTGGTGCATTCTTGGGGTGGGCATCCTGGTGGGCACTTTTGGGTGTGCATTTTCAGTGTGCACTCAGGGGTGCTTTCTACCTGGATGTGATGCACTAAAGGATCCTTGAATAAATACCGAGGTAAAACCCTTTTTCCCCTCTAACCGTGTTTGGCTTTTAATTCTAAGCCCAGGGAAAGGCAACAGTACAAACCCAGAACCAGAAAGGTGCACTTACCTACAACAAGCTATACTTATAAAGTAGTATTATTTTTTAAAGTGTTTAATCCCCTCTAGAGCTAAGAAAAGCTGTTATGCAGACAAAACCTCATAGCTAAAAAAGCATATTTATACTCAGTTTCTAAGTTTAGCAATGTAAATAGCAATATCTTAGAGTGTCAGGCAACCGAAAAATGACAAATTAAAAAAAAAAAAAAAAAAAAGGAAAAAAAAAAAAAAACAAAAAAGTAAGGCAGAAATATGAAAGATTTAAAACTAAGGTCCTGCCATCTTGTGGTACCAAGGGAGAATTACTCGAGTTCTGCAGCCATCCTGGTCTTGCTTCCCTGGCAGCCAGCAAGTGCGTCAAACACGCATCGCTGTTTAAAAAAATGATGGGCTGTGGGAGAGGGACGGGTTAAAATACTGTAACATTTCAGCTGTCACCTAATGGGAACTATTAAAATACTTTTATCAGTTTTATCTGCCTATTTTATACGCCCATTTCACCTTCCCATTAGCACACAGGGTGCTTACTCTACATTTACAAATACCATAACTATTTGGGTTTGCTGACTCTGGCACCCCAAGAGGGGTGAAGCTGCTGCTGCTGCTGCTGCTGCATGTCCCCAGGTGTAGCCAGTGGCAAGACCGAGCGTGTACCCTCAGCAGGCACACGTGCACAAACACGTGGCATGCACATATGCAAACACACAGACTGACCCCAAAAAGCAACACCAACGGTGACACTTACACATGCCCAGACAGCACAAACAGCCTAACCCTGTTCCCTCCTCCAGCAGTTCATGATGAAGACCCATCAGTGGGAAATATTTGCATACAAGTAATGTGAATCCCTCTGATAGCTATGCCCCGGACTGACGAGCCCCAAAGTCCCGCTGCCCTGCTCCATTTGCTGGTGTTCAAATATACACACACACACCCACACCCACCCCTCAACTCCAAAGCAAGCCCCGTGTCCTGCTCACCCGCTAAACCAGCGCGACACTGTCTGGCAGCGACACACTGCCACACACACCCTCTCCCGCTCCGGGTGCTGGTACCTGGGCACCGGACCCACGGTCCTGCTCCAGCTCCTGACACTTGTACCCCCCTACACACATGCAGCAGGAAATAATTAGGAACGGAGCTGAGTGAGAAGCCGGGACAGGATGTGCCGATGCAGCGCAGGGCGTGGCCACACCAGCACACAGACCAGCAGTCTCCCAGCAGTGCCCCATCTCTTTGATGGCTTGTGAGGAGTGCCCACCGGCACCAGACCTCTGTACTCCCTCTGTGCAAAGAGATGAGACACATAACAACGTACCTTTTCCTATTCTGAAAAAGCAGCTGCTGAACTGCTTAAAACCTGCCAGCCAGTTCTCAGCGCTATTCATATTTCCCTGTATTTATTCTCTGCAACTAATAAGGCAGACATCTTGTACAAACCACAGATTAAAAGGCCTGACTCTGCAACCTGGGAGATGTTCTTAAAATTATTTTTTTTTCTGCAATTTCATCCTTAAAAATAGCAAGACAAGAAAATCAGACAAAAGCCACAAGGTGCTGCCCATGAAAATACCAGCTGCTTTTCCCAGGTGTTGACAATTCATCAGCCAAATGCCCACAATTCAGTTTCTGCTAGACAAGGTGAGAGAAGCATCTGCAAGTTTTGGTCAGCCAGGGAGCATTCCAAGCATACAGTCCAAAGCTCCCTGGTTCTTGCAGACAGCTGCACAGCACTTGCACAGGAGCGATAGATATGGAAGAGGGGAAAAGGATGAATGACTCAGCAGGAGATTTGTCAGACATCTGCTGGCAGGACCCCAGTGAGGAGAGACTGCTGGGCTTGCTGATTTAGTACCTATACATTAGAGTGTGCTCTAGGCCTACCTGTACTACCTGAGCACCCCTCTCCTTTCAGCCTTCTTGCCAAGCCCAATCCCAGGTTTCAAATGAGAGGGATACTTCAGTGCCTTCAGGAAAAAGGAATCAGAACATTTTTACTGTGTGAAAAACAATGTATTTTTAACTAACCTCTTACTTGGAAACCAGTGAATCATTTTGGCTGAGTTTTTCCACAAACAAAGCAGCCTAAAGCAGACACTAGACATGGAAAATTTTGTCCAAATGAGGCATTCAGAAACATTATACACAACTGAAAATAGGACTTGCAAATGGGAAATGATGGGGAAACCTTAGTAGTAACTGATACTGTTCAGCAGTTTTAGAATAATCCTGCTGGAAAGATGAATAATTCAACAAAGATGGTTTTTATTCTTTTGCACCTTTTTTCATTAATGCTGGTATTTGCCTCTCTTCTAACTCATCTTCTATGGAGATATATAGTGGCAGCTGAGACAAATTCATGAACTTTTCAGAAGCTAATATAAAATATTACCACTCCCTGTTATCATCCTGTTCTTCAACATTTTGATGACATGGAGAAGAACTGGCAAGACTTTTTGGAATTGTGATTATTAGAAGTAAGAACTACTAAAAACTTGAAATTCAGTATTTTTTTCCAGTTTCTTGCAGGCTTATCCAGACTCTACCACAAATGTTAATTCTTAATTCAATTGTGAATTTTAACAAATTCTTTGCTGCTTTTGTGTAAAGAAATATAAATCACGTGGAAAATGACATATCAAAATCAGTTAGTTTGCCCCCCTTTCTCTTCTGCTCTCTTCTCAAGTAATTTTCAGTAGAACAGGACATATGCCAACTATAGATTATCAATTTCTTTGTTAAAATAGTAGGTTAGGGAAGAGTTACTTGGAAAATATTATGTATTGTTTCTACTATATCATCCTTTCCTTGGAAAGGTTCATGCTTGCCCAAATAACAAAATAGTAGAAAAGAAGACTTATTGAGGTGCGCACAATATGCCTGAATCCATCTCCCCACTGACTGTCCTGGAGTGAGCCTTCCCCAGCTCCCCTGCCAGCACGGGGCAAGGGCCCCTGGCTGCCAGCCTTCTCCCACAAACCAGAGGCTGGATCACGAAAACAAAGCCAGCTTGTTATTGCCTCCAGAGCTGAGACAGCAGGTCCGAAGGTAAGAGGGACCATTTTATCCAGTTCTGTAGCTTTATTCAGCTCTTTTGGACTGGGTTTTGGACTGCTTTCTATTAATCTTCCTTTTCTGTTTTCAGCCCTGTGCCCTGGTGGGTAGCTGACTGGACACATGAGCTCCCTCATCCTTGTGTGCCTGTTTCTGTGCTGCTGGCAGTCAGGGAAAAAGCAAGTGGGCATTGCATCAAGAGTAAAATTGAGCTCATGACATCAGAGGATCCGAGAACAAAATCCCTATTCAGGGTGAAAAACAGGGGCAATGTGTAGCCTTGACTTCCACAGAGAGCCCAGCTGAGAACTATTTTAACCAAATACAATAAAACTAATAGAGATTTATGCTACAGCTGTCAGTGGTGAAAATACTCCTTTCTCCTTCCCACAACAGACCTCAGGTAGTATCTGGAGATCACCAATCAGCACCAATAAAACTAACTCTCCTCTTGCAGAACTTGTTTAGTGGAGCTTTAATAGTCCTGTTCAGAGCATTAGAAAGAAAAATTCAAACCAGAAAAAGCAAGACAAGTAATTTGGTGCAGTGGCAGAGGGCTAGACAGCAGACAGACCAGACAACAGCAGGCAATCATTTTGCTCACTGTTTTGCTCTCTGATTCTCAAGATTTTCTTCTGGTAAATGTGTGCTACCCAGAGTCACTGCAGATGAGAAGCATCATTAGAGCAGGAAGGGGCTGCCAGGATGCTGTATTCCCTGCAGCAACTCTCCCAGGTACCCTTATCAGTCACTGACACTCATCCTTTCTGCAACTGTGGCCTCAATGCAAGACATCCCTGCATCTTTAAGATAAAAGCAAAACTGACAAGTGTGCCAAAAGTTATAGTCAAGGGAATTTGTTATGAACTGGCTTTGGGTGCTTACTAAACTTTTATACATGAGCTCTCAGACCATGTATTTCTCAGGCAATTAATCACCCTCCCTGAAGATAACTGTGCCCTTTTAGCTGTAATATTTTCCCTTCTTTAAACTCACATTCTTTCCTTTCTTTGGGCAAGCCAAGAAATGTCATTTTGCATTGGAACCAATGAATTGATTAAGCTCATGTCTGTTAATTCACGCTTTCCTCAGTCAGCCTGGAAAAGGTTGTTTCCTAGGAGTTGTAGAAGCTCACAGGGCTTGTTTTGGAGCCTTGTGTTTTAACTCTTCACACTTTCTGACTGCATCCCTCTCTAGAGCCCAGTGAAGATAGTCACCCTCCAAACCAATAACACAATGAGCCCCATGACTATAGAGTTTGTCAGAAAAAGTAGCTGAGTAAGGGACACTGGCTGCTGCTGATCAGCTGTGTTTATCTAGAGTGAGTTAACAAATATGACTGAGTCAAGATGGTGAGTCTACTGTCTGTGGCAGCTGGCCAGGAGTTCCTGGGCAAAGAGAGGAGCTCAGTGACACAGGAAGACAACAGGCAAATGTTTGCTTTTGGCACACAACTGTTAAAACAACTTACGCAGATCACAGTGGGCTGAACAATCAGCAAGGTTGATATGATGACCTAGGAAAAGGCTGGCATCCTGGTACGATATCTGGAAAAACACAAGGTTTCTTTCTTCCTGTTTTCTTCAGGCTACAATTTGGGGAAAAAAAAGAAAAAGCCGTCTGTTGGGGAAAATATTTTCTCTGTACGGGGCCATCTTCATAGCAAATATTAATCAATAGCAAATGCTTTGTTTCCTCTCAGTTTCTCTTTGTCTTTTTCTCTCTTTTCATATCACCTACACTCTATTTTTCTCTATGTACACACACATACACACCTTGTTGAAGAACCAATAATCTTCATTATCTGCAGGATGCTGTTTCTTTCACCACATATCACAATGTAGTACTGGCTTACTGTAAGCAGGACAGCAGCATACAGGCTGAGTTGCCAGCTAAGGCTCTGGGCTGGAAGCTGAGAGAGGGAGAAAAGAGAGAACTGGATATCTGACAGCCTCTGACTAGCAGTCAGCCTGAATCACTCATTACCTCCTTGAACTTTCTTGGCCCTGTGCACCTGGGTGCAGACTGAGTCAAGATGTTCTCTCTGCATCTGAGCTTCCCCAGATGGTCCGTGATCTTCAAGTTGGTTTACATCTACTTTAAATTAGAGCTTTAGCCACTCTCTGCATTTAAATGAGTTTCTCTTTCAATCACAAATGTTGAACAATGATTTATTTTAAAGCATGTGAAATTGCGCCTCATTTATCCTCACTTTAATTAATTTATGACCACATCTGTAGAAGTCATAGAAGTTTTGAAAAGAACAATCTTAAAACAATACAAGAAACATTTATAGTATGTTATACTATATCTCAGGGGGGTATTTTAAAAGTGAATTTTGATCCTCTTCAAGACAGATGATCTGCTGCATCCACAATTAACAAGAGCAACAAAAACAACGATTAAAAACAGCAAGGAAGTGCTCTCAATATTTTGGCTTCCTGAAGTTTCACAGGACAGTTTCAGGTGATCTTCCTATTGATTGTTTAATGAAATGAGTAACTGATCATTTATTAATTTCATTTCTTTGAAGGGAATTTTGATGTTCTGGACTTCTGACAGGCACCCAAACTGGGTGCTCAAAAGCACTGGCAAGGAGAACCTGTAATAATTTTTGAAAAATTCCTCATACCTTCCTATATATTCAGAAGCAACAATTCTGATTCAGCCTCATGATGACTACTGACTCATGCAACCTTTAAAACTCAGCCTACAGACTCTAAATATAATTTCTTATTCAAATCTGTTGCACTGTTCATGATTTGTAAATCTCTATCCTTCTCTCACTCCATCTATGTAAGGAAAAACACGATTGGTGATTATTTCATGACAGAGCGGTATAACTGCTGGAATGATCCACAAGCTGTGTACTTAGATTTGGTGTCCCTACAAGTCTAAAAGGATTATAATACCAAGAGAGCTGTGCCAACTTTTCACAACAGAAAATGTCATCCACTGTGTTCTGCAAGCATCTGTGCTCAGCATCTCCAAAAGTGCTCTAGAAAGTGGCTGGGAAACCAAGTGCCAAAATTTGCCAATAGTAACAAGTTATTTAAGATGGTAAAGTTGAGAGTGAACACTGAAGGGCTGCAGAAGCGTATCAGATTACCTCTATAGTCAAAGGCAAAAGGGTATCCAAAATGTTACTCAAATCTCAGATAATGTTGGATGTTTTCATAAACTTACTACTTCCCTTAATCACTGAAAGACTTCAGGAGCCAGTTCCTGACTCATCCTTATATTAACGGGCATTAATCCAAGTTTTAGTACTGATACCTCATAGAAGATTTCATCTCATCATGCCATTTGTCTCATCAAGGTACAACAGGGGATTCTTTTTATTCTCTTAATCCACAGGGTAGGAGTTTCATTAATTCCTTCTTTGGGCTTTCGGCACAATCAGGGGAATAGAGATTCAGGTTCTGGTCCTCAGTGAAGTCAGTGCCTCTCAGCATGCCTGCATAAACACCAACAGTCTTCAATTTCCCCCAAATATTCCCTCCGGGGATTTCTCACATGCATTATAAAGTTAGCACAATTGGTCTTTTAGTGCCTTACTCTACCTCTCCTGAGGTCCGTGGCATGCAAGTGAGAAAGGGTGGTTTGTTCCCGGCCAATTCTAGGTAACAGAAAGGTTTAGTATCATGGATGGGAGACTGCATGTTAGAGCAGCTCATAAATTTGCCCTAATTTGTGCTATGGGTACCACAACTGCAGTCAAGAATTAAAATGGCTGCAATTAAAATAGGACAGAGGCAGAGATAGTGATCTGGTGATCTACAGCAGACCCTGAAAAACTGCAACATTTATTCATGTCTCGTTCAGAAAAGGTGGGAGGAACTTTGTCTGCAGATAACAAAATCAAAAACAGTTCCTCTGTTATGTTGTATCATAACACAAAGAGAGATTTGTAACTATCCCTGTGCAATAATTTAAGAACAAAAATGGTAAGATTTCTTGTAGTCAGTTTAAGCAATTCATGCCATACATTTTTAAGGAGCACACATGGGTTTAAAGTCAGTTGAATAACATTTTTCTAATACTGAGGGAGATTTTGTTTCAACTCATAAAATAGATACTTCTTGTGGTCAGAGTGAATATTTTTCAGTTATCTGATACTACAAAGGGATGGTTCAAAGTGTGTCTTGTGGATGGAGAAACATTGCCTCTAATTATTCTATTATTCTAATTACTGGGGAAATAAAGAAGAGTAAATTAATTGGCAGTAGATGTGATTCACTCCGATGAATCTCAAATGTTTTTAAAAATTGCACTTGACATTCTCCCCCAGTGTGGAAATATCTCTGGACACATGTGAGACAAGAAATCTCTCATGTCTGCCAGTCGAGACCTCTATGTGGGATCTCAGATATCAGACTTCTCAGTGGAGAAATGAGTGTGTTTCCTACCAAGGTTTCTGTCCTTTCTTCCACGAAAAGCGTGTGCATACATCTCTTCCTCTGCTGACAGCTTACCCTTGACCAGGAGTTACCTCCTCCCAGCAGCAGAAACCTGCCCAATTCCCCTCCATTCATGAGTACCCACTTGAGCCTTTCCTGTCCCAGCCGTGGAAAAACACCCACTCCTTGGCCAAGAACACCCAGCTCTCTTGGAGCGTCCAGACAGAGCGGGCTCCAGGGCTGGCTGTGACTGTGAGGAAAGGACCATAAACAGTACAATACCGATGGCTTGGCCCGCAGTCAAGGCACTCAGGGCTCTCCAGCAGGCTCCTGGGGGATACACCTATACTTGCATCTAGATTATTGTTGAAATACACAGCCTTATTATTCCTTGCCTAGCCTGGACCTCAGTAAAAAGTGCACTCTAGGTGATTGATTTCTGAGAAATGTAACATTGGATCCGTGATAATAAGCTACAGGCAACATACAAAATGTTTATGTTCCACCACAGAGGCCAAATTTGTGAAATAAATATTTGTGCTCTCGTATGTCTGTGGGATTCTGCCATAGAGAACACTATGTGCTATAATGTGTTTCAGAGCCGCCCATGGCAGGACTTGGGCAGACCTTTCCCTGGTTGTTTAGCGCAGGATTTTCTTCAGACTGTCTTCTCATTTTCTCTGCTTCTTTGGAAAAAAACCCTTTAGAATGTATTTCTGTTAATGTGTCATCTATTGTATAAATTGTGTATTGAATTAGGGATAATGTATTTCTTTGGAATCTTACTGTGCTGAAATGTACTCAGACACATCATGCAGGATCTCAGCCCAGAACAAATAAAATTCAGCAATATTTAGGAACTGATGGAGAAAAAAGAGATTTGAATACAGGTAGAAATGTACCATATTGAGTGAGTACCTGCCCACGTAACGAGTTTTACATAGTTAAGAAAATGTATCATTAGTGTTGTCTGGTTATCTATGTAATCCCTACTGTGTGTCATTAAAAGATATCAAAGAAGTACATGTCCCCAGATGAACTCATGTCAAATGATCAGGTATGTTCACTAAAAGCACTTTATAAGCAAGATTCTTTCTTTCCAAGAATCCTTTGTGTTCTTGTTTAAGAATAGCATATTTTTTACTTTTATGTTCCTTAGTGTGAAATTTTGCTAGGGGAACTTGCAAAGAAGCAACTCTGATAGTAAGAAATGTACAGAGAGGAAAACCACAGCACTAGGAAATATTGGTCCCAGCTTGAATTTTGCATGTACGTCCTCCCCTGAAAATGTCATTTTCCCTTTTGCCCATCAGACAGCTTTACCTTTTCTTTCTGCAATGTATGAAATCACCCTAGTAAAAATTTTTTACCTAGGATAAATATTTTATCACACAATTCTTCAGACTGTTGACATAAATCTAGGATTTCCTATTATTATTTGTTTAAAATTTATCATTTACCATTTGGAATGGTAAATAATAATAGTAAAAATAATCATTTTTTAGGCATGAGAAATACATGAGGCTTTGATGATTAATTAATGTTTCATGCTTTTTTTTTGTTTGTTTTATTATACTGGCTTGTTCCTGAATTCAGTCCATGTATATGTAAAATAAGGTAACTTTGGTATGTTGAGCCTTTGGAATGGTATGACTCTACAGTGAAAGACTAGGAGATAGATCTTCAGATCATAAGAATTTTAAATATGGCATCCTTCAGATTCGACTTAATTCTCTTTCTAGAACTTGATCTATCATGGAAAGAGGTAGGGGGAAATGTGACAGGCGATAACATCATCAGACTAAAGACATTAGAAACGAGATAGTAAGAAATCCAGCATCCAGTTCACTACATGCTTAATATTCAGCCCAGAGCGATGGGCCTGTAAGAAGGCCGGATTTGTGTCCCCAGAGGCATCGTCTTGGATCATCTGACGGAGAACCACAGTACGGAGCAATCAGAAGACAGCTCTGCTCCTTTGCCAAGAGGAAATCAACATTCTAGGAGGGTAAGGGAAGAGGAACCATCTCCCTGGCTTGCATGTTACTGTAGGGTGGCCCTTGTGTTGAGTACCAGGAAAAACCTAAATGCTGGACCAAGTGCCTCTCGCCAGGCACAGGCTGATCGGTGACAGCCTTCACCGGGATCCTAACTTCCACAAGTTACAAGTACTAAGGAACAGGGAATGAAGCTTTCAGCCATCTTCTGACAAACAGAAGCTGAAGATTTTGATTCCCAGTGTGTTTCAGATGATCAGATCCCCTCTCCAAAATTGCCGCTTTCTTCAGTTGTGTTGATGCTGCCTTGAGTGTGCTGCTTGCTGTCTGCTGAGGGTTGGGAAGGAGGAAAAAATAATTTATATTCCACCATGGGCACCAAAATTACTTTCTTTGGCTCTGCTTGCAGTGGTTTTTTCTTTTCTCTCTCCACTTTTGTGCATTTAAGTTTTAAGATGTGACGATATTCAAGTGTCTCATGGATGACAACTCTTTGTTAGACTAACCAGCTGGAGTAACACTTCAGTCTCATTGACAGTAACAATGATCAAGACTTGCAGTCTTCAGAGGTGCTTCTGAAAATTTATCTTGTCAGATTAGATTTTGTGAATAAATTACCCTTCAAATTTTATTCCATGTCTTTCTTTATGCATAAATACATATATGCTAAACACATCATTTTAATCCCTGAAATTAGTTGCAAACTGTGTGAGCATAGTCTTCAAATTTATTTGTACAAACTGCATACACTTGAACACTTAATATTTATTGTACCATGTTGCTGATTAAATCACTGCAAGCCAGGAGCAGAATAGCGTATCAAAACAAAGGTTGCAAGAAAATTCACAGCTATTGACAAGGATGGCTTGGAGTCCAATAGCACAGCTTTTGCTACCTCATACAGCCTTGCCAGTGCTGCATGCTGAGCTGTGACAACCAGTAGCTCTGCCACACTGAGCCGTTCCACAGCTATGCTGTCAAACCTCTCTTTTAGCATCTCTTGAGTGAGCTATGATGGCTTTATTATTTGTGAAAATTCTGGAAAATGCCTGGCTTCCTCAGCATGAGTTTCTGACTAAGCCAGTACAAGCAATGAAAATAGCCATTTACATACTTTCCAAATGAAATTCAGATCAGAAAAGCATGGAAATTCTTGCAACTTCTACCGGGAAACAGTGAAACCACAGCAAGACCCGACCTTGACTTGTGCTATCTGTGTTCTCAGCTGAGCTACATTCATATTTTCCATATTTTCACTAAAAGACACATGCTTTGAATGAATGTTTCTGCCCTGGCCCATCCCCTCTTCACACCCTAAAAAGAAAGGTCCTGTAAAAGGCCACGACTGCCATATGAATTCTTCTCCCTGAGGGCAGAGCCCTGGAGAGAACACAGGAGAGGTGACGCTGCCCTGTGGCCATCAGCTAAAAGCTGACAGTTGCCTTCACCCAAAAGCTGGAAAGAAAGAGACACCCAGCCACTCGTGAGCATGGAAGAAAGACGATGACATCTTTCTCAGGCTTGATATTTTGTTGTATTAATGTAATAGATTCCATGCTATTTCAGCTCAGCACTCGTCAGACCACTTGTAGGTGCTGCCTTCAGCTGGGACCTCTGTGGGAAAGATATGGACAAACTGGAGCAAGCTCAGCAGGGGCCTCTGAAGCATTGGGAATAAAACATTCTTCCTGTGCAGGGAGGTGGAGAAACAGGGCTGGTCTAGCCTGGGGGAGGAATCAGCACCCGTGAGCAGGTGGTTGAGAAGAGGCAGCCAGGGCTTCACAGTACTGCAGGATGGGAGGCCAAGGGACAAGGGGCCTGAGGTGAAATGAGAGGTCCAGGCTGGGTGTAAGGAGAAGCTTTCTCATGTTGAAGACAATGGGACCCCTTGGGCATTTGCCACACCTGAGTGGACATGGTCCTGAGCACCCTGGTCTGAGCATATAGCTGGCCCTGCTGTGAGCAGGAGTTTGGAATAGAGCCTCCTGCTCAGCCTCTGGCCCAACCCTGTGATTCTATAATATATGAATAAATACATAATAAATGAGAATCATTCTTCAGAAGTGACTGCATATTCTAAAGGGTATTAGACTTTTAAAATCATCAATCTTTCCCTCTACTCATCAGACTGGAAAAAAACTCTAAATGATGGGTACTGTAATATCTTTTAATATCTTTTTTCATTCTGCAAAAGAAATTACCAGAGTTCACCATTGGAGGGAGATAGTGATGAATCTTTTGCTCTCAGATGAAGGGGAACAGTACATGCAGAGGGGAAAGGCAGAAGAAATGAACGCTTGCAGGCCAGGTGGTATCCTTCATATATCTAAATTGATAGTAAGTTGCTGGTTGCCACTGCATGTGCTGTTACTGTAAAATCTATGAATAGATATTGCTCTGCAGACTGATGAAATAGCTGGTCCATGCCCTGGGGAGACCATGACCTAAGGCTGTAGAGATAAACTTTTAAAAAGCACCTGGACTGATGTGAATCAGTGGGAATTAAACTGCTAAAAATCTGCTGCTCAGGGTGGAATTTTCAATGTTTTACTGCAGCTTTAGTCTTTTAGATCTCTTAAACAATTTCACTGCCTGAAAGATAAGAATTCTACTCTCCTTTCACAATGTGCAGAGAGGTCTAAATCCTCATCAGCAAGATCCAAAAAAAGCCAGTGTTATTATAATTAAACCAGAGGAAATATTATCTGAAATTCCACTTCTTCACAATCTTTAAACTGCAGGCAATTTGAGGGGTTTTTTATCAGAATTCGCTATCCTCAATTCTCTTCAATCACTAGCTGCCTGTGCTATGCTAAATTCACACAGATTATGGCCACTATGAGCTTTCTTCAATAATATGAGGGCTAACAGAAACAGAGCAATAGGAGAGAAAAATGTGAAAATAAATCCTTTCCTTTGCCTTTAAAAACTGGATGCAGTATTTCTGGATAACCATTAAACTACAGGAATACTGGATGTTCCAAGACAATCTATGGCAAAAAGCAGCATTTTACAGGGCAGAGCCTTGAAGAGCTGTGAGCCAAGGAAGAGGGGCTCCTCTACCAGAGGTAAAACCTCCAGCAACACAGTCAAGCAGTCAAAAACTACGGCAGGTGAGATGCTTTCCTGGCCATGGGAATATCAGACCCAAGAGCCTGTAAAATTGTTCATCATTCTCTGATCTAGTGAACATGTGGTTATTTGCTGTAGTTTATTACTCAAATCATCAAAGAGGGTCTCAGAGCAGTCTATTGCCTGGAATTTATAGTGTTCACCTCTAAATGCTTGGGACATAAAAAGGCCGTTCAGGAGAGGATGGAATTGGAACTGAACATCTCACATTGCAGTTCAGAGCTTTTCTTGCAGTTCAGTGGGAGGAGGAGGATGGAGCTGAATATTATCTGAGGCAAAAAAATGGAAGCACTTCTACTGTGGTTATACTTCATTAGTAGAAGTGCTCTAAGAACACCTGCCAGACCAGATGAGAGAAGCAGACCAATACTAGAGTGAGACATGTTGCATAACAATTTAGAAATCTGACAGAATCGAAGTGCTTGCAATGGCTGAAAGCAGATGAATAAATGCCAAGAGGGATTGGAAATTAGGCCTTTCAAAGCAATTAGGCTGGAGTTATTTGCTGTGACCTGCTGTGACCTGTGACCTGCTGCACCTGTGACCCCAGCTTAATGTTCACAGAGTGAGAAATTGAATGATAACTTAAGATGATGCCAAGAGTCAGCTGAGATGTAGTCACTAGCCAGATATGCATGTCTAGTGCATGCAAATGTGGAGCAAAGTTGGATGTTTTGTCTCACCCTTTAGGTAGCAGCTTTTTGGCACATTAGTTTGGGACCTATCATGACCAATGATTGTGTCTTATCTGAGGAGCTCACTTACTGAATCAAGGTCATAGACTTCAGCCTAGCAAGTACTAATACATGTATTTAACTTAATTCATGCTAAACCCAATAGTTCTTGAATCAGTTCAAACATGTACATAAATATTTTCAGCATAGAATTAAGCCATAACATATTTTGGGTAAAATTTATCCCTAACTGATGTTCCATTCAGGACCTTAATTGTCTGATTCACTAATGCTGAATTGATTTGAGCATTTGTACTGAAAAAGAAAACACTTAAAAGTGGGAAGGCTTTTCATTCCTCAATCTCCATCTGAACTTCAAGGATTCAGCACAGTCTGAGTGTTTGATTTTCAAACACAGACAGTGGCAGGTAGAAAGGCCACTGTTCTCCTACTCATGTTAGAACACCTGCTTTCCTAGCAAGGGAAAGCACTACCAAATGCATGGTCAGATTCCTCAGCTAGGAAGAGCTCACCTGATGCTGCTCCAAAACTGTCCACTTTAAACAAGGTCTGCATGGACCTGTGCAGTATCCCAGCACAGCATGACTGTGCTGAAACAGGGGATAGCAGTGGTCAGTCAAGGTATGAGGAAGACATGAGGGGGAAGGCTGGCAAGAACATCACGCTGCTTTCATATATTTCCAGTGGCAAGCAGTCCCTGAGATGACAGGTCCCTGGTAACAGACATCACTTTGGTTGATCAATAAAGTTAGTAACCGACTGTTACCTTTATTTGTGTTAGGTTAAATTACGAATTGAATAAAGGTATATTGGCTTGAACACGCTTTCAGGGTAGGGCTTGACTGCCTGATGATATCATATGGCAAGTGGAAAGAGAATAAAAGCTTTGGGCATGGGGACCAGGAGGACCTGGCCTATGTCAGGACACTGTTTGTCTGGGCAATGCACACAACATCTTAATTCCTTCCGGATTTCAGCCAGCACAGATTTCCCCAGAAGGCTTCTGCAGGCAGCATAAGGGAGGAAAGACAAGTTACTGCTCCCTCATCTCTCCAGACACTTTGAGATACTGGCTGCTCTGGGTCTGGGGAATCGATAAAAGCAGTCCAGAGCTCCCTTTACCACCTATAATATTCAAGTGCCTGATATATGAACTTTGTGTACAGCAGATCTGATTCTTTACTATGACATCCCTAACATATGGGAAAGAGATTACAAAAAGAGGGTTGGAAAGTGACATACCGCAATATCTATAACTTTGCCTGTAAAAATGAGTGTGCTACAGTATATTGCACATAGTTTTGATGTAATGAAAAAGACTAAGTACGTGCAATAAATGCAGAGTTTACCTGGGGTTTTTTATATCTCCTATTACTCAGAGTTCCACCCTCCCCATTCCCTGTCTCTTTTCCTATCTGTTCCTTCCAAGGTCAAGAGCCCCCTCTACACAGAAGCATGCTCTGGTTACACCATGCTCACTACATGGTGCTTTACAGCCTTTTACATCTGCCACACCTTTGGCTCACTGAGCTTGGACAAGTTGACTGATATGGCTAAACACAGCTGGGTCTCCATTACCAACCACATTCAAATCTAGAAACCACCAAGTTGAGAGAATAATTTCTTTGCCTCACTCTCATCAAACTTCAGAGTCTAGAGCACAGAACCGTTGTAAATCTTTCCATCCCTGGCTGTGGGGAAGTTTCACCTCTAAATACACTGTGAAAGATACGGTAAAATCAGTGAAGAGGCAAAATGTCATTGCTTTATTCAGAGACTGCTGTTGGCCATTTAAGTAATTTCTTTTATGACTAAACATAAAAGATGTAAGGTCTGCTTACATGTATCTGAAAGATAACAGCTTCTGAAGTTATTAACACATTTTTTAGGTTTGGAAATTAGAGACTGATTTGTATTTGGTGGGAGTAACTGCTTTATATTCTGTAGGAAAGAAATTATGTACCTAGAAGAAATTTAACCGTGATGATACTACACTAAGGTCTTACCACGGTCATCCAAAACATTATAATTGTGCTGCTCTAATCTATTTGGGTATTCTTACAGCTTTTGTTGTATTTTTAAATAAGTGAGGCATCATTTAAAATTTGCCTCTCCAAATATGCTTTATTTCCTTGCAATCAGTTTCACAGTCTGAAAGATTAACACAAATACACTTAAAATTAGGTTCCATGGCCATATAAATGGTTTTATTTTCCCAAAATTTGGGTACCTCACAGTTGCCTTTGGAATGACTAAGTCAACAGGAGATGCCTGGATTCCCAGTGCTTATGAAATCCAATCTATTTCTTTAGGTGCATAAGTAAGAATTCAGGGCTCGGACACATGATCTAATTATGTGGTTTAGCAAGTTGACACTCATCTTATGATGTGTGATAAACAGTCCTTTCACTTAATGCAGTTCAAGTCTTCCTCAGAACTCAGAATTATTTCTGCCACAGACGTAAATGGCAAAGCTCCCGCTGCCTGGAGTGGAGTAAGTTCACTGCAAGCCCAAGATGTTTTGCTTCAAGCTGCATGCACGTTGACATGCCCATATGGCATTTCTTCTGGCTCTCTCATCTCCTCCCTTGCAGCTGGTGTTTGCGCAAGGCTATGGATGCATGCCCTGTTCCAGCTGCAGCTGTGCCAACAAAAAGATGAGTGCCACAGCCTCCTCCCCACTCTGCTACTGGAAGTTACCATCCTCTCTGATCTGCTGGCCAGGCTCTACATGTGACTTCCCATAACTTGTTTCAGTCAAATAACTTGTTTCAGTCAAAATAAAAAGAGCGGTCTTCTTTAAATTCTCAGCATTGTCTCTTCCCTTTTGGATGGATGTTGGATAGGGGCCACAGAGAGAAGGTGATGAGCACATGGGGATGAGGTGTTGCTTTGGTGACTTCTTCAGCTGGTGCAGCCACAGTCCAAGAGGGTGCATGTCCACAGCCTATGTGCAATTGCTAATCGAGTCCACCATCAAGAATTCCTATATCCTGGCAACAAACTGCCTGAAACAAAACTGTTTATAAGGCCCAAGGAGTTCCTGCAGGCAATATTAATGCAGACTGATGAATATGCTAATACTGCTTCATTTAGATTTCCAAAAATTTAGTTTAAAAAAGCCATTAAATAAATGGTTTATATTAAATTAAATAAAGTTAAATGAAAGAAAGCCAGGATTCCATTTGGGATGGTGAGGTGGAACAGAACAGGAACAGAAAAATAAAGGGTTGCTGTAAAGTGAGAGGTGGCTACCAGAAAAACAGATGTGTTTATCTTCAAGGTATTTTTAAATTTTTGTGCTGTTTCATTTACACTTAAGCCAAGTCAGCATCAGTCATATTTCTCTTGGTTTCCAGTGACTGTTATTTTTAAACTGTGTGCATTGTTGGGAAATACAAAGAGGACTTAGTGCAGACAGCTTTACCGAGCCAGTGACTAATTTTACTTCTGGATCCTTTCTGGATGACTTTTTGTGATGAGTTTCAATCAAACCTCAATTTATACCTACGGTAGTCAAGAGAACATTTTTCATTTCATGTGCAGTTTCTTCCTACACTCCCCCTTAGCAGGTGAGACAGACTTCTTGGAAATGTAAACTTGGTGAAATGCATTGTATCAGTGAACCCCAGCATGTGCAAGAAGGCTGTGCTAATCTGGAATTCAGGGCAAGGCATGAAACAGAAATTCAACAGGCTATTTCGCACACCATAGCTTGGTAAGAATAACATAAATATAGAAAGCATCACTCCCGAAGAAATATCTTTCCCAGGAAGGAGTTGAGGCCCAAAGCACCAGGTTCTGCAGAAACAGAGGGCGAAGATTTGATCTCTCATGGGATCAGCAGACAGTAGAGTGTTCCAGGAGTAAATCTATTTTCTATCATTCTTTTCCACCTAATTGTAATCTTCACCGGGGGCAATTTGGCAGTTCTGGTGCAAAAGATGGTACAAAGAAAATCTGAAATCAGGCAGTCTGTGTTATTGCCCTGGATTATCAAGATGGGTTAACATTTCACGGTGGAGCTGACGAATCAAAACACCAAGGCAGTTTTTGTTGTTGTTCAGACTGAGTCATAATTATGTATGGTACAGTTTCCAGTAAGAGGTTATCTTTCAGACAGCTTACACATGGATTGCCATTCATCAAGGAATTTAAGGTTACTGTAAGCAAGGATAAACTGAAAGGCAATGTACTGAAATAATTTATGGCGTGGGTTTAGTGGGGAAAACAATGACTGACTGCTGAAGGACTCAGTCCTGATAAATTCAAAGAAATTTATCAAAATGAATATTTGATGTAATTTCTGAGTCAAAGGCTCTAATATCATTCCTGAAATTGGTGTAAAAAATATGATCCACTTAGTTCCCATTGACCAGCTAAAGCAAGGCTTCCAGTGCTGTTTCCCAGCAGTCAAAAGTACACAGCACCTGGTCAAGATACTGGCCATTTTTGCCTAAATTGTGCAATTTTCTCAAATCCCATTGCCACAACAGGATAAAGATGTAGCTGAGCCACTGTGTCTGAACTCTGCCTTATGTGTGGATGGCTGACATGGTGGGAGAAAAATTTGACACTGAGTTTTTTGGGTTTTGACCATTTATTTTACTCTAAAAATATCTCATAGTGCTGGTTTCTTTTTTTCTACTGTATGACTTTTTTAGTTTTGTCATGGACTCATTAAGTTAAATTTTCTTTATCTGGGGAGAGGTTTAAATTGAAGCTACCAGCCTAAATGAAGCAGCCTCTTTGATCTCACTAGAGAGCCACCGGGAAGAGGCAGAATCCTCCATTACTTTCTCTGTGGAAGCCATCACAGGGAGATTAACTTTTCTGGATTAACAAATGTACAAAAAAAGCAGAGTTTTTGGAGACAGGCAGCTATGCCACATTAAGATCCAGGAGACCAATTGTTACCTAAGGCCACTGTGCCTGGTTTTTAACACTGAGCTAGCTGAAAGTCACCGTAAAAAAACCTCTCCACAGCCTGCCACAGCAGTGTACAAACGCACACCTTGTTCCCACTGGAAGTTTTGAGGTATTTTGTTTTGGAAGAATTTAGATCTGGTGGTGAAATCAGGCAGCTCAAGTCCACGATTCTTCATGGTATTACTCTGTTTCCCCTTTTTCAGGAAAAAATGGGCACTCTACCCAGCCAGCTGAAAACAGCCTCCTGCTGCACAGCTAAGTAAAATCATTGTCAGGAATGTGGGCACGCTCCGGTTTGTGCCAGGCTGTGTGTGCGCTCCCTGCGAAAGCATTTCCTTTAGCAAAACAAGTAAGCGCCACAACGACAAATACTACAACAGTCAGTCAATTGATGGGCTGAAATGCTCCTTTGCCACCACGAAGTGAATCTCTGCATGGAAAACTCAGGGCCTGAAGAATTGCTTTTCCAGCATCTTATATCAGCATTTTATTTTTTTTATCATGATCCAGATCTACATGCATTGCTTCTTAAAATTCAGAGACCTGAGAGATTATTTTGGTAACTGTAATAAATTTTGGTAAGTGTAATAACATGTTTAAATGTGTTCTCACTCACCCTCTTTTGAATGACGTGAATCAAAGGTATCGTTGGTTTGTCTTTGGAGGAGTAGGGACCTACTGAAGAAGGCAGACAGGATACGTACCCTGACGGTCCTTCTAACACTTTACAGAATAACAGCATCTCCAGCAGAGCCGGCTGTCTCGGAATAAAGCAGATATTTCAGGCCGTGAACCATTGTCACACAGTTCCTATCACTTACTTTGAATTCACACTGAAAAGTGTCACAAGCAACAAGGATATTTTGGCTCTCTTAAAAATAACACATATAGTAATAGTACTTTTCCTAAGATGGTTCAGAAACTCGAGAAAAAGTGCATTTTTCTTTTTTTTCCATCTAAACTAGCAGCAGCGGCTGTGTGGTCATTTGGTCTTCTTCTGCTTAAAAAATACAGTACATTCCTTAATCCCAGCCACCTTGACCACTAGCTGTTGTGTTTCCTACGTCAGAGGAGATGAGATCATTAATACCACCAGTAACGGTGTCTGCAGAAGCTCCTCTTTTTTGCCAGCTCATAGAATGGATCTGGATGACCTATGAAAAGGATCTACGATCCATTTAAACTCCTCGCTGTTTAAATTGGCTATTAGAGATATGCTGTCACTGTCATTTCTTGGCTTCCTCATGAAAGAACAGATGACTTTGCTGAGCTATCTTGGTTGAGGAAAAATGCATGAAAGCAGAATTTTGAAAAAAATCGTTGAAGAGTGAGGCAGGAACAGAATTTGTAATAGAGACAAGTGGGAAAAACAAAACAGAAATTTGAGGGAAGAGGAAGAAAATGGTAGACCTTCAAGCATAAATGCAGTGGAACGCAGTTGTGGTCAGTTTATGTCTGGTCATGTCCTCAAAGGTATTCAACAGAGGCCTGACTGTGTCCAAATATTGCTGAAATAAAAGGAAGTGATAAAGTCATTATGTGATTTAATGCTGAAAACTGGTTTTGCTACAAAGCTGTACACAAATAAATAAGTTTTTTTCATATTTTACTGACCTTTATCCATATGAAATAAAGAAACCAGAGAACACAGACAAAACCACCAATTTATAGATAGCACAAGAAACACCTAGCTCATTCTACTGTGCAGTGCAAGAGTTGTTTACTTTAAAATGAATAATGACGTGGCTGTCTTTGAAAAGCAGCATTCAAGGCTGATATTTAACTCTTCTCCCCATGAGCATCTGAAAGAGGCAATTCAGATTGTGGAACAAGAGAACTGACTGAATCTCAAAAGGATGTCTTCTTGGAGGTGGTCTACTGGAGCCTGTGGACATGAGTCTTCAGATGACCCAGTGTCTCCTGGAAAGAGCTTCTGCATCCTTGCAAGGTAAAAAATAATACAGGACACAAAGGATGAATTATTCTTTCACTAGCTGATGCCAGAGAGAAGAGCGTCACAGACAGCAAGTTTCTACAAAGAGGAGTGCATAATGGGAGATATTATGATATTTTAATTATCCCTGACCTCAGACCTCCAGCTCAAAGAAGGATGAATGCATTTAGGAATAACTGACAAGACTTTTGCTGCTGAGTATGTCTGCAAGGAAACAGCCTGGCAGAGTGGGGGCCTGGTCCTGCCTGTATCCAACAGACGTGAAGAGGTTTGAAGAACTTGTTTGAAGCAGACTGCAGTGTGGATTCGTTTCTGTTCCTGTTTTTATTAATATGCTTCTTCATTTCCTGGTCAGTTGGCACACAGGCTGTGACATCCTTGAGGAGACAGAGAGATGCTCTGTGAGCTGCTACCAGCACTATTGATACAGTGCCCTTGGAACAATGCTCTGGAAAGGCACAGAAAAAGGTGGGCAACAAAATGGTGTTTTCTGAACTTGGCCTTCCCCCTTCTACATTCACCCACACTGAAGAGGCTGGTGAAGGCTAGCTGTAATCTATCCAGAAACCAAGTGCTTTAACAGATGCAGTTCAAGATGTTACTTACAATTCAAACACATGGGTTGTTTGAAATTTGATTTTCCTTACACACTTTCTATAAAATAAAGTGTACAGCAGCAATAGTTAATTGTATATTCTTAAAAACCTTATTTTTTTGTTGTTTCTGCCATGCACTGACTTTTGGTACTAACATGATCTTTTTAAAGGAACATATCACATAATTTCCACACTTCTGAAGCATTGAGTGTTTTGAGGTCCCATTGACTGAAATCTCAAAAGTTATGAGATTGTATAATGTACAGCTTTACTTCTGTGGGTGTGTCTCCCATTCAGGGTCCAAAACACCACTCAAAATCACATTCATAATGAATAATGTGGGTTGAGTTTTTTTGTAACTGGATGGTTTTTAAATTGTGCTTATCAGCTGTATCTTGTGCAGGTTTTTAAATATCAAAGTGCATAAAAAATACAACTTGCTTTTTTTTCCCCTATATTTACCAATAGCATCTGACTGGTGAGTCTAGAAACAAAACACAAGGGATAATGGAGTGACATTGATGAGGACAAACACCACTAATACAGAAAACCTGATACTGCACAGATGTCAGCCTGTGCACAACCAATAATCTGACATGCAGGCACTCAGTCCTCTGTGGAGAGCTTTGTCTTTTCCCAGTACAGACAGAGTGACTCACTGGGAATTACACACCAAAGTAGTCATGTGCTCCTACCAATAATTTCCAAAGTACATGAATGCAGGCAAAATTTGGTATCTATGTATACGTATATAGTAAAAGCCAAAATACACCAAACCAGTGATGATTCTAGAATACCTATTCTAGTAACTGCTTTTTGATTTGCAGATTTTTTGTGGGTTTTTTGTGAGATGCCTACAGAGGTATGTGAGAGAGTTTGCTGGCTTCACAGAAAGCTATAAATCCCAATAGATTACCAAATGGAAGTGGTTCACAGTGTGTGAATGGGTTGATAGTGATAAGCAGAACTTTATTGAATAGTAAAAGCTCGTTACTACCCAAAGCTCAGTCAAAACAATTTTTTTGACAGAAAATTGTTCTTCAGACAATGGGAAACTGTATTTGATGTAATCAGCAAAAAGCACATTGCCGTCTTTCTGGTTGCCATCAAATGCTTTGTTTTCTTAACTTGAAAATAAACAAGCCTCAAGGAATTTGTGGTTTTATACATCTCACATAGTCTTTTGGGTGGGCTTTTCTTTTCAAACCTGGATGAATTTGCAAATATTTAGAAGTTGTGAAGTAACTTTCCACTCTGGTAAAGAAGAATGAAAAGAAAATTCCTTTTATTTTTCAAAGATTTTAAACAGTCTATCCCCAACCCATATTAAATACTTGGATGCAAAGAACTGCCACTGCTGCTTTGGAGGAACAAAGCACTTTACAAACAGATTTTGTTTCCTTCAGACTGTGACAATAGAGATATAATTTTAAAGCCTACATAGATTGTTTAAAGTTCTTATTTTCCCATCTTTAATCTGACTGAGATTATTTGATTGCTGCTTTGCAATTTGTAATCTGTTGTTCAGTTTTGCCATACAAGACTACCTAGCTTCCCTCGTGTGTCTGCGGGGAGGACCCAGCTCTCTTTTAAAAACAGAGGTTGTGTGACCAGATGTTTGTGTTATTGTGCAGTGACAATTTTTCACTTAAATGCAGAGTCCCCAGTGTGGATTTTTTTCCCAAGAGCAGAGAACAGCAGCCCCTTCCCTTGGCTTCTGCCACACAAAAGTTACATGGGAGCCCAAAGTGCGGTTCTAATGGGACTTGATGGTGATGCAGGCAGGCTGTAGATATACAAGATTATCCATGTACTAGAGGAGTGTTTCAGAATGACAGGGCTCTAAATTCCACTTCTGTGGAGACAACAGCATGAAACCGACCATGTGGTGAGAAGTGTGCTGAAACCTACGGGAACGTGCCTTGAAATGTCCTGATTATTTAGGAGGCGTGTCTCAACGTCTTCATTACGATTACAAAACCAAATATAGTGATACAATTCAGTCCAGTTTTAAGGGTTGTTCTTCCCCTTCGCAATGATTTTCTGAAGCCGTTTGGTGAAGGACTGTGGATGGTTTTTACAGTTCACCAGCTAAACACAGTGGAACTTCTCCAAATACAAGGAAATCCCACTGAAAAACTCAGCTGAAATCTTAAGACGTCAGTATTTGTACCTCCATCATTAGGAAAAAAAGTTAAATCTCAGCCTGCCAACACTGGGGCCGTGCTGCAAGGGTAGTCTGGGAGGCTTTGATATAAAGGCTGGGCTGATATGCATGAGCTGCTATGGGAGAGTATCAGTATAGGACTATTAAGCAAGAGTGAAATCAAGGCTTGAATAAATGTGCTATCAGATTCTACTGGGAATTGTGTACATTCATATTATGGTCTGGTTTGTTTCCTCGCCTGGCTGTATCTTTGACTTCTTCTGTCACACTCAGACAAGTTCCTTTACATATATGAGAGCTGGTATCCACACTGTAAATTGGCCACTGTGTGGGAAATTAGCCCACAAAAGGCTCAGATCCCAACTTAATTAAAGGTTGCAGAGGAAATTTTGTTCCTCAGAGAGGAAGCTGGGGTTTATTATTGTGGTAATTATCATGTACTGTAGGGTCCGTTTTCTTCCCCTAGTTTTATGCTAGTGTAAATCATGTAACATCCATGAAGCTTTTCCTCATTTAAAGAAAACCTGTTGGGTACATATCAGCCACTAAGTGTCCTGGACAAGATGCCACTCAGACACTTCTCAGCTTTTGAGAGGTATTGTCATCCTAAACCAATACTAATTTTATTTCTACTCAGTTTGTACAAGCTCTTTGTGCCCTTTTAGAGAGGCATGAGAGTGATCTTGATAGCAGTTGAGAGGAATAGCAAAAATGTGCGCGTCTCTATGAGTACTTACGGGAAACAGAGGACTTGTAACTAGGAAAAGTGACATTTTTCACTGTGAAGGAATGTGAGCAACAGAGGAGAAAGAGCCTCTGTGTTTTCCCTTCCTCCCGGAGCTAAACATCATGTCCTCTCAGGAAAGGATATCAAAGGCAGCTGAAGGATATCTTATTAGAACTCAATTGCCAAGGAAGGTGGGCAGGAGTGACCAGAGAAAGCTGTGGGTTTGGATTCCTGTGGAATAACAAACTCCTGACTTCCTGTGCTGCTCTTTCTCTTGGGGATGTGTTGGTAACCTGCCAGCCCCAGTCTGGTAGTAGCTTAAAGGAGGATGGCCAAATGAATAGCCCTGGTGGTATGAATAATGATTAAAAGGTTAAAGAAATCCCATATGACTAGCTGGAATCACAGGAGCTCAAGTAGACCCAGTACTCTAATAAGCAAACAGTGGCACGTTTACTTCAGTAATTGGATATAATCACCATGTGTAGACATTTTTCCTATTTACTGCTTCAGCGTGCTTATCCCTTGCTGCTGAGGCATTCTTTCATCTATATCAGTAAAAACATCATTTGCTTGAACTGTGTAAAATAAAATGAAACCCTATCCCAGACTAGGAAGTTTTTCTCCAGATCATTTCCGCCTTTCTTTGCGCCTTTGATGTGTGACCCTTGCCACCCACCACCCTCCCTTTCAGCCAGCCCTCCCTGGAATAGCCTCCGAATGAAACGATGGTCCCCAGGACCAAAGAGGAGGCTGTGGTTTCCACAGATGACTGCCCGCTGCAGGCACTGCTTACTTGTGGTGTTTATTTCAGTCCCTCCTAGCTATGGTGCCTGGAGTTGGAAGGGTCAATCCGCAGTTTGGATTGGCATATTTTTAAGGCCCTTTCTATTATGAAATATTTATGAGGAGGAAACAAGGTTGGACATTCCTGCAACCAGTCCAGTGCAGGAACGTTATGTGCCTTCCTCCCCCAAACATGTAAATGCAGTCAGTTATTTAATGGAAGACTCACATACCTTGTTCCTTTACATTTCAAGTGAGCTGTCAGAGGAATGTAAACATTTATTTGGAGCAAGCCCTCAGGTAAAGGATTACCATATGCCACAGAAGGAAATTCCAGCATGCCCACCCAAATTTATGCTGTGGAGAGAGCTATGAATAGAAAGTTTGTACACTGTTATGAATATGGATAAAATACATCACTCATGGCCGGGCCATGAAAAATTGAAAAACACATATTTTGGATCACACAATATTTTCAAAAATATATTTAAAAGAAAATAAACACGGGATCTTGTGTGTTCGTTTACGATTTGAAGTACCTTCGGGGAAGACAGACATCAACAAATTTTCTTCCAGACGACTCACTTCTCTTGATAACAGGAGGTTCTTTGGGAGAAAGGCAGCAGACTCATTCCTGGGATCTCTTTGTTTCCCTAGCCAGTGCCCATTTATTGGGAGTTTATGTTATATTCAGGGTTAGCAAAGGTAGACAAATTTAGAGGGCTACATTCAGTCTTAAAGGTCAGAATTCTTCATTCTCGGCCGCCTTACAAGGTGACCTTTTCATGGGTGTTACATGACCCTTGTTCACCTTGCAAATGAGTTTAATTAGCATATTATTATTGTTGTTATTATTATTATTATTATACAGCACAAGAGTAATCACTAATGTTTTCGTGTGGTCAATATCAGTTTCTTTTGAAGTGGAAGGATCTCTGCTAAATGTGTTTAAAAAAAAAAAGTCATAACTTGCTTCTGGGAGAAGAACAGCTCCACCATGCAAACCAAAGGGCTCTGAACACCTCAGCCATGTTGGGCTGGGCAATGTAAAGGTCCTGTCCATGCTCTAGAGCTTGCTACTATGACCCAAAGCTATCTAGAGCTTCTGCACTGCAATCCTCTATGTCAGCCCCCTCCAACAGAAGTGTTGCACATGCTCCTTTAGATGCGAGGGACTCCTGAATGGTGGTCTGCCCTTCCTCTGTGTTTATGTGTTTGGTCCAGCTCATGAATTTCCTCTCAGGACCCTTCTGCTGCCTTTTTCTTTCCACTTTCTCCCTGCAGCATCTCTTTCCATTGCAAAGGGAATTTTTTTTGCATGCATGGAAGTGACAGAACAATACTATGGTTACATGAGAACAAGTAAAACAACCTTATTATTAGGGAAAGAGGAGTGTGAGACAGTGAAAGAAAACAGTATTTAGCAGTAGGAACACTTAGAATGGCATCAGACCCAAGCTGGATAATGTTAACGCAGAGGAAGGGAGGAGTTTGATGTGGGATAGTGAGCTGCCTTGATAATCTTTCTCTGTTATCCCAAAGCCAAGTTTATTTTAACTAGAAATTGCACATTAGGTTGAATGAGAAACATATGGTAAGACAAAGTTACTGATTTAAAGTCTTAAGATTTGTCCTGCCTGAGGAATGACAGCCCAAACCTCTCTTAGGTTAGGTAGCTCTGGCACCTGACGTCAATGTTCGAACCAAATATGTTCAAGGCAAATATCCGTGAGCTCCCCAAGAACTCACACACCTCTGCACCTTTTTCTTCAGGCTGTTCATACCCAGGAGAATTTGAACCACAAGTTTCCTATGCTCACCTGTCCTTGCCCCTGGTACTTATTGCAGGGAATGGTGCAGCGCTCCCTTCGAGGGAGGTTCTGAGTGCAGAGCCTATAACCTAAAGTTATAGGCACTGAGAGACAAGGAGGACGTGTGTTTTGTGATGAAACAAAAATGTACAGCTAAAGAGGTGCAACTTCTCCTTTCCTTCTTCCTTCAGATAAAAATGATAGCTTATTTCGTTAATTTAAAATCAATTAACATTTGATAGTTAGAGAAAGAGCCATTGAGTAAGAGCTTTACTACAATGTAGGTGGTATTTTTGCCTTCAATTGTGTCTTTTAGACAGGGGTAAGAATAAAAATTCTGAAATTCTGGTGATAAAGAAATTATTAAGAGTAAATATTTGGAAGCTGAAGAATGAAGACAATCACCTTTGTGATTTTTGCACTAATATATTCTTACCTTTGAGCATCGGATGCCTTAGCAGTTAATTCTTAAACTGATGGGGCAGATATGCACTCTCTGACCTTATTGTGAAAGGAAAACAAGGTACCACTCACTCCAGGCTACTAAAACTCAGATAAAAAAATAAGTTCTGATTTTTGGGTGAAACTTGGTTCTTGAGGCAGTAGAGAGAAATGTTGGAATGAAATACAGCATCATAACAGAATAATGGCTTCAGATTAATCAGCACCATGATGCTGTGCATGGCACATTTGATACTGTGAATGATTAAGTTGTCATTGCCTTTTTCTAGCTAAGGAAACTTAAACAAGAAGTTTTCATTGGTGTGGCTTAGGAAGAAATGAAACTCTAATGTGTTCGCTTACAGACGCCTTCTCGAGATGCAGATAATTTGAAACCACTTTGAACTTTTAACATCTGATGAATTTTTAAACATGAGGCTCTACACAAAATATCTCAGTCTGGCAAAAGGCTACACAGTTTAATCCTAAAGTGCGTCAGTCACGTCACTGTAGGTGCTGAAAAGTGCCATCTGAATCCAGCACCCACATTTGAAAGCTAAGTGTGGGAGCAGATGAGGGCAGGCAACAAAGGGACTTTTTATCCTTGTGCCCACTTGCACAAACATTGCAGATGGTCTGAACCTCTGCACTCACACTATGCACCTCTGTGAGTGCAAATCACATCAAAGACATTCCTGGAAATACTACCCTGAAAGGCTGCAGCCTACCCATGGTTCCTGGGTGGTGGGACCCTGGGCAAGACACAGCCCTTCTGATTATGTCCTGTTAGAATCCTCAGGGTGGACCCAAATTTAAATACCACAGTTTCATGGAAGACACACTGAGATGTAACTAAAGTGGCACACTCACTCTGTGGACTGAGGGCTGTAATTTGATAGGAGGCTCAGTTCATGGTATGACAACCTGTAAACATCTGTGTCCAGCTGCAGACAATCTGCTTTGCAAAGGACAGACAGAACAGACCGTCCCAAAGTGCTCCTGACGTGCTGACCAAATGATAACCAGCAGACCTTTCTGCCAAAACCTGGCCAGAATTTGGGCCCATTTTTTATTATGAAAATTGTTTCTACATGAAAGATGTGTCATACAGTAATTTACTGGAAAGGTTGTTTTCCCCAGACCACGGTTGTTTCACCTGCAGGAGCTTTTATTGGGCACAGTCTGAACTTGGTGCCCAGCTTTATTACAAAAGTCTAGCGTTGCTGAAGTTGACTAAGAATAACAGGTACCTGTGAGTTTGCCTGTGATCCTCCGTCTCCCTGTCAGCCGCTCTGTTGGTACACAGAGTCAAGTTCCCAACAGATGAGTAATGACACTAAGAGACAGGCAGCACTCTGAAAGAGCCATGGTTTTAAAGGCATCTGATGTCTGGGTCATGTAGTTTGCTGTGGGGTGCTTGCAGATACAATGCACGTGCTCCTTGACTGCACCTCTACATGAACACTTTGCCTTGAAAATTAAAGCCCTCAGGGAATTTTCCATCAGTGCTATCCAAACTGTGGCCTGAGAACAACCTGAGCTCTTTTGAGGTCCATTGGAACAACTTTTGTCATGAGAAAATGTGTATTTGATTAGCAGCAAATAACTGGCTGTTCTGACTTGAAAGTGGAGGCTGGAAGCTGATCAACTTCCTTAAGGAGCAGACAAAGGTACATGGCTGGGCAAGGAGTATACGGAGAGGCTGCCATGTTAGCTGAGGATTTACAGGGGGCACAAAACTCAGGGAAAGTACCTAAAGCTCTCCCAGTGCAATACTTCAACTCCCTAAGGACTTTTTAAAAGTCTCTAGAGTCTTTAATCAATTTTGTGATTTGGAAGCAGGAACAGAGTTATTCAATAATGTTTACAATATCATATCTACTGTTATTCTATGGATTTAACCCCCTCATTTGACAGTTCTCAATGTAAAAAATTCCAGGTACACCTATAAGTCACATGGTGATGTTTCTTCTTGTATACATAAACTTAGCTGTTCTTTCAAACTGAAAAAAAAAAAAGGAGCTCAGAAGCAACTTACAAAACAAATATATGAACAAAACTTCAAACATATTACTTCTCTGATATTTCCAAGATCGTGGAAACAGGTGCTAATTAAGAAGTACCATAATTTTATACAGAAAAAAGTGTTGAATAGAAGAGTAATGGCCCGGGGGATCTACTTGTTCTGCTGTTATTATTGATTGCTTTTCATTTTTATGAGACTCTAGTTAGGAGGTTTTTGATTGATTAAAGACGGGTTAGTTTAACAGTGCCTCATGGTTCAAAGAGTGAGCAGCAAGAGAAAGATATCTTGCATTAAACAATTTATAAGATCACACAATTTGTTTCTTCTATGTGAATATCAGTTCCTTTGTATTTCCAGACCAGCTTTGCAAATGTATCAAGTTCAGATGGTTTTGTTACAGACATAGGATAAGCATCCAGATTTTACAGTTTTTCATGACATTTGTTGTATTTAAATCTTGATGTTATTACTGGGAATGTTAATTAATACCCTATGTGTAAGAGACAAATTTGGATATATGGCTCTTTCAATACTGAATTAAAGGCTTGACATTAATTTATGAATAATGTGATCACAAATGCCATATGCTTTTGTCAAAAAATTGAATTGTTTCCAAGTAACACCTTTATTTAGAGTACGATCCAATTATCTGTATCATTATTATGGCTGCCACTTTTCTGGGTTGTGAGTATGTTCAATTGTAAGATAATCGTGTAAATGTAAAATACGTACATTTGTTGTGGGGTTTTTTCTCACAAGAGAAGGAACATTTTTATTGCTTTTGCTAGTATCAGTGGCTGCACTGATTTCAAGGAACTGAGTTTGAAATATATAATCAAATTTTAATGTCCATGACTGTATATATAATTTACATACACAAAAGTCAGTTAATTACAAAGAACAAAAGACAGTTCTTTAAAAATACATGAAAGTGTTTTGTTTTTATATGCTGACATACTGACAATGCAGATATTTTGTGGTTAAATTCTACCAGGCCTGGTGTGCTGTAAATGGAAAAGTGGCCTTTTCTCATTGTTTGAAGGAGTGGGCAGAGGGCCCTACAGGTGCCCATAACACACCAGCCAAAAGCAGTGCTGTACATCTCATGAGATGGTTTCATAAAAGAGCAGAAATTTCACAGAAAATCTGACAATCTGGCCATTTTACTACAGAGGATAAAGCCCTAATTGTTACTTAACTCAGCAGTTTCAGTTAATGAAAGAGCCAAGATAATTGCTTGTGGTTCTGCTGTTCTTTTTGATTTCCAGACTCTTCTGATTTTGAGGACTGAAGTAGACTGTTCCAAACATGAAGAGATTTATTTCCTATAAGGCACATCATAAATTTCCTGGCAGAGCTGGTCTGGAGTTGCTCAAAGTGTTTGTGGAATATGACTGCAGTCACAGGATCCAGCAGAAATTTTACAGAGGGTGGTAGTGTCAGGAGGGGTCTGGAATAAGCTCCCTGGATCATCACAGATCACTTACCACCTGAAACACCGAACACAAAATATTGTCCTCCAGGAGCCCCCCACCAAGGAGAATTCATCTCTCCTCCTGAAGTCATTGAGGAGATGCTAGCTTCGAGGAGAAGAGCTGAAAAGCTATTCCTGATTTCTGTAGATGCTCCACACTTGCTCAGTTCATTAGCAAGAAAATTCTGAAAAAAATAAAGTTTACTGTTTTTTCTGGATACATTTCTACGTTCCCTTTAGTTCAAGTTCAGTTATCTGGAAATAAAGAAGGAAAAGCTTAAATTTACCTTCACGGGTCTTTATCACTTAAGAGGAAGGAACCAGCAATTGAAATCCACTTTCTCCTTTACCGTAGAAGATGTGACATTGTTGGCCTCCTAAAAAAAAATCTACGTAAGAGTGATCAACATGCTTAAAACAAAATGACATTCTGCAGGAAGTCTAGCATGGTTATTCCTGGTCTAAGAAATCAGATGATCTTTGAACAGGTAGTCTTCCAGCTTGTGGAGTATGACTTCTGTTGTTATTGTTGCTGCTATTGCTGGGTTTAGTCTCATGCAGTCATCGCTGATCTAACTTCTCCCTGAAATGTAGCAAAATTTCTAGTCTATGAGAATGCCTGATAGGCCAGAAGTAATATCCCTGAGTAAAAGATGTCTTGATAAAATGTGATTAAAAGCAGACTGAATTTTACACAGTTTTGCATAATTGGTATCTTTCCCCATCACACCAGGCAGTCAATGCTGAGGTAGATCATAATTCAGTCTACAGCTCATTCTTCATGCAACTTCCAGAGACAGAAATTGTAAACTTTGTAACTTGGACTGTATTTACATAAATTTGCTCTCACTTTATTCATTAGCACTGGAGTGATATATTTCATTTTCCTGTTAAATGTTTCCATGCTCCTCCTTCTTGTTAAAAGGATTCTCCAACTCTGTGTAATATTTCTCCTTGGTGGATCTACTTTTACAAGGATCAGACTAGAAGGATACCAGCAAAGCAAATGTGGACAGCAGATAGAGGTAAACAATGTGAAAAGGTTTTTTGACATAGCCACAGATTTTCTGCTACAATTATGTTTTGAACACTAAGTCTGTTGCTTCCAAAATCTTAAAACTATCATTCACTGAGGCAATGTGGCACACCAAAATTGTTTGTTACACAGAACAGTGAGTTATCTTAAGTATTCTGTAAGATTAGAATTTGTTCAATTTAGTCCACATTAAATTATAACCTTGCCCATACTTTCTACACATTTGCAAAGCATGTTTGCATGTGCATTCCCATAGCTTCAAAAATAATTATGTCCTGTGTGTGATAAAAAATTTCCAGGGACAGCACCAGTGTTATTATTGAAAAAAACTTGGAAAGGATTAAGAATACATTAATTGGGTCTGATTAAAAAATGTTTGCTTGTATTTTTATAATCTCTGTGGACTCATAGGGAGTATGCTAGGCATGTCTGGTACTGCAAATACAGAGTGCTTTCACTGTATTATTTTTGCCACTCAGTGGTGAGAGGTGACATTAAAATGTTTTAGTAAAATTTAGAACTTGCAGTATCTCAGTTAATGAGATCTCTGTTCATTATTCTTGGCCCCAGCTCAGTTTACTATGTGATGTGCCTCGTATCATGAGACTATGATCTAATCATTGAAGTCACCAGGCATCAATTTCAGTTTGGCCTGATCTCTTGTTTTTTCAGGAAGATGGACTCTGAATTAAGAGATCTTTGCTTAATCTGTTTTCTAGCCTAACCTCCACACCTATAGCACAAGACTAATGCTGTACCTACTGTATTCTAGGGAGCGTTTCCTCTGCAATAGACCTCAGTCTATTTTTATGTTTTGTACTTACAAATGTAATTATTAATTAATATTAATAATTACTAATTTTACAGATCCTGCAGTAAGCCTTTCAAAAGATCTACCAGCCTTTTCCTTTTCTCCTTGAAATCATACCACAACTTCAAAGAGAGAAGAAAACAGGATTTCATGCATTTGGGATATCTAATACCACAGGGCTGGATCAGCACAGAAACTAGTGCAGATATCTGAAATACATGAAGGGAGCCTCTTTCTATGAATATGCATTAGATCACTGATCTCCTAGCTATTAATTTCTAATTCTATCAACTGTATTACATCTATACTTTCTATTTCTCTCCTTTTTGAGATTATTCATCCAGCAGGCTTCAGTGGCGAGAAGTGGGCAAGGATAAAAACAGCCAGCTGGGTATTAACCATTATGCTCTATTTCAGAAGATGGAGATGGTGTTGTACATTGCAAAACTTGTAGGTCCAGCTGTTTTATGAAAAACCAGATCCTCCCAAATATTTTTCACTCTGTAATATTTTCACAAACTGTTTAATTTATTACTGAAGGAAGGAATGTGATATTTTACTAGCATTTACTTAAAGCAGCAGGATTTTTTATGACAGCAGCTGGAATATAGTAAGTAACAGCCTTCTATCATGCATTTCAACAACCCAGTGCTGGCTTTGCACCAAAGAGTTTTGAGAGTACGCTGTGTATATCACACTTATGTGTCTAGCTTTGGTTCTTCCGTCCACGTTATGCTGCACAGGTTCAAGGGGAGGTGAGATATGAGAGCTGACATTGAGACCAAAGGAAGGAGGGACAGATCCTATAGAACAGTGTCAGTGGTTAATTTATATCCAGCTTCTAAGATGGACCTCTTAGAAGGAGGGAAATGGACCTCTCAGTTTTACCCAAACTCAGAGATACTACTGAACACAATGCCTGTCCTGGAGAGTGAAAGGAATTTGGATGGTGTGTCATGACATGGTGTGACATGGCGTGGTCAGTACAATATAGAGCTTTGCCATCCTCTAGGGTTTAAACTCACTATTGTAAATCTTCTACAGGTTAAACTCTGTTGTATGTAACCAGAGTTGAGTATTGAAGATAATTAAATAGCATCAACAGTAAAAATCTGCTCAACTGAGCATAATGTAATGGTAGTTTTAATTTGAATCAGCTCAAATTAATCTTTAGTGGCTACACTGAGGAGATGAAAAGTGTCTAATCAGGCAGCAAAATGACACTGGAGGAATATTCTCTAGTACCTAATGAAAAGGAGTAGAGAACAAAGGAATGTGATTTTTCCCCTTATTCTAGGGAGTTAGAAGGTGAGGAGCAGAGGTTTTATTTTTATCACCACCGCCACTCCAGGAAAGGAGTATTTCTTAAAATGGGAGGTCTGAAATGAGGGTTTTTTTTACCAAAGAGTGACAAAATGGGCACCACTGAATTTTTTTCTTTTGTTTATGTATCCCGTGACAGGAAGATGGTTGGTGCACCTGGCAAATTGCCACAGCAGCTGTCTACCTCATGTGAGTCTGTACCATACAGATCTGTATTTCATTGAGCTGCATGTGTCACTATGCTTCTGCATGACTCTAGAGCTCTTCTGAGAAAACTATTGCCTTTCAGATAAAATAATCTAAACATCATATGCTTTTTGAATTTATTCCCCAAAGACAGAATTTTTTTTTATTTGCTCTTCTTGCTTTTCTCAGGATCCCAGGAAATCATACGCTGTTGCCAGCAATGATGAATATATATGCATTCAACTGACAGGAATTCAAACCAGATCTCTCCCTGCCAAAATAAAACAAATGAAAACACTCATATAAATCTCGAGCAAACTGCATCACTGATGCAACAAAACACATCTAGACCTCATTAATATCTTGTGAACACCATAAAAGCCACATCAAGCATGTGTACACAGCAGGAGAGATGTCAGACAAGGGGCAGGGTGGTTTTGAGCCACAGTTATATAGTGTTGATGTAGACATACAGAGCCCAGCAGTGAAACAGAGAAACTTAGTCATGCAAAGTATATGCTTATGAATTCCTTTCAGGCAATGTTTTAAAACTCCCCGCCATACTTAATTGTCTTAATGTTTAGGAAAGCTTTTTTTGACTCCTGATAAGAGGAGTATGGATTTTCTGAGCAAAACACAACAGAAAGAATGATTAATTTTAAGCACATCTACTATTGGGAAATAATCTAGGAAAGAACTTAAATGGATTACCCACATGCATGCTTGTTATCTGCAAGATAGCGTTATCTGTGCTTCAGCTGCTGAGGGATGTCACAGTAAGCTAAAACCATAAAACCTATGAAATGCTTGAGACTAGAGCCTAAAGCTCTTTAGTAAAGAAAAGGGCAGTATTAGTGCAAAATTAGGTACAATTCTCACTTTAGGGAACTAACAGTGCTTTCTGTGCTTCTAACACAAATACCATAAACCATTCCTGCCCTACTGGAATCTAGTAGGGTGCCAGCAGTTGTGACTTGCCTTGGAATTTCTAACATGATATTCAGGGAAAAACATAATAACAGTTGATGTGTTGTAAACCCTGCTTCATATTTTGCTGTCTTGTCTCCTCATGTGCTATTATCTGCCCATTTCTTTAGAATATAAACAGCAGCAGGAACACTCTTTTCACTCTCTATTTGCATTGCAATTACCACAGGGACACAGCGCTCCAGGCAAGTAAACATTCTTACTATTTCTATTTTTTTTTCATTTTCATGTTGGTACTTATTAAAACAACTATTATAATGTATCAATGGCTGCATTTTGACTTGCCCCTACGCAGGAAACTCCGTAAGACAAATCTCCCACCTGTTCCATTGAGAGAGTCCCTATGTAACTGCTGTGATGGTTCCTTATCAGCTAGAGAAATGTCAGCTCTATTTGTTAAATACTAAAAGGCTCCTTTAATGCTGGACTTTACAGTTTGACTGGTGGCCTAGCAACTTTCTTAGTTTTTCAATTTCATTTTTTATTCATATTCTCTTAGGGCTGGCTGAGCAGCTCTTACTACATTCATGTGTGACTGCCTTTGCTATATTCCCCCTCCCATTTAACAAAAATAGGAGCATTATAAGTGTCATAGCTAATATAAACATTGTCCTACTTTATGAGCAGTTGACCACTAATATGGGGAATAATAATCATGTAACTGAATGGGCTTGGTAATCTTAAACAGGATCTCAGGCCCCAGAAACCTCTACACCTGAGTTTGCAAAGTGAGGAACCCTGGAGGCTGCTTGCCTGACAAATCATAGGGATGGAACAGGGCTGTTTCTGTGCTACTCAGCACCCGGGAAAAATTGCTTTGACACAGTACTGTGGCATCATATGGGCACTTTGTCAGTGCTGAACAGGGACAATGAGCATCTGAGAGGGCAATGGAAGAGCAGGTCATCTGCTTTGCTGTGGGCAAGTGAAGATGGAATCCAGAGCAAGCACAGCTACAGCAGGAAGGGAAGGTGTGGGTGAGGGAAAGAATTGCTCCTTCTCACTGGGCTTAAAATTCCAACTTGGTTTTAGCAACCACAGGGATTTACTGCCCTTTCAGTTGGTGGGATGAAACCCAGTTGGGTGTCCTCTGGTGACCCACTTTTGGGTCATGCCCCAATGCTTGTAAGCTGTTGGTCTGACAGATCTCAGCAATAGGAAGTTTATTCTGATGTGGTTCTTGACTGGTTTAGGAGATATTTGGGAGGGTGGTTTGATGTAGGTCATGGAGCACTGATGTGGTCTGTCTGTATTTTTCCATCTGTTTTTGTTCAGGGAGGGACCTAGTTTGAGTTCCTTTCACCACATGGCAAGTTCCTCATTGCACAGATTTTTTCATGATCCCCCTGCATTTTAGGAATGCCTGAAAGCCAGACTTGACAAAGTGTAGGAAGTGTCTGATCCTGAAGAGCTGCTGGAAAAATCTCACCCAAGATTGCATGCCACCACTACCAGCACTGGCACACCAGAGGCTTGATTTCAGAAGGTGTTGTGTAACCGACTTTTCCTTGGGTTTTCGGAAATACTTAAGCACTTGACCTGTTTCATTATGTTTGAAATCTCTATTGATTGCTTTTTGGGAACCACTGAATTGAGATTCAGCACATCAAAGCCAGGACACTGTTCCATTACCTCGGAGAAGCCATAGCTGGACAATTGGATGTCGGGTGTTCAGAAGAACCTGCCATTTTCTTTTGGAAGTGGTACACTCTCTGGAAGCAGACTGGCTCACTTAACAGGGCATAGGGGGAGCACTGAAAGCAGTCTGTATGGGTCCTCCTAATACCTGCAAATGCATCTGTCTCATTCCAGCAACTGAATGTAGAGAATGAGCTTTGCAGCTCAATTTCCCCAGATCCTTTAGGAATCTGATCTTAGTTCATTAAGGCAAAATTGAATTTTTTATTTCCTTCAATATGTTTCATTGATGTCTGCAAAAGAAACATTTTTAAAGGCTTTATTGTTATTTTTTCTCCTAGTTTTCCCTCTTCTATTTGTGTTCCTGAATGAAAAAAAAACACTGTCTATCCCAGCTTCAAAAATTTCACGTAAAAATCTTTGTGCTGTGTAAAATACAGCATAAAAGCCATTTCTGACAATGCCATACTGACAAAAGCCCTACTGACAGAAAATCCATTTGTCAGGTTCACTTTAGTGATAAAGTCTGCAAAATTCTCTGTCCCATACTAACAAAGAGGAGACAAAAATAAAGTTACAAAGTAGACATTAAGTCTTTCTTAGCATCTTGGACAGCAGCTGTTGTCCTCATAGAGAGTCTGTGAAACTGGGAGAGGAGGTAGATAGGGTAGTATGTGGTAGCAGGAGAAAAGGGTGATGTAATGAACATAATTATGATATCCCATTTCCTTGGTGAATGACTCAAGAACTCATGACTCCTGCTTTCTATGATGAACAAAACAACATATACTGACTTTTCCCAAGAAACACTGCCTACTGCTCCACAGACCATAACTAACCTATGGTTAACACTGGCTGAGGTAGATCTTCCATAGATTGCCTGGTAGCAGAGTAAGGAACTGGAGAGGAAAGACAAAATATCTAATGACAGCTTGCTAACCAGATCAGACGTTCACATGGTAATTCAGCCCCTTTCTTGTAGCACATCAGTGGCATTTTGGTAGCAAGTAGAAGTGACTGTACCAAGAAAAAATATTAGCAGATAGGCAGGGATTTTCTTTTCCAAGGTCCGAACATTTTAAAACTATGTTGGAGTTTTCCTACAGCTCAGTGTGTTTGGGGATGGAGGGCTGGGCAGATAACTGAGGAGTTCTTTGATCTGTGTGGGTAAATAACATCAGATGCTGTGGTAGTCTAAACATGTCTTGGTGTAGATGGTGTAAATTTAAGACTAATATTAGTGTTTCTCTACTCTGCATCACCATTCCTCTACTAGAAATGACTGAGTTCATGCAGGAGAAAATAAATAAAAAATAAATCCCTAAATACTGAGATAATCCAAGAAAATCTTGGGCATTCGGGCATGATTGCATAGAAAGGTCTTGGCCTGTTTGTGGGCATCGCCGGTCTTAAAGACCTCATAGACTTGGGACCAAAAAAGGGAAAGATTTAAGAGGAGAGCACTGAGGTTTTGCAGGTGACTGCTGTTGTAGAGCACCAAAGGGACAATGGTTGCTTGCTGAGCCAGAATGAATTGTGCTAAACTACACTTACATGGGTTTTGTTGTTGCACACTGGCACAATAGCAGTAAATAGAAGGTGGTACTCAGCAGCCCAGCTGCAGAATCAGTACAATGTATGACAGGAAAGAGCAACTTGTCAACCAGACTCAAGCCATGTTTCAAGAGCAAAACCGAGACCAACTGTGTTTCCAAATGGCTGCTGCAGAGAGACTTTTTTTAAAAACAAAGAATATGTACTGTAAATAATTTTCTGCTGATCTCTCTTTATGCAGGATGATGTTTAAAATTGAACTGAAAAATCCAAAAAAGCACGTTCACAAAAACAAGCTGAGAAAAAAGTGTTCTCAATTTTGTTAACCACTATTTAGAATGGTACTTGCCATGATACGTGGTGTAATTTCTACTATAGGTAGTAGTAGCAAGGTCAAAAATTCCACAAACTATTTTTGAGAGAGGTAGGGTACTAGATTTAACAGAAATTTTATTTTTGAGAGAGGTAAGTATTAAATTTAACAGAACTTTTTCCTTCCCAACTCAGATGTTTTCTGCACTAGTCTGGGAGAAAAACCCATCAAGAGATGAATTATATACAAAGGTAGCATTTTTCATTCAAGAGGTGCCTCACCACAAACTGTCATAGGAAGGCAGATTTTTCTTGGAAAATACTTCTGTGCTCTTCCTCTACGTTTATACTTTTCTCTATTTATCCACACTGACCACTCCCAGAGAAGGGCACTGGCTATGAGAACCTTTAGTCGGATTCGTACATGTTCTGTCCTAGATCTGATAAAAGAAGTGCAGCAGTAAGAAGCATGATGCAAAACATTGCTGCTGTAGTTTACTAACCTCAGAGAAAAGCAAAATGTGTATCACATGGAAAACAGGGCCAAAATAAAACTGATAAACCAGTAGAAATGGTCAAATGATACCTCCTTAACAATAGACGTTCATTTCTGGCCAGGTCAGTGGGTCTCTGCATTTATAAAGCTGATCAAAATGAGATATTGCTATTAGTTACCCGGTAATCTTGTGAAGCAGGTGCTATTTCTTGCCAGCATCTGGCAATAGAAGGGGCATGCACAGTCATCCCATATTTTGGATTTGGGTTGAAACATGGGAAGGCAGCAAGTAGAAACAAAGTTTAGCATTATGTATTGTGACAGTTTCATCTTAGTTATGATATAATCTTCATGTAGTTTAAGAGCATTTTTAGCCTATGGGAAAAAAGGTTTTGATAGCGAGCTTTCCTCTGTAAGGGAATCCCAGCTACTGTTTTGTTCCCCTAAGTGGCTACTAAGTTCACATACTCTTGGTGAAGGCACTATTTTGAAACTACACAGTCTTTTAATTATTTATATTCTATTTATGCTCCAGCAGCATGCAGAGGTCTTGGTCATGTGCATTGGTCTACAGCCCAGCTGTGGAAGAAAAGCAAAAACATTGAAACTGCCCTTCCTTGAAAAACTAGGGCTGTTCTTCACGGGGTTCTCTCAAACAAAAGGAGGGAGAAATGCGAGTGTGAAGACAGGTACAACACCTGGATATGGTGAACCATTGTATGATCATGAACTTACACTGTACTAAAGTGTGCAAACCTCAAGAATTGAAAAATGTGTGTCTGAAGTGATTGCAACTTCCCTGCTGACACTACCTTTTCAAAAGAGTTTTTGCCAAATTTTCTTCCTTCTTAAAACCATAGCTAGCTTTTTTTATTTTCCTATATATTGTTTCATAAATCTTGGGCAAGTAGTATTGATAGAACATTGCAGAGAAAGTTAAAATGGGGAAGGAGCAAGTGGAGTATAGGACAAAATGGGGACAGAAGTATTGTGAACTGAGGTGAGGAAAGTAAGTATTATCTGAGAACTTCAGCAAAAATTCTTCCTAGCCACAGTGGGAGGTCTCAGAGAGGGCTGTGAACTTTGCATGTTCGATGGAGGTTGCAGGGAAGCATATTTTCACTTCAAAAAGAGATGTTCAATCCTGTAGGTTGAAACAATATTGAACTGCACATGCTAGCAGGCTACCTAAATCTCAGAGCACTGGAAAAGCCAAGAGAAATATAAGGGATTCTGTACCTTTTTAGGGAAAAGCCTTTGGAATTTAATGAAGTACTACAATGATAATGTTGGGATTTCCATAATTTATGGTTAAATCCTGGAAGGATAGTTTGAATATCTGGTAGAGATGGTATTATTTTCAGCTATATTCTGAAGTCTTTAAGCTCAGAAGCAGGGAGGATCAGGCAAATTCTCCATGGCAGAAATTCAGCCCCTATGGGCATTTCCAATCTGCCACTGTATGTGCTCTATTGCTCTCTATTTCCATCCATTTGATTAGGCTGCTGTCCTGGGTTACAGTGTATTCTGTTACCATGAACAGTTGAAACCAGGTGTAGCAATGTTCCTTGCCTCCTCCCTCCAGACTATCTCCTGTTAATGGCCCCATCAGTGCCTTGCCCCATGACTCACCATCCCATTGTGAGATGCTCCGCCCAGGGGGAAGGAGCCAAGCATTCCCACCTGGATATAATCTAGGGTTTGGAACAGCACAGGCAGCCTTACCTACT